>OY744612.1:4203083-4313083 GCA_963556255.1 Allolobophora icterica | reverse complement strand
TCATCCTACCCGATAAAGACCACAAGAACTCAGTGTGATTCTCATTACAGATTTTATTTTAGTTACAGTCATAGTTAATGGTTTTTCATTTTTAGGTGTAGTTATTATTATTACTTAGTTACTTTACTGGATTTTTATTTTACTTAGTAGGCTACTAAGGCTAAGCGAAATTGCATACAGGTGCAGCAGCTGTGCATATTAAGACTCGTTTTTCAGTTTGCTTAGAGCTTCGAAAGGCTTTTAAGAATGGGTGCATTCAGCTTCATGAATACACAACGCTCCAAATTCACCGACATCCGTTCTCGTTTTCCACTACATACGTCCCCACAAGGGCCCACATACGCACTCTTTCACAATTCTGATGATGGGGTGGCGCATTTTTCACGTTCTCTGATCTTGTTTGTCGATATTGAACTTGATATTTTTTTTAACGAAAATAGCGATGAATTTTCGTTAGTGTTATTTTCGTTATAACTTATAGTAGTTATAGTTATAGTTAGGCCTAATGATTTTTTAGTTGCAGTTAGGCCTATAGTTATCGTTAACGAACTTAATTTATTTTTGTTAACGAACATTTTCGTTATCGTTATCGTAAACGAGAATCACACTGCAAGAACGATATAGCTGAGAATACCTCGCATGCTATATAAAAATATACACTAAAGCAAAGAAATAAGACACAATCAATGGTTACATGTAAAACATTAACTTTCGTTCTATCTTGTTACACGCAGCGGTCTGCCTGCATAATTTGGTTCAAATCAAATCAATCAAATTTTCGTTTATTCATCAACCAGTTGACACAACGCAATAGGTAACAATCATAGATAGGTAAAATAATAAATTGAAATCGGACGTCGGGTGTCGGACGTGATCGTAGTGCCGGATCAGTGTCCCCGGTTCTCTTTTTGGCGAACATGTACAATCGGGGTGCGTGATTGTTAAAATCCAGCTTCCACTCGCAGGTATAGAATAAATGAATAATAAATACATGCATACTTACTTACTTACTTGCCTACTTACTTACTTACTCACATAGTATACATCAATCAATCACCAGAGAGCGCTTCTGTGCTGAGTTTTCGCTGACTCAACTTTCTGCTGTGATGTACTCCGGCACTTCTCTCACGATATGTAATCTACGGAGGCGTTCAAAACTTTTGTAACGTGCTATCAATTTTCAACGGATTAAACATTTCTCTATGATGAGAAATTTACGGTTTCGAAGCTTATGGATTTTTCGCATCCTAATTTTTTTTGCTGTTTTAACGTCTGGAACGGAAAGCTTATTAGGTATTTATGAGCTTTCAAACATCGTTTGCCTTTGATTGTATTACCGCTCATAATGCATACACGGGCTTGCCGGTTGCTAGTGACCCAAATATGTGTTGTTGTTATTTAATGGGTATATATACGTATGTACGTATGCATGTGTGCGTTTATGTATGTACTTGGTTATTCACCTAGCGCCTTTCTAGAATCTCAAAAGCTTTGCACTTTTAAGATGTCGGACGTGATCGTAGTGCCGGATCAGTGTCCCGGGTTCTCTTTTTGGGGAACATGTACAATCTGGGATTAAGATTGCTAAAGGGATATGAAGCGGCAACGCGTCAGCCAATCACAGCTCGTCTTTTCTGATGCATCGCAGGCGATGTTTGTGGCTTCATCCGGGTACTTAGCAGGGGATGATTTGAAATAAATACAGCACATGGCATCGGTCTATACGTTTTTTTTAGAGATTTACAGTTAGGGACATAAATATGCGTTTTCTTATTAATAAAAGTCGTTTTTATTTAGTTATAACGTCAGCTGTAAGCGACCCATGTTTGACTAGCCGATCCGTACAAGGGTACCGGAAGTAAAACTCAGCCACACACATAATCTAGACCAAAGACACTATATTCATCAGCTTCATATCCCTTGCAATCTTAGTCCCAGGTACAATCAAGGTGCGTGATTTTTAAAATCCAGCTTCCACTCGCAGGTATAGCTTTTTTAGTCGCACAAATACATAGCATAATCTTAGCATTTCCTCACGTTTGAGTTGGTACATAGTGGTCTCCAATCATTTCAGACCTGTGTGGCATGAAGGAAATCATAGGCAGCCCTTTACTTGCCAGATGTCCATTAGAGTTGATAATGAACAAAGTTGCTAATTACCATTTTCGATGATCTGCCATTGTTACACGTCTGACAGCAGCAAGCAATAGTCCCAGGCCTGAATACTTAAGTTAACATACATCGTTATAGGAATGCGTGGTGCTTCTGCGGCGGAAGATTCCACCACTCAACGAATGCAGAAATTACTAATACGGCGGAAACTTCCGCCTTCCGAATTTAATCGAAATTTTTACTTCTGCGGCGGAAGATGTCGCTTTCTTACGTACATAGGAATTCGCATCGCCTTTAATCAGAACAACTAGAAGGATAAAGACCGACGTAAACAGCTCAGAATAGAAGCTAGAAGAGCAATGAAAATAAAGCTCAAACTAGAAGCTGAATGAGCGATGAAAACGTATTATATTAAAACTTAAACTAGAAGCTGAATGACCAATGAAAACAGCCCAAAGTAGAAGCTGGAAGAGCGATGAAAAAAGAGCTCAAAGTAGAAGCTGGATGTGCGATGAAAATGTGTCATGTTAAAACTTAAACTAGAAGCTGGATTCTCGATTAAAATAGCTCAAAGTAGAAGCTGGATGTGCGATGAAAATGTGTCAGACTAAAACAATCTAGAAGCTGGATTCTCGGTTTGGCATGAAGGGGTGCGCATGCGCGAAGGTAGCTTTGCGCATGCGTGAAGGTTTTCCGCCGTGGAAGTAATATTTTTCTATTTAGTGCGGCGGAATTTTCCGCTGCAGAAGATTTATCCTATACGAATAGCATTAGGGTCATTCCACCTCAATTCAACAAATTTTTCTGAACTTTCCAGGTCGACCATCTCGGATTTCAATAAAAATTTTATGGAATGTTTATTATGGTATTAGAGGAAGCTATGCAAAATTTTAGATCAATCTGATAAGTAGTTTTGAAGATATTGAGTTTCAAAGAGGTATGGGGTGACCTCGATTTTGTCGTTTTCGAACTCGCGTCTAAATTTGTAGTGACTTTCAGAAGCTCATAACTCCATTAATATAAAAGATAATTGTATGAAATTTTCAGGATATTTAGTCATCGTTGCTTAGATGGAATGCTGAAGAAAAGAATGATGAGTGTTGAAAACTGTTGTATTATGACCCATCTGAAAATGGTAAAAAAAAACTTGTGCACGTCTGCTGATCCTACTTTGCAGCCCCTATGTGCCCAAACTGAAGTTGTATTCAAGAATGTTTTACCAACTCATAATGGTAATATACTTCCTCTACAAAAATATGCAGAAATTTTGTATTTCTGATGCATATGTGCTACCATATGGCCCTCCAAAAATGGAAAATTGCATTCCGAAGACCATTTTCAAAGCCAAAGATCATCATGTGGGATAGGTCATGGAGCAATGCAATTTGCATCATTGGAAAGAGCAGCTCAGACACTGTAACTGCACCAAAAATGGTGATGGTGTTCCTTCTTGTTCTTTTTATACTTTTATTTCATTCGTGGCAGTGTTTCCTGCATTCGCGAGTGTATAATGGAGTCAATTTCATAGCATTATATTGTGAAAAAATCTCTGTAATGAGTCAGTTTACTCAGATTTCAATCTCTTCATCTCCCTCAGTTCTTGGAGTTATTTGGTAGATATTACCAGAGTGAGTCATTATCAAATGAAAGAAAGATGTCTAATTATATACATATTCAAATGATAAAAATTCTAAATTTTTATAATTTTTCTAGATATAATGTGTATATATATATTATGTTTTTGGAGGCTCATAAATAGGTTTTGTAGAAGTAAAATATTCAGCTACATCAATTAATTAATTTTTACTGTGGTGTCAACATTGCTATTGATCAGTGTAATTGTGTTAGAAGCCATTTTCGTAGGAAGTTAAATAATATTTATACTAGATTTTGCATGAAAAAAATTAATTATGAAAAGTCCCTGTAATGGAGTTGATGGGACTGTAAAAAGATAAGTAGCAAGAGCAAGCCTTTAAGCTACTACAAGTGGATTTCTGCTCACATCTGATGATTTATATCGGTGATGCCAACATCACATTTCTGGTACAAATTCATATGGGTTGTTAAGGAAGAAGTTGAATAATACAACAAAGAACTGGAAAGTCTGTTTCTAATTGTTCCTAAGATTCCTGGGACTCGTGAAAATCACTCGATCATTCCAGAACCTTGTGGTTTGGAAGTCAGCCGGGTGTTTGGACAAGAGACTCACTTCACGTGTAGCGAATTATCAGTTGCAAGTTCTGATAACAATTAATTTCAACCTTGTGAGTTGTGAATCATCTCCGACAAGATCATATGGCATCGATTGAAGATCGAACATGTATAAATAAAGATTGTAAAAGAACTAAAGAGATTGATATTTGAGTAAACTGACTCATTACAGAGATTTTTTCACAATATAGGGCCTAATGCTATGAAATTGACTCCATTATACACTCGCGAATGCAGGAAACACTGCCACGAATGAAATAAAAGTATAAAAAGAACAAGAAGGAACACCATCACCATTTTTGGTGCACTTACAGTGTCTGAGCTGCTCTTTCCAATGGTGCAACTTGCATTGCTCCATGACCTATCCCACATGATGATCTTTGGCTTTGAAAATGGTCTTCGGAATGCAATTTTCCATTTTTGGAGGGCCACATGGTAGTACATATGCATCAGAAATACAAAATTTCTGCATATTTTTGTAGAGGAAGTATATTACCATTATGAGTTGGTAAAACATTCTTGAATACAACTTCAGTTTGGGCACATCGGGGCTGCAAAGTAGGATCAGCAGACGTGCACAAGTTTTTTTTTACCATTTTCAGATGGGTCATAATACAACAGTTTTCAACACTCATCATTCTTTTCTTCAGCATTTCATCTAAGCAACGATGACTAAATATCCTGAAAATTTCATACAATTATCTTTTATATTAATGGAGTTATGAGCTTCTGAAAGTCACTACAAATTTAGACGCGAGTTCGAAAACGGCAAAAACGAGGTCACCCCATACCTCTTTGAAACTTAATATCTTCAAAACTACTTATCAAATAGATCTAAAATTTTGCATAGCTTCCTCTAATACCATAATAAACATTCTGTGAAATTTTCATTGAAATCTGAGATGGTCGACCTGGAGCCATTTGTTGAATTGAGATGGAATGACCCATTACGAATTTATTGCATGTCTGCACCCATTGTTATACTACCTTGACATTGGTCTGTGCCTTGTACATGATATTAACAATAAAAGTAACACAATGAATGCATTGGCATGTATTGTAACAGTGAAAGTGCTGCAAATGGGTGAAATATTACTTCATTTCAAATGTGAACATGTTTTATTTGTTTTGCTAAGTGATATTATCCGTGTTCTTAATGACATTTGCATATAGACTAGTGCAGAGAGTGCCTTTGATTAGTGATGATCTTTGAGTGGCGCTATAATATAAATGTTCAAGTACAATTCTTTGGTTTCACATTGTAAGGGTCTGAGCTTTAGAATTATTGGACTTTCTTTAAGCTGAACTGTTGGCCATTTTCTCTTTCAAGACTCTGTGAAATGGACTCGAAACGAACATACAATGGAGATACCCAAGGACGAATTCAGAACGATTTGCTACGATTCAACAACAGTAAAGCCTGAGCTGCAGAATTTCTGGAGATCTGTTCATGTTTGTATATATACGATGTTTCTTTTTGTCCGGTGATGATCGAACTGATTTAATGTGAAAGTCTTTGCTGTAACTCAAAATTCAGAGTTACTTAATTTTTTGCAGAGATGTCACAGATGCTTAGGTTAAATGTGCAGGTACGAGTGAAAGTACTTTTTGGTCGAGTACAAGTACTTTTTGGGTTGAGTACTAGTAATTTTGGGTCGAGTACAAGTAATTTTGTGTGAAATACAAGAGCTGGTAACCAAAATTTCTCAGATGGTGAAAAAACAAGATCTTGTGGTAACAATGTCATTACTTGTTAAGAAAATGTGAGAAAAGATCTGACAGGGTATGGTGTAAATTGTCATGTTGTTATTTGATTTTATGTGGAATGACCCAATTGTATTTCTTTCTCAAATTTCTTGTTTATTGGGAAAATGTTTGCAGTACTAAAGTCTTGTTCTGGCCTTGCATTTTCCGAAGTGTCCTTTTCATTTCTAGTTCACCTTCAACTCTTCAGACGACAGCTACAAGGTTTACCATGGAGCAAGCGAAGAAGAAGTCCAGCTGCAGTATGAGACTGGAAACCGCTGGATAAAGCGGTTCTTCCTCTGGAGAATCCAGTCTGTTCCCGTTTCACCGTTCAATCGGACATGCGTCCTGGTCGAGGCTAACAGCGAAAATGTTCGTGTCAGATTACATGTTAAGTGTTGGTATTATCTACTTTCTTATTCACTACTCTTTGTGTTTGCTGTTTGAATTGCAAAATAACATGGACATGTTGTACCATTGTAATTATAATAGTTATCTGACATTTATAAAGCACCACTTCCAGAAAAACTCATCTGTGGCGCTTCCAATCAGAACCAGTGAAATTACTGTTGAATAATGCAGACTTCAGACGCTAGTGAAACAGTGGAAGGGACAAACTGAGGAGCTCGAGCTGCAGCTCTCAAGAAAGGCAATTCCAGCTGGTGAGTCCAACATAGGCAAAGCTTCAGCACTGAGCTGTAGCAGAATGCATACAAGGGACAGTCCCATGGGTAGCCGACCGAAGGGTGCCATGACCCGGGATCGAGTAGACTGAAATGCAGAAGTCCCTAAGGTATAATGGAGCAGAGCCAACAAGACAATTACGCATTTATAAGGGTCATACGGTGAGTTTCAAATGTTCAGAAGACTTTTACTGTGTTTTAGAACTGGTGCAAATTAAAGAGGGCAAGCAGAAAGTGGCCCGACATTGTTCTCCAGTTTCATTAGATAATTCCTATCTGCCTTGCTTTTTGCCTTTGTTTTCAATTGGGGTATTGTATTTGTATTGTATTTACGAATTTATAAAGCGCCTCTCGCAGTACAACCTAATCAGAGGCGCTCCCAGTGCGAGGAGCCCCGTGAGAAAAGAAAAGTCTTAAGACAGCGAGAAGTAGCAGAAATGCCCCCAGTTAGGATCTGAGAACGAGTCAAGGGGTGTGGTTAGCACAGTGGACTGTCGACTGAGAAGTTGGGGATTCAAAATCCCCACCAGGGCAGAGATTTGTTTCAAGATGTATGCTTCACCTGTGAACCTAGCTACAATGAGTACACTGTCAGTGGGAAGATGAGACGGTGAGGGAGATGACTAGCCACCCACTCTCATATGCTGAGGCTAAGAAAATGAAGTCGCTGACACTTCATACCTCTGGCTGCCTCTCAGATTAGCTTAAGGAACTGCTCTTCTCTTCCAGTTCTTTCTTGAGCATTGCTGATGTTTGTGAACATCTCTATGGCACTAATTCCTTTTGTTTTCGTTACATATGCCAATGTATTGCTGCTTTTATGTATCATCGAGCGCTGTAAGATGGTACTGAACCGGAGAACCATGTATTTGAAAACTTCTGTTGATTAAAGCTCAGACTAATACGGTGATCAACCAAAATTGAATTACCTTATGTTAACTTGACTAGGCATATGCAAATGTTGTTGTGATGTTTGAGTTGTTTGTGATTTTCCTGTTGAAGGGTTTGATGCCTGGATCTTTGCTCGACTCGTCTGCGGACTTATTCTCTTCTTCTTGGCTTCCAAACTCAGCAAGTGAGGAGTACTCTTTGCTATTCATTATCATGTAAATCAGAAATGTTTCAAGTACTAGGCATATGAAAATGAAGTCGCTGTATGAGTACGAGTCCAAGTACTTATTTCTCAAGTACACATACTATGGTCTCAAGTACGGGTACAAGTACTTAGGTTTTAACACAAATGCATGCAGCTGCCGTGAGAACAAGGAGATATTTATTCTTTGAAACAGACTGCGGCTTTGCTGTCACTAAAACAGTAGGTTCCTTCAGTTGATGTTAGAAGACTAGTTTTTCGTTTCCTTGGATTGGCAGCGTTCCTCGCTGCTTCATGGCTGAACCTCTGGTAATAGTTCAAAGCTCAACATTTGGATCACTACCCACAATGCTGAAAGCTATTACAATAGCAAAAATGACGATGATGAGAAGTTGTGCAGGATTTATGGTTGGACTCAAATCCTTATGTTTGCTAACTGAATAACATTTGGAAGCTTGTTTAAATATCGGACTAAATAAACTCTAGCCTTAAATGAGTATGTTGTGTTTTGTTTAGGAATGTTCTTTTCTACTATGGAACTGGAATCACGTTCGGTGTCCTGGCCTCCGTTCTCATCATTATCTTTATTCTCAGTCGCTTCATACCCAGAGTTAGTCTCAATTATAATCACTTAATCAGTGCTTATTAACCGACTGCTCTGTACAAAGGAACCTTCTCTTGTTATTATTAATTACTGTATGCTTTCATTGAGAGCCAATATCTAATGACAAAGCATCGATCGATGGTGCTGAGCAGTTGTGAGTGAGGATTTGCTCAGGGTGTCAACACGGTAACCTCTTAAGGGAAGAGGCTCGAACCTGTTCTGTTCGTGTTCCAAGGTGAGAGCTCTAACCATTTGGCTACCATGTCCTATTAGCTGCTGTCAGCTTAGATGTATTTCATGTATTTTCATATGAAGATGGGAAATATCTAATTCCCTGCTTCAGCATTCTTTCTGAAAGACAGCACTTGTTGAGACCGAGGGGATGACTTGAGTTGTAAACATCAACAGCGAAAGATTGCTACATATATATATTTAAACTGCAGGTAGCTATATAAAGACCCACCACAGCAGACCCTATTGCCGCCTCAGACTCGCACTGCTTAGCAGCTTTAGCAAGTTACAAAATTTTATATTAACAATATTAAATATTCAAACTGTGTTAAACACACTTAATGAGGTAGATAAACATGTGTGCTTTATGAGATACTTAAAAGGCTCTATTAAGTGTCTTTGTACATTCATACGCATACATATACATGCCCATGAGTCCCATGACCCTATAATTCCCCTAGCTGACAGCCTGATATGCAAAACATTTATTGTAACTGTGTTTATTAGATGTCTATACACTGTGTTTATTAGATGTCTAAACACCAAAGTGCCATTAGCAATTGGTTTATAGAGAATATACTTACTTGACTTACTTACTTACATACAATATACAATTATACATCTCTGTGAATTTTATGCAGCTGTGTGCTATGGATTTAACGAATGTCCCTACTCAACTCAGTAACTATCTGGATTGACTTAAACCTTTCAAGGGAGTCTCAGCCCTGCTCTTGTAATAATTAACAAGGTAATTGTTATTGTAGTCATAATTGAACATTTATGTAGCACATAAATGAGCAAACTAATCAGACTTGACACTGTGTCACATACAGTTTACTTGGATCTTTCTGTATATGAATGTTTTTGATAATTATTTTCAGAAAGGTATTGCCTTCAGCTTCCTGGCGGCCAGCTTCTCGGCAACGGCCTTTCTCTTCCAGCGATGGTTTCAGGACTTCCAGAATCTGGCCTTCTCCCATCTGGAGTACATCATCGCTTACCTACTTATTGCTGGACTCGTGAGTTTTGGCGTCTGTTACTACAAAGGTCCGGTTTCGAACCCTCGCCTTCTCGACCTGATCAAGTGGTCCATTCAGTTGCTCTCAGTCGTCCTCATTTACAGTGGAACACAGATCCCGGTTGTCTCAGGAACCATTGTCCTCTGCGTTGTCCTCAGTAATTTTGTCCCCAGCTGTGGCCTTGGTCAGAGACTGCGGCGATACTGGTATGTATGTATTTATAGAGCATTTATGTAGGATATGCAAGTGTGCATGTATGATTGCAGTTATAGACAACCTTTTTGAAGAAAATGCGTTTGTAGAAATATTTAAAATGATTGACTGTGATTTGGTCTCATATTGGTGTGAAGTACTGTAAAGTAAGATAGTTTAACTGTGCTACTGTTTAATGTAAAATATTGTTTTGTTCTAAAATACGTTTTGAATTCAACATTTCATATCAACCGAGACTTGAAACTTAGGAGCTAGAAAAATATCAAGATCAAGCTTCATTTATGCATAATATTTTCTGTTTTATCCATTATAGTAATTTAAAATGCAATGCTTGTTCTGCTTTCTTGCACTTCTACAGTAGTTTTCTAATATGATGGTTTTCTAACACACTATGTAAATTTAACATTACCCCGGCTACCATTTCTTACCATCTGTACCCTATTGTTTCTCATTCGTATCCGATTGTTTTCCATCCGTAACCTATTGTTTTTCTTCTCTTTGTTTTAAGAATATTTGGCTTTCTTAGAGTTTAGAAATTGTTGTTATTATTATGCATTTATTAAGCGCCACTATCTAACGTCAAAGTCAATCAATGGCGCTGAGCAATTGTGACTGAAGGACTTGCTCAATGTCCCTACACTGTAACCATCTTAGGAAAGTTAGGAGACATTTGAACCTGTAGTGTCCATGTTACAAAGCGAGTTCTCTAACCAATCGGCTACAGTGTTTTATAAATGTGAACTTCTTTGATTTGTTCTGTTGGTCTGGTTGAAAGGAGGCGTAAATTTCCGCCTAAGATTCGGCTTCTGACGGAAGATGAGTATCAGCAGCAGGCTACGGAAGAGACAAAGAAAGCTCTGGAGGAACTGCGGGAATTCTGCCGGAGTCCCAACTGCCATGCGTGGAAGACCATCAGTCGGCTCAATTCGCCGTCAAGGTATCTATGCGTTTATGTATGTATGGGTGGTTGGTTAGTTGCTAACAACACTGTGTCATAACAAAGATTATTATTATTATTATTAAGGAACATTTTATAGCACCCCATTAAAGCAGTCTACTCAGGAGCGCTCAAGATGATTAGCGTCACCCTCCTAATTTCTCCAGGCTTGAGACTGGCACTACCACATGTAGGGTAGTAGCTGATGTATCAGGATGCTTAATGTAACTCGAGTGCGTTTTAAGACGGTTAGCAAATGTATGCCGCACAGATTGGTTAGAACGCTGGTCTTGTAACGCGGCGACTACGGGTTTGAGCCTCCACTTGGATGGTCGCTGTATTGGGACTTTGAGCAAGTCCTTCATGCACAATTATTGCACAGCGCATCTGATGTTCTATCTTATGGTCATGTGCACTACTGAACTTTGGAAGGACGGCAATATCAATATTGTGGGGCGTGGTGGCTCAGTGGTAAGTTCGGCGCCTTGTGACCGGAGGGTTGCAGGTTCGAATCCCACTCTAGCCGCTGCGTACGGACCTTGGGCAAGTCCTTCACTCGCAATTGCTCGTGGCGCTTCGGCGTGAAAATTCCGGCACAGTATCAAATGCTGTAGTCGGGAGCGCCTCTGAGTAGTAGTTGACTTCGAGAGGTGCTATAGAAATATCCGGAATAAATAAAAAAAAATCAAATACCAGGGGGGGATAGAGTAATGGTAACACTCATGGCCAGGAGAGCATTAGGTACGCGGATCGATTCCTATAACCCCCCTCTCTAGGGCGGGGCCTTGCATGGCTGCCAAACCGTGTGTTTAATTAAGATCTTGATTGTACTTTCATGTTTCAACGTAATCTTACTGCGTCTGTCAGTTCGCAATAATAAAGAATATTATTATTATTATATACTTGTACACACATACCTGTACTTGCTTACTATGCATACTGTTCACACTGGCATGGAGAGACAGAAAACAATTGAAATGAATTGAAGCATGCAAGTCTTTTATCTGTTACACCTGTTAATTATTATTTTGAATAGGTTTGCGAAATGGGTGGAGACTGATTCGGACCACGTAGAGGAGACGGAATATCTGGAATACGACAGAAATCCATCGCCTCGTCTACCGTTCACCAATGACCTTGAAGACGAGTAATAACAGCTGCTCAATTAAGATCCAACTATATTAGGAAAGGAACGTTCGAGAACTCTGCTGCATGGATGATCTGAAACAAGGCTCTTCTCAGTGAATGAGTACTAGGCAATATGACAATAGGTTGAGAGCTTCGATATTCTGCAGCTAAGAATAGCCAAGTCATGAGGTCAGTCAGTGAGTCCTCGTGAAACTGATGCTGAAAATAAGAGAGAACTTAGTGCAGTAACTGCACTTTTATGATGAACTCAACCTGCTCAGTGACTGTTGTTTTAGCAAATACAGTATGGACTCGTGTGTTATTTGACAGTGATTTCGCTGGTTCATGTCAGAGACAGTTTGCAAATGGCTGATGTACTGTAGAACTGTTCGAAATGTACTTTCTTAACACTTTAACGATGAGAGTGTACTAAAAGCGACTGGGAACCAATGCAGATTGTCGTTAAAGTGTTAAGGAACAGAGTTTTACCATTTACATTTCATCACTTGTACTTCCTATGTTCACCTCGTTGTCTGTGGTTTGTTTGATATTGGTTTTAATAGTTAATTATAACTTACATAATAGTTAGTTAAATCAGCCACAGAAGTTGGCCATCATTTTCATTTGTGTTTAATACAGTTTAAGAACAAAAGTATGGAATAGTCTAAAGAAGTACACAAAGGGACTTCGCTTGTTTGTAGCGATATCAATTTCAGGTGTTTATGTTGCCAAAAGTTAGAAAGCTGTCCTGTAAGTAACTGGTAACATTTGTAAGTTAAGCATAACAGTGGTTGCAGCTCTGAATTCTGTAATTAACGTTTCTGTTCATCAAGCACTGTGTCTGGACTTTCAGTATGTTTGCATGTATACAGTCAGTGAAAATCAAACTGTTAGGTTAAGATTCAGTGGAGTTCAGTTAGAACTAATGCATTTAAATGACTAGAATTCTGGACATGTTTATTTGATGTATTATGTGTAAGTTACCTCAGTCCAGGCTGCGATTTGTGGGCTTCTTGTGGTTTCACAGATGTCCTATTTGGAAAGAGCAGTGGCAAAGATGACTTGTTTAACCAGGGGTCCAGTTGGATGAAAATTGAGGTCATGGATAGTGAGTGCTAAATGAACGACCTCTAACAACTAAGGGTCTGGATAGCATCGTAAGCTCCCCAACAGGATCTGCAGCAACACATTTTTAAGCATTTATTGTAAAATTGAGGAAAGTTTGGCTACGTGTTTGTGCTATTTTGTTGTTAATAAGCTTGATTTTGGTAATGCTTTGTTTGCATGATTCTCATATCTATCGACGAAATAAAGTTAAGAGTGCCTGATTGGTATGGGAGTACATCTAAGACTTCTCATCAGACCTGCAAGAATTGCATTAGTTGTAGTCTCTTTGCCTCAGTTGGTCCACACCCCAGGACTTACCGGGCAAGCTTTGCCTCTGGGAAAGACAAATAAACTTCTTCTCTGTGGCTGGATGCTGCTTAACGGAAGAAGTTCAAAATGGGGAAACAAGCAACTTGCCGCGCATCAAAGAATGAAAAATCTGTGACCTGAATTTGGAAAGTTTATACAATTGCAAATGTGTCGTATGGTGGATTGACAAAATATTTTCCTAGGTTCCTATTTCAAGAGGTGCCCAGTGCAGTTCCACATGAAACCAAACATATGTCCAAGCCAAGACATTGCACAATCGAACTGGACCTAGTCGACTGAAAACTGAGTAAAGATCATACATGTATCTAACGTAATGACTTCTATAGCGCCGGCCGTTATCATAATGCCCAAGACATCAATCAATGGTCAGGTGAAATCGTAATAAACAATCATAATCCACTGGAAAAGTGCGGTCGAAGTCTGATAGATGAGAGAAACCAAAAAGCCAGGGTGTGGTGGATATATGCAAGTTGAAAGAGATTAGTAAGTTTAGACCTAAACGACATCAAAGATTTGACCAAATGAACTTAACTGGGAAGCAAATTGCACAACTTTGGACCAGCTACCTAAGCCTGAAAGCCCAAGACATTACAATACAACTGTATTTTATACTGTCGTCCATCCAAAGCTAAATTGTGATTGTGGTTCATGAGGAAGTAGTTGTCACTGTTTTACCTCCCAGAATTCCTCTGGTCCACAGTAGCCAGCCACCATTCACTGTAGTTTTCTGTCTGTCTCCTTGTATGTTAGAATTTTGCTGTGACTTAGAACTGAATGTGACATTACCTGACTTGCTGAGGTGGTTTGAGCGAGTGCCTGTGAATAACTAATGACCATTTATACTTAAATTTTTGGGTGTTGAAGAAATCCAGAGATCGTGATTACGATTCGCTTAGTCCACTGACTGTGATGATGATGAGTAAATGTCTTTGTGTTTGTACGGATCTCACGGAAATGATGAAACCTGTTACAGTAATCTTAATCTTGTTCTTTAATTAAGCGCCTGCAAACGCACTGCGCTGTACAGTAAACATACATATAGTAGAAACGGCAGCCACGCAGGGTGCCTTACATACATGTATATAGTAGAAGCACACGATAACAGTTTTACAGGAGTCCAATATAACTGTTTAAGCGCCAGCCACACGGCGCCAATTCATGGCCTACTAATCATTGAAAAGACAGCAGATGGAAGAAATTCATTTGTTTTCTTCAACATGTATATATTGGTGGTTAGGGAAAATATGCACCAAATATTGAGGTATACAGCAAGGTGAACAGTTTTTTTACTCTCAAAACACACATACTTTGAGAGAAATTGTTGTTTATTTTTATGGTAGGTAGTTCCAGACAGAATTTGGTCCAGCTACAATGAAACAAAATGGATGAGAATTTAGGCCTACTGTGAATAGAGTACTTAGTTGATCAAATCAATTTACTAATTTCAGATTCCTGTAGCATGACAGAAGAAAATGGGGGTGCCTATTAATCTAGTGGCTAAGTGCTGGACTATCAGTCGAGAGAGAGAGGCTGGGGCGAAAATCCCCACCAGGGCAGATATTTGGTTCAAGATTTCTGCCTGACCTGTGCCCCCCATCTGACTTGGCTGTAATGAGTACACTGACCATACACTCAGTGGGAAGATGAGACAGCAAGGGAGAGGACTGGCCACCCGCTCTCATATGCGAGGCTAAGAAAATGAAGCCGCTAACACTTCATACCCATGGCTGCCTCAAGGGCTAGCTGAAGTGACTGCTATTCGCAGCATTACTGTCAGTGATCGATATCACAATAGACAAGCTTAAGCTTTTTGTGTTGTTCCAGATTGCTTATCCACATAGGTTGCCTCTGTGTCTCAGTTAGGATTGATCCTGTGGAAGTAGACCTGATTATATCTTGACTTTGGTTGATGCATTGTGCATTAACACTGGCGCTACAGAAGTTACTAATGAGTTAATTATTTCCAACTCATAACAATCGATTTTAGAAAAAATGGGACAAACGATGTTGACGACATCTCGCGGGAAATACGAGAACAGAAAGGGTACCCATAACAGGATTTTCCTAAGAAGAAGGGACATTGTGTCAAATAGTGCTAGTATACGTGATTGTGTATACATACTAGTATAGTACTAGCCTATCCCACACAAAGTATATCTGCGCTCCGAGTTCCGCAAATATACCATCTAGCGGAAATCCTCTTGTTATGACGCTGGATCGTCACAGTGGGAATACAATGCTTGTTAAGGCAGAAAGTACGGAAGCAGACTGCGAAAAGATAGAAATTTACTTTTGAATTCAGTACTTTCCAAATAAGTCTAATTTCGATACAATATCGCTAGGCGGCAATAGCGTCTCAATGTCTTTTTGAAAGACTGCGATAGATATGTAATCTGTGTTGGATAATGGCGACTTCAGAGGGCTTGGCTGGAGCTGGAGCTGAAACAGAAGGAAGTGCCATGGAGATGTCGTCCTCACCACAAAATCTTTTCGCTGCTGGACTGGACTTGGTAACAAATGGAATGGGCGCTTCCTGGGACCCTCTCTTCAGCCCCGACTGGGATCAGGAAAAACCAACGGAACAGTGTTTTCTACGAATTAAAAGGTAAAGCGAATGTGTTGAAGTAAACATTATGTTATTCGATATTTATCTCGAATTCTTTATTGTTTTTAGCTGAAAAGAAACGAAGAAATAAGTTGTAATTCCTACTGAGTCATTGAGAAAGAGAAAGTCGGACAACGCAATGTCTGGGAAAGTTCAACCAGTACAAATATTGAATATGTGTCAACGGCATAATTATGTTGACGGTTTAAAACATTGCGAAAGTCAAATAACGGAAGCCGTAAGTTGCACCCGAGAGATATGAAAATAATGTACTGACAGATATAGCATGTATTATTCAGCTTCGTGTAATTCTAAAAGTATTTTTAGGAGAATAAGAGGGTTGGTAGTAATAGGCCTGGTTGTGGACAATCTAAACCGTGCCTGAGTTTACCGAGTTGCTGGAAGTTGCTAGGCATCATGTAATTAGAGAGTAAGAAAATGGCTGCACCAGGCAATGGTTAATAATGGTAGAATGTCTAAAGCCTTGGCTATTACCTCTGCAATTCACATTCAAATTGTGGACCTGTGTAAACAATTTTTTGCATTACAACATTATTGGTAATGTAACTAAATAACTGTAACTAGGTACTATTTTTGGTAACAAATGCAGTAACTAAGTACTTTTAAACACAGTAACATTTAGCAGTAAGGTCAGTAGATGACTCTTATGAGTATCATTAAACTGAAAGTTACCAAGTCAAACACAATTTCGATGTTTGTCACACTAAAGAATCCTTTGAATTTCTGAGCCAAACTGGAGCAGTTTTTTTTCACTGAGAAGCATGGAAGTCCACGGCAAGCCCGGTTGAAAAAGAATGTACTGGTGCATACGCCTGACATTCACCAAACACACACACTGTGGACTCCTTAATCAAAAGTCGTCAAGGAACATGCCTTAAGATACTGCATGTTACGCAGGCTATTGGCCAATCCTGCAAAGTTTGACTAGCAATCCCATTTGTAGTTACTAAACATAATTAGTTACTTTGGAAAAGTCACTGTAGTTTGAAGTTACTAATTTGATAAAAGGGGCATTCCGGGTCAAATCAACACAGTTTTGAATTAAAATCTGCATCACCATCTCCGATTTTGATGAAATTTGGCAAGGCGATAGAACCCAATGAGAAACCCCCAAAACCAAAATTTTAGATTTTTTGGTCAACCGGTGTCCGAGATATGGGTCATTGAACCTCGACCAAAATGGTCCGATTTGCTCCGACCGGACGAGGGTTAAACTGCTGTATCTCAGCTCCTATTGCACCTAGAAACAAAAGTAAGATACCAAATTAAAGCTGTGTGAATGCTCTATATGGGCAAGGCATCTAGAAATAGCTATTTTGAGTAACCAAATAAATGTGAGCAACTGTAACCTAGTAACACTGACCCAGGTCACTTTGTGCTCTCATAATTTTATGTACTTTTGTCCATTGAAAGATCTCATTGTTCTAAACAACTGGTGAAAATTTCAGAGTGGGATCTCCTATAGTTTTTTGTTATGATTTTTTAAATGGTCACCCAAGGGCACAAATCGCACTGTAAATCAAGGTAGACTAAGTTAAATGATATGGCTTTGATAGTGTGAGAATATAATTTTTAATAAAATTAACAATTCAGCTGTCAAATCAACATTCACAGTTCTCCAAGTTTCAGTACTAGCTAGATATTCTGTCTTTCCAGTGCTATTGTAGCAGCTGGGCACTCAGTGTATATGCCCTCCCAGTGCTCATCTTCAGCTCTCTTTCTGATGCTCCAACTTTTTGGTAGCACTGTCAGCACTTGTACCTTGTCACTTGTCAGTGTGCACATCTGGAACTTTGCTTTTAGTTGGTTGATCATTTCTTCCTCTGTGTTGCCATGAACTTGATTTTGGCATGGCTGGAGAATGGCACTTTTTTGCTACAGGCCCATGCGATGGAGTAGGTGGAACCGTCAAGCGCCTTGCTGCACGTGCCAGTCTGCAGAGGCCATATGACGACCAATTTATGACACCACATCAGTTGTTCCTCTTTGCAAAGGCAAACATTCCATCGGTGAATTTCTGTTTTGCTACCACAGAGGAATATGAGCAAGAATTACCTTCTTGAGCAGCAGATTTGAGTCTACACTTACAGTTGCTGGAACTCACAAACTTCACTGCATTCATCCTATATCAACAGAGCAAGTGGAAGTGAAAAAATTCTCAAATAGCCACGAGTCCAGAGTTGAACGTGTTCTACAGTCACTGGCTGATACTGACCATCAAGCTGTGAAATTTGCAGACTTGAAGGGTTATGTCACCGCCAAGTATGATGGCCACTGGTGGCTTGGCTGTGTAATTTTAACATTTGCAGAACAGAATGAAGTGGAAATTAACTTTCTGCATCCACATGGGCCTGCTCGATCTTTCCATTATCCACGTCCAAGTGATCTGCTGATAATATCTTGTGCAGATGTACTGACAGCAGGACTTCAACCAACAACGAGCACTGGGAGGGCATATACACTGAGTGCCCATGAGATGCAAGCTGCTACAATAGCACTGGAAAGACAGAATATCTAGCTAGTACTGAAACTTGGAGAACTGTGAATGTTGATTTGACAGCTGAATTGTTAATTTTATTAAAAATTATATTCTCACACTATCAAAGCCATATCATTTAACTTAGTCTACCTTGATTTACAGTGCGATTTGCGCCCTTGGGTGACCATTCAAAAAATCATAACAAAAAACTATAGGAGATCCCACTCTGAAATTTTCACCAGTTGTTTAGAACAATGAGATCTTTCAATGGACAAAAGTACATAAAATTATGAGAGTACAAAGTGACCTGGGTCAGTGTTACTAGGTTACAGTTGCTCACATTTATTTGGTTACTCAAAATAGCTATTTCTAGATGTCTTGCCCATATAGAGCATTCACACAGCTTTAATTTGGTATCTTACTTTTGTTTCTAGGTGCAATAGGAGCTGAGATACAGCAGTTTAACCCTCGTCCGGTCGGAGCAAATCGGACCATTTTGGTCGAGGTTCAATGACCCATATCTCGGACACCGGTTGACCAAAAAATCTAAAATTTTGGTTTTGCTACACATTTCTACAGTGCTACTGTCAGCAACGTAACTAGGGGTATTCATTTGGGAGGGCTTAAGCTTTGAGCATGGCAACATGAATACTGTGTTCATACGAATTTTTAGCCGTAAGCATACCATGTCTTGATTTATTTGGGGGGCTTCAGCTCCATTTGGGGAACTTAAGCCCCCCCGCCTAACTCTAGTTACGTCCCTGGCTACTCTAAAGCGAAGCGCAGGGCACCAGGTTATTAACAAGCGCTGAACTTGTTCACCAGCCAGTTCAGATGATTTCAGATCGAACTGTGAAAAACTACGGCTATCAGCATTCATCGAATCATATGTTATCGGGTGGTGAACTCGGCCGAGTGTTGGCTTGTTCGTGGCGGCCCATAGGGCTCTCCGGTGGTCCTTGCCTTCTGGAGTAGATATGCCTGAAGAAGTGCAGACAAGTGCCATCTTCTCCTCTGATTTGGGACTCTGGAGGATCTTCCTGAGTCACAAAATGTCGAAAATTTGAAGTTTCTTTCTAAGGGCCTCTGTGGCAGACCATTTATTGCAACTGTAGAGGAGTACTTGCAGCAGGAACAGTCTATATCTAGAGCTGTAGTCTAGTATTCAGCTCAACTTCAGTGCCAGATGTTTTTATTACGGGAGATAAATCATGTGCTGAAGTTTATATATGAATTGGATGTGTAAGGATATTAGGGATTTTGAATGGCAGAGCATGGCTATTGAATTGTGTCAAAATCAATTTATCCATTTGCATAGGTCGAATTTTTAAAATATCTTTCGCATTTGGCTTCTTCAGTCCATTCAAATGGTACATTCTGTATGCAGGGACTTTAAATTGCATGGCATCCATTCAAACAGGCAATGGTGGTGACAGATCTCACCCGATCAATTAATTGAAACATGAGTAGGGTCAAGGGCGTATGATCGAAGAATAACTTGTACATTTACATTTGTTCGCTTTGTTGGCATTTTTCATAATCTTTGTACTCCAAGCACAATTTAGATTATGCCGGCTGAAGAGGGGAAGGGGTGGAAAAAGAGAAAGAAGCAAATGACACAGAATTGGCAGAGTAGAAGCAGAATGAGGAAGAGGATGAGAATGGATGTCGACATTAAAGGGGCATCAAGAACTGTGGTAGAGATATTTGGTGTACTGTCATGAGAGTCTTTTAGTTTTTTGGGTTACTTGTAAAAACTTGAGGATTAAATTGATCGTATTTTGATTGCAGAGACATCATGAGCATCTACAATGACCCACCACCCGGAATGTTCATCGTTCCCGATAAGGAAAACCTGACGACGGTAAGAACCTTTTTGAGGCAGAAGGTTAAAGAGTAGTCTGTTAACTATTACCTAGTTCATGAAGAAGAAGAGAAGAGCAGCCCCTTAAGCTAGCCCTGAGACAACCATGGGTATGGAGTGTTAGCGACTCCTTTCCCTCGCTGTCTCATCTTCCCACCGACAGTGTACTCATTATAGCTGAGTTGGCTAGGATTTGAACCCCGACCTCTCGATTGGCAGTCCAGCACACCAACCACTACACTACTGAGCTATGCTGTCGAGCACCCAGCTGCTTCAGCTTTGTGTTTAAGTCATTAGTCATCAATCACATGATCTTGTGACTGACTGGGTGATTATTATGTGACTCACTGATTATTACCATGTGACTGGCTAATTATTATCATGTGACTGACTGATTATTATCATGTGACTGACTGATTATTTTCATGTGATTGACTGGCTGATTAATTATCATATGACTGGCTGATTATTATCATGTGACTGACTGCTTGATTACCATGTGACTGGCTGATTATCATATGGCTGGTTGATTATTACCATGTGACTGGCTGATTATTATCATGTGACTGACTGGCTGATTACCATGTGACTGGCTGATTATTATCATGTGACTGACTGCTTGATTACCATGTGACTGGCTGATTATCATGTGACTGGCTTATTATTATCATGTGACTGACTGGTAAATAGAGTGATTGATCATTTGGTGGACTGACTGCTCTAATTTTTACTTTTATTTGATAAAACAAGAATTTCTGGAGCATTGTAAGTAGCAAGCTACTTCTAAAGTGCTTCAGCTAATCAGATGTCATGGCCAGTGGCAAAAAGTATTAACATTGTTGCTGTAAATGCCAAAATTTTGGCCAGTTAAGTACAAGTCAGTTGTTCAACAAAGAAGGCCAGCCAGCTGAAAGGCTGGGTCTTTCCTTTTGAGACAAAGTGTCATTTGGCATTCTGTGCATTGTTTAAAAAGATCTCATTTGTGCTTTCATCTGGAATAACCTCATGGAAATGTTATTTTGTCTGGCAGCTTCACGCGCTAGTCACCGGTCCATTTGACACTCCGTACGAAGGCGGCTTCTTCTACTTCTTCATTCGCTGTCCTCCGGATTATCCGATTCGACCGCCACGCATCAAATTAATGTCAACAGGAAATGGACGAGTTCGATTCAACCCCAACCTCTACAGAAACGGCAAAGTCTGCCTTAGTATACTAGGGTCAGGGGTTCATTTTGTCATAGCAAAATAATTATATTCATCAGAGCTTTTAACAATACCAATACTTCTTATAAATGTATTGCCAATACTGACACCAATATTCTGTTGGTGAAGTTATCCAAGTAACAATGCCTATACTTTCACCAATAGATTTTGGTATTTAAGTTACCTTTTTTATGCAGCCCCTTAAACTAGCTTGAGAGGCAGCCATGAATATGAAGTGTTAGAAACTTTCAAGCACCCCATTAAGCACTTAATGATGATACAAATGTTGACGTAGGCTTTATCCAGTTGACAATGTCCTGCCATTGACATGAACTGTAACCATCTGATGGAGAAATGCAATGTCATGTCATGACAGGAATTGTACATTAAGTTCTGTTGGTATTTTGTTCATGTTTTCCAGGACATGGTCAGGTCCAGCGTGGAGTCCAGCACTAAGCCTTTCCAGTCTTCTAATGTCTATCCAGTCTCTGCTTAACGAGAAACCCTACCATAACGAACCAGGCTTCGAACAGGTAACTCTAGGGACTCGTAATCGTAAACTCCAAATTTCTATAGCGCTGCTCTAAAGCTAAACGCAAAGCAGCAGCTTATTCACGAGCACTTCGTTGTATCAGAGGAGTTGTCCAGAGATCTATGTCGAGCGGAGGTCCGAGTCCGGTTGCCAGAGAGACCAGAGGCTCAACGTGTCTTCCTCTATTTGAGCATAACCATGTCCATTGTAATTGTAAGTGAACATTTCTACAGTGCCACTCTAAGAGGAAAACTAATCGGAGGTGTAGCACCAAGCCATTCTGTCATGTACTCTTCTCCACGTGTATATCATCTATGATTAGTTGATGATCAAGCCTCAGGTCAGTGTTCACCCGTAGGCCCAGACACCTGCCTGAAAGGTGGTGTCCGGGGGCGGTAAATCATAACTGAAACCCAGAAAAGCATAGTGGTAAACTGCAAATTGATATAACACTGCTTCAAGTGAGACCCGTCAGAGGCGCTCGTCTGGTTATTTTAGGCAGTTTGAGCACTGTATTAGTTGTGTGGTAAGAGCTTCATAATTTACAGTTGTTGGTCATGTGAAGCCATGAGGACTCATTGAGGAGGGAGGTTTTCGGCCACAGTCGACATTTGTCAATCAGCGAAGTGTGTGGAGTAACAAATTTCTTTAGCTGTTAGGAATGAATAGAAATTTATGATCTGTCATACTGGTGGGCTGAAGGATATCGTGGTGTCATGGGTAAGGTGAATGCTTTTACTCTGAAATACGGGCCTAAGTATATATAATCAGTGATGTATGACCTCTTGGATGATTGTATATTATCCAATGACAGAGCAGTTGTGTAACTGCTCAGAATGGACTTTGGGTACTTGGGCTGTATTTTTTACCAAATATTTGACACCTCTGGTGATGATAATTTTTCTGAAAATGGTGATGATGTCAGTGATGGTGGTAACAATGTCAGTGATGATGACTGTGGTGATGACTGAGTGGATGATATTTGTCGTAACAGGAGCGTGTAGGAGGTGATGCCCAGCGTTACAATGACATCATACGTCACGAGACGTTACGAGTGGCCGTCTGTGACATGCTGGAGGGAACGACGCCTTGTCCAGATAGCCTGAGGTCAGTAGAGAATAAGTGGTGAGGAAATTAAACTGTTTAAAAAAACAGTTGTAGCTTTAAAGCTGAAAGGAGTGTATGTCATGCATACTAAAATGCACTATATTCAGTGGCTTCATGCATACATGTCCATCTGTTTCTGTGCTTGATTGATTTCCCTCCATCTTGCCTTGCAGTGGGTAGCTTGGGATCAGTGTCTGATGACTGGTCACTTCTGCTTGCCATGATATCTGATAGCTGACTTTTGAAACTGAGTCAGACTGTTGTGAAACTATTATCTCTGCTTCAGAAAGTGCTGAGCTGTTGCATGCCTGCCAAGACCCCTTACCGACCCTCAGCTCCACGATGGTGCACGTGCCCAGAACCTTGGCCAGGATGCTGTACATATGCTTCCCGCATTTTGGGGCTTCACTGGGATGCAAGTGAGGAATCGACTTCAAGCAATGATACGTAGACTGAATCATCTTCATTACCTCCTCGAGGACTCCCCAACGTTTTAACAACTCTCTGATAGTGTCGATGCTCATCTCTTTGGGGCTGTCCTGAAGGACCTGGGCAACATCCTGCACCAATAACTACCTCCAACCAAAGCTGCCTACTACTCCCTCTGTTCCCGTGCCCATGACCACGTAATTCCTCCAACCCGACAGCCTGATGCTTAAAAATTTATTCTTAGGAGGTTATATACTTTTTAACTGTGTCTATTAGATGTCTGTATACCAGAGTGTGATTAGCAATTGTTCAATAAAGAATATACTTACTAAGTTACTTACCATCTGCCTAATCTTGACATCAGTCTGCCAGTCAGGCTATGACACACGGCATCCCCTTTGTATTCCTGCCTATGAGTTCGAGATTTGTCTAAATTTGCTGTTTTTTCAAGAACAACCACAATTTTCTCGATGACAACCAACGACCATTATCTTACTGGTTTTATTTAGTACTGTTCTTGCATCTTTTTGTTTAGCTTGATTCTTAATAGTTATTTCAGATAATTATACATTTCTGGAAGGTCTGCATCACCATCTGTACTGCTTGTTAACCTTTTAACGACGAGAGGGTTAGTTTTCCGTACATTTTAGTGCGCGGTCATTGTTAAAGGGTTAATCGGTGGCCTTATTAAGCAGGACTATGGTCCTTTTGGGGTCAGCTGATTGTGCTGCAGTATCTGTTCTCTCTATGTTAACTATGTATTTTTTGTTAATCTGCTGAGATTAGTGAAAAAGTGGAATATTTGATGTAAGTAATGATATTGATTGACATGTGATTTTAAGTAAGAAAACTAATATCACATGTGATTTCAAGTACATAAGAAAACCAATAAAGCATGTGATTTTAAATAAGAAAACCAATGCCACGTGTGATTTTAAATAAGAAAACCAATGCCACAGTGTTAACTTGATTTTAAGAAGTCCAGGTTTTGTGAAGTTGTACTGCTGTATGTATTAATTTTCCAACCATTTTTGCTCAAAGTCTCGTTTCATATCTCAAATACCTCATCACCGATTACCACCATAGCACCATGAAATCTATCTATCTACAAGAAATCTCCTTGGCTTGACCTACCTGGATTCTGCCGTGGCTGCGGAACAGACAAAACAACCTGGTTATTACGGACTTGATTTGATATAGCACCGGCGATCAGCTGGTCTTTCTGACGCAGCTTTTGTGTGGCGCTGAGAAATGTTTGAAGATTTGCATTACATGTATAATTCTGTGTCATTGCCTTGTGATTGCTGAGGGTGGATGTAGTGATGATCTGAAGATGTTGTTTGTTGTAGAGACGTGATGGAGAGATCGTTCCACGAGTGCTACAGTCATTATCTGTCCACCTGCAAAAACAACATGCATCTGAATGGCCAACAAATGGTGGTATGCAGACATTTCAGAGTCTTTAGTGTTGGGCATTGGAAGTTTCCAAGGAAACAGTGGGAGAACGTGGGACAGTGTTGGTGGGCCATGGTAGCCTGTTGGTGGTCATGGTAACCTTTTGGTGGGTCATGGTAAGTGTTGGTGGGTCATGGTAATCTGTTGGTGTGTCATGGTCAGGGTCCGATTTGCCGGGGGGGTCGGGGGGGTTGGACCCCCTTGCTTCTTTTTTTGACCCCCCTGCTTCAAGCCTTTGGCCGACCCCCGAGGGGGTCGGCTTGACCCCCTCAAATTCATTACCCTGAGTCCTACACCAAACGACTCCATTATGACCAATCGCAAGCAGTACTGCCTTGTCACCTTTGGGTAATTATTTATTATCCAGTCGGTACCCTAATTTTGAAATATCGCGTTAATATTGTTCACGAGTAGCGCTTTAAACTTGGCATCTTCAGCTGTTGACGGATTAAGTTACTTTTAACTCAAGCTGAGGTCGTCTACTGTGTAGGCAGAGGCAGTGTCAGAGATATTTCGCAGGGCAAGCATACAGCCGACAACAAACGGACCGCAGTTCCTGCACAAGCCAGCCCCTCAGGCCCCTTCATGCCCGGGGTCCTCGCCTTGGGCAGATCGGCTCCAACGCCACGAGCATCCAGTTGCGGGGTAAAGGTCAAGCATACAGTAGCATTCTGTCCAGCGTTCGCTGCCGCTTTTGACCTCGATTGACCTAGATTAGAGTGCACATCTATAGCAGAACACAGCTATATGCTGTCATTTTTGTGACATGAACCGAATTAGAGATCGGCATATGAGCCACTAATCGGCCTAGTGGCTCTCAAAAACGCGTTAAGTAAGGAAAAAACATCTCAAAATCAGAAAGTACTTGCAAAGTAGTTTTCCTGTTTTCCTTCAAGCAAAAGCTATTAGTACATCTGCTGCCACTGTGATGGTCAAAATGCAGGCTCATCTGTGCCTATATAAAGTCACTGGTGATGCTGCAGTTGTTGTCGAGCAACAGCCAGTTTAACAACTTTCCCGCTCTGCCGAGTCTGACTCTGTTGTGGAACGGCAGAATATGTTCAAACAAGAACACGTCATCAAAACGTACGTCTCCTACCACTGGATTATGGTGGAACCCCAGAAGCTGTGCACTCTGCTTCAGAGAAGTTTCGGATTGACAATTTTCTGCAGAACTACTCTGTTCAAGGTTTGGTTTTCTATCTAGGCTTGAATCTTGTAGTGATGAAGAAATGCACAACTCAGAGAAAAACCTTGTAGCAATATACGGCGATGACCTCGATGAAAGCCTTGGCAATGAGCTCATAATATGCAGTGTTCTTATTTTGTCAAAATGTTTAAACACGAGACAGGTAGGGCAGGCCTCAACATAAGTCAGGAGCAGTTCATGTACCAATAGGCCTACATGGCAAAGGTGTTGAAAGTTCATTTCCAAATGTGGAAATTATGTTAAGAATGTACTTGGTTCTCGTGGTCACAAACTGTAGTGCTGAATGCTCATTCTCTAAGATGAAGACAATTATGAACACGCTTCGCGCATGTATGACACATGAGAGACCTAGCCACCCTGCAGCGTGGAGCATAGAGAGTGATATTCTACGTCAACTGAATTTTAATCAGTTTATTGATGACTTTGCCAATGGAAAAGTGTGCAAAGTCCTATTAGGCCTATTCAAATTTAGATCCAACTGTAGGCTTAACTGAGCTAATTAACTGACTCAATCTGTTTTTAGTTTTATCACTATTTTTAATGTCTTTCTTTGTCTGTATCAACAATTTCTATTAAAAACTGGATAAGAATCTTAAAGCTTATCCTTTTGTTTTGTACTTGACCCTCTTAATATAATAGAAGACACTTTATTTATAAGTAAAATGATCTTCCCAATTTATTTTCATATTTTAAAAAAATTAACAATAAGTCACAATTCCCAGGTTGTCATCGAGTACTCTATACATACAAACAAGGCCAACATATGGGGTCTCATCTCGCAACACTTGAACAGACTTTTAAGATTCTGCTCATTTCGTCTGCAGCTTGCGACTGTGGCTTTAGCCAGATGAACTTGCAACATAGGCCTACAGTGCGCAACCTGCTGGCTGTTGATGATCAGCATTAACGGGCCATCTCTAACATCTTGGAATGCCAGGATATATACGTTATTTCCTGGCTGAAATCTGGGCGCCATGATGCCTTAGATAAGCCAATTGGCAAGGCGACTATTGTGCACAAACAAAAGAAATATGCACAGCTTTTTTTTATAGTGGCTGTACTAGTGTACTTCGTGCACTGGTTCATTAGGTTTGCTAGTCTTTCCAATTACAGTACTTGGTGCAATGGTTTGATAGCTTTGGTTGTGTACTTGTTATTTCATCTTTCAGTGCAATTTAGTCACGTCTAACGCTTCTGTGTAGGCCTACAATTTGTTGTTCCTATTAGTATATTTCAGCTAAAACTGCCACTGAAAACTCCTTCTAATTTTGAATATAAATTGTTTTCGATGTTATGTTTGCATCGTAGTTGACTTGGTCATTGCAGAATCTTGACCTATAATGGAAGTTCATTAGCCTCATTTACAAAATAACGAGTAAAATAATTAATTATGGCTTAATAAATTTTTACTATTTGTATAGATTTCCGACCCCCCTGCTTCTTTTTTGACAAATCGGACCCTGGTCATGGTAGCCTGTTGGTGGACATGGTAGCCTATTGGTGGGTCATGGTAGCCTGTTGGTGGGTCATGGTATCCTGTCATATTGGGACCTGGTAGCCTGTTGGTGAGACACGGTAGGTGTTGGTGGGACACTGTAGGCTGTTAGAGGGACATGGTAGCTTGTTTGTTGGGACATGGTAGCCTGTTAGTGGGTCATGGTAGCCTGTTGGTGGGTCATGGTATCCTGTCATTGGGACCTGGTAGCCTGTTGGTGAGACACGGTAGCTGTTAGAGGGACATGGTAGCGTGTTGGTGGGACATGGTAGCCCGTTTGCTGGGACGCGGTAGCCTTTTGGTTGAGTATATATGCATGTTGCTATCCAATTATTTGACATTTAGATGTATGGTCTCGGCATTATGTAATCAGTTCTGACCTTTTTGGCCAGGATATCGGGTCAATAAATCTGTTTTGGATCGCTTATCCACCATAGGCTGTCTCTCTCTCTCTCTCTCTCTCTCTCTCTCTGTCTCATTGGACTGATCTTCTACATTCTTACCTGATTACGGCTTGGTTTTGGTGTGCCATCAATAGTTTGCCTTTGCGTCCATTACAGTCAGTGAGGATTAGCTAATTAACCACAAATTGTTGCTGTTTAGTTTTTATTGCAGACGGTTGTTTGAGCTCTTTAGATACACGCAACCATTTACTATGTAATAATAATAAGACGATTTATATAGCATCATAGCTCAGCTGACGCCGAAAAAGAGGATGCTTTATGAGTTAACAAAAATTGAAATCATTAGCTCAAAATTTGCGACTGACTGCAGCCACAGACTGTCGCTCAACATAACTCTTAGCATTTCACGGACAGTTAACAGTGTAAAGCATCTTAGAAGTAACTTGCTACTGACAATGCTACAGAAATTGTCGACATTTTAATTACAATAATTACTATTACACTAAGACATCCTCGACATATTATGCTCAACGTTTGATTGCTGTTTTTGTTTTAAGGATCCGTTTGGTGATCGACGGGGTTTTTACGACTATGCTTCGATTCTCGCTCGCCTTGAGGCGCTTAAAGTGAAACTGGCGGACAAAGCAGCACATCGTTCAGACGAGGAGGGAAACGGCGAGGAGGATGAGGAGTCCGATGTCAGTGACAGTTAGGAGGAGGATGTGGAGGAGGAGGAGGATGTGACTGAGGGCTGCTTAGAGGCAGAGGCTTTACGATCTTTCCATTGACACTGACAGCGTGCGTGAGTGTGTGTATTAGCGGCACTTGACAGACCGAGGGTAGGAACGAGGGCTAAGGTTTAAACTGAACGATCGAAGGATTGTCTTGTGTTGCCGTTCGATCGTTTAGATTGTTCGGTTCTAGGCTTCCAGTTGACAAAAATCTGTTGATGACAATCAGTTGGGGGGACGGTTTTCTTGATGGGGACGTTTGAGTGTTGACAGAGTGTTGACGTACATCTGCTGTGTATGATTTTCAGAGTCAATATGGGGTGGTTGGCTTGAAATATGTGTGCAGCCAAGTCTTTACAACTGCGATGAATGCTTGAGTGTGTATGCAATGTTTTTGGAGTCTCAGGCTGGTCCTTTGCTTAGGAATTTTTTTGGAAAATGGTTATAAAATAGTAATTTTATTTCCTAAAGAAAACCGTGCTGCTAACAAAACCTTTGCATTTATTCATATTTTTCTGCAGTTGTTGAAACGAAATTAATTTCAGACACTGGGTATAAGTCCGAGGAGTCATTTTTTCTTCTTTAACTAACTGTTTAAAAATTGCCTTGACAAGTTTGACCAGTCTGATTCAAATGATTCATCTTTTTTGGCTGCACTTGCAAATAAACTAGGTTGATGTTAAATGCAGTGAATGCAAGTTTGTACATAATTTTGCATTCATTTAGCATCTTTCGTGTTTTTCTGTTTAAAAATGCCACGTTTTAAGTTTGTTTATACCGAACATCTTGTGTAGCGTCTATGTAAGAACCTTGTGAAAGTGCTGTTCATAGTTTCATGTGAAGTAACTTCATTTCTTCACAGCTGCAGAATTGTTTTTTGTTTTTTTTGTAGGAGAGGTTTTCAGATAGGCTATTAAATCTGCTTCTTGGGAACGTGGCACAAATTCTTTTGTTCATTCTGAGTTAGCTTGATTTATTCTTTGCCAGCATGGTGGCCCATGGACTGATCTTTTCTCAAGAAAATGACGGTTGTTTTCTTTTGCAGCAAATAATCTCCATTTCACAGACTGCCCACACTTTTTATGTCTTGCCAATCTGGGTCGCCTGTGCATTGGCAAGTTGTACTGTAATGAGAATTTGCTCCAGTATGCTGTTATATTGTGGACATGCCTCAACCAAATTATCCTTCAATTCCAGGCTTATTCTGATAGGAATGTTACACGGACTGGCTCACTTAAGACTGCAGTTAGCTTGAGAGCCAAGAGCGTGTTTAGTTTGCGAGTAGTCGCTTCGATTAGGTCATGACCCTTCTGTCTTGTGTTTTGTATCTGGAGAAAATTAGTTGCATGACACAGTGTCTTCATTTTCTGAATGTCTTTTGTAAAACGAATAACAAGAAGAGTTAAACTATCTGCCTTAAGAATTCTGTTGATTAGGGGTCGTCCATAAATGATGTCTGCAAAATATGACCTACTTTGGACCCTTTGTCCGCATTTGACCTTGCCCTCCCTCCCTCCCCCCCCTTTGCGGACGTCCGCATGCCAAAGCCAATTTTTAACGTCATCATCATTATTTTTACAATTATTCCACAGTGCCTGTGCACATTTAAGTGACAAGTGACAGTTCGTGTTTCATATCGCAGGATGTGCAGTAATAAAAGCCTCTTTCAAGTCGAAGTAAAGGTTATACCATGCATGATCTTTTAGGCAATCACTTCATTGACGTTTTCGTCTTTCGGGGAAGGTTGAAACAAGGTGGTGTTTAAAAACTATCAAATTTAAAATTTTAGATGCGGACGTCCGCATTGGTCATAACCCTCCCTCCCCTTTGTCCGCATTTGTCCGCATTTCGATGGCCCCTCCCTCCCCTCATTGCGGACGTCTTTTATGGATGACCCCTTACAGTATTTTATAGTAACGGAGAAAGTGTATTCTCAAGTGTCTCAAGAATCTGAATTGGTGTCCAAGTTCGAGGCATTGACATTAGAAAACGACTTGCATAAATAACCATGGGGTCAGCAGGTTGCATGATAAAGTTTGATGCTTGCTGATGTCTACCAAAAGTGCGAATAATATTTATTTGTACATATAGCCACAAAATGGCTGATGTCAGGAACTGATGATGATGATGAGGAGGTATACCTTTATACTGCTTGCGTTACAGTGGAGATTATTCAGTAATCGCGACGAATGAACCAAAGGCAAAAACCGTGATGTAGTTGTAGCTGATTTCGTAGTCTAGCAACCAGCGTCGAGATTTAACGTAGCTATTGAGAATTTAGTGTTTATGATTGCAATAGATATTTCGGAGTACCACATTAGGGGTTCGGTTGTGTTGTGCTGACACCAAATTTTAGAAACTCGATACATTAATTCATTAATAACTGTTCATTAATAAGTTGATTAATAATTAATTTGTAGTCTTGATATTTCTACAGCGCCCACAAAAGCGAAGTCGCGGGAACCAGCTTATTCACACTTCACAGACGCTTAGACAAATCAAAATTGATAGGCGGGGTCAAATCGGCAGTCAAGATCCAATGGAATCAGTTAGGTAGACAGTAAGACGGCTAAGGTGGGTGGTGTTTATTATTTATACTATGGTTTAAACGACGAGGGAGGTAGGCAGAGGAGGAGGAATCTAGATAGGATTTGTGAAAGAGCAGTGTTTTCAGTGAAAGACCTGTGGAGATATAGCAAGTGGTGAGGGTAATAAACTGGTAAGCAGTTCTATAGCTTACCGATTGTATATAAATGTCAAATTTTCAAACAACCGTACAGCTTTGTTCTAACTTTCGAGAGCAGAGTACTTAGTCGCCAAAGATGGCGGATGGCAGACTCTAATGGAAATATATGGTCTGTGCTAACTCGACCCAGTTACAAAATAGGTCACGGCGCTGTCAATCAAAACATGAATCGGCTGCCACGGCTGGTCCTTGGCTCTTGCTTTGTGTGGTTTTGTTTCTGGATTTCTGTTTGATTCCATCTGGGGCACAAATATCTCTGACGGATTTAATATACGACGATTGCATTATAACAATCTTCAGAAAAGAAGATTGTTTCTTCGGGAGTTTAACAGTCTGCTACTGATTCGGCTTTTGTTCTGAACGGTTAGTATTCGCGTGCTTAGCCAAATATACCTCCTGGAAAGAGCTTGGATGCGGTGGATTAACTCGAGGAGTTAACCCTCTTCGAGGTGATGCACCGAATCAGAAGGAAGGTCGTCCGAAGGTCTAAGTCTGATGTGAGGGTCGAGAGTAAGGACAGATAAGATGTATCGCATCACAAGACATCACGTGCATAATTCCATGTAATCGTCGTCCGCAGCCTAGACTTGATTAACATGTGTAAACCAAAGTGTGGTTAGCAGTTGGATTACTAAAGGATATACTTACTTACTGACAGTTATAATCGTTATCATAGTAAACCGAATCTGTACCTCCGCCACCACTGGATGGTTGGCATGAAGCTGGCAGATTCTGTGGTGTGGTTACCACACAGGTTACCGGCAGAGTCGAACTGGGACCATTTAGGGGGCCTTCCATTTCAATCATGCAAGGGACCCCAAGCTTTGGGAGTTTGCACATTTAGAATATTTGTGTATTGATGTATAAATTAGTTGCTCTCTGCCCTAGGGGCCCCACACGCTGAAACCAGAGGGACCCATGTACCAATTGTACCATGGCTTACTGGCACAATTGCAACTGAATACCAGGCAACTTGGACCAACTTAGTTTGTGGCTAGTGTCCAGTTGGATTGAGGTTATGTGTGTGCTTTGGCCAAAGATCTCTCTGCCCAGGAGGCCAGGACCATGTTTCATGTCCGTCTATTTGATGATATTAAAACTAGGGTCATTAACAGATGTAGAAATTAGAGTGATACCTTGCTTTTTGTATTCATATTTATCATGAGCATCATGATGATGCTCATGATAAATATGAATCACCATTATTGTCATCGTCATCATCGTTGTCATCATCATCGTTGTCGTCGTCATAATCTGAACACTATTTGCCTGTCAACTGCCAATACAACTTAGTCATCATGTTATCATCTTGGTTCATGTGACTGCTCTCAACATTTGGCATTTCGCTATAGGGCAAAGATGAGTCTTCTGACCTTATCTTAAATCTTTGACCTGGCCTAAATTTGGCAGAGTTGCTAACTGTCTTTGTCAGATCAGTCAGTGCTTTTGTGGGATCCCAAAAATAAAATGGTTGTCATTTTGCTAGTACAGTGCTTGCCAACCTTTTTTCAACCACAGCACCCTTTCTAAGAACCATTCACTGGACGGCACATTGCATTATTTATGGTACTTATTTTATATATATATATATATATATATAAATAAATTTGATATATACACATTCATTTTTATTTAGATAGAATACTGTTTATTTATCCACTTGGCTACAATGTTTTGTGTCTATAACTGTGCACAGGGGTTAAAGTGGGGTGGGAACGGCGTTCCCACTGCTCTCGAAATTCTTTGCTTGCATTCCCACTGCTCACGCATGCGTTCCAAAGAAACGCTTCTTTTCACTGCTCACCCAAACCACTTTAACCACTGACTGTGCATTAATGATAAAACAATGTCATTTGGGAGGGGAATAGATGAATGGTTACACTCATAGCATTTTGATGGATCGCGGTTCGAAACCCGAAACCCCATCTATAGCGGGCACCTTGCTTGGCTGCCAAAACATGTGTTTAATTAAGATCTTGATTGTACTGTCATGTTTCAATGTAATCTTACTGCGTAGTGTCAGTTTGAATTAATAAATATTATTATTATTATTATTATTATGCCGACGTCAGTACTCATAATCAGGAATTGTCAGCCGTTGTTTTAAAAACCAGATAACTGGGACAAATTAATTAAAAGCAGAAACACAAACCAGGATGAAAGACCATGGCTAATGGGACGGTTGACTTTGCAAAGAATTTGAGATTGTGTCAATACGAGCTTGAACGGCAGTTGACAAGCACACTCGTGAGTTGTTTTCAACTGACTGTAAACATCCTCTGTGTTTCGTTTTGATTTGTGTCATTCCTGAAAATGCCTTTTCACACAGGTAAGTACTAAGTAGTGCAGATGAGCAGCAGTTTTGGCCCCTAACAAGGTGTTTTCCTTGTCTATCATAATCCTGAAGTCTGTTAAATTCATTTCTGCAAACTTAAGTCGCTGTGTTCTGTCAGAGCTCTGCAATGTCAATCAGTTGTTCCTTTTCCGAAATCTGTAGGTCAAACAAATCCAGTTGGTGATGAAATGGGTTTTCTGACCCAGTCGTGAAGCTTGCTAACGATTATGTCATAGATATAGAGTAAATAAGTAAGTTAGTTCATCGGATAGTTGATGCAACACACGGTGGTCTATGCAGAATTGCAGATTCACACGCAGCTATATTAGCCTGGTAAGAAATTATACTTGATTGAACCAATTTATCAGTATGGGATAGCGCATATTATGATTGAGTTATATTATTATCATTTAAAACTTATGATTTCCGACATTCGGCCGCGGCACACTTCTACCGTGCTGTACTAGTACATGCATTTAAGGAAGTGCTCATGAGAAGTCATTTTGATCATTTTTAAGCACTTGGACTTGAGGCAGTTTGGGAAGGAAGATATCAAAGTGGATATTATTAATTCAAATTCGACATCGTGTATCATGGAAATAAAAAAACACTAACAGTTAGATGTCTCGTTTTGAAGTTGTCTGTCTGTCTCAAGTGTGTTTCCTGCTGAGTGGGGAGGGGGCTGTTTTAATAATGAATACCCAGTGAATTTCCCTGTGTTTGAGTTCTTTATTCTCAGTGGAAGGGCTGGTGCTGAGTCACAGTAGTGTGTTGTACTGTGGACCCCAACATAATAGTTTCCATTGTTTAGGGACAACTTATAGAGCTGCCAGGACTCTTGACCTGGACAGTACCTTATTATTTTTTAGTAACCCCTGTATAAGAGTCTATGGTTGGGCCATGGAGTTCTAAATCTCTAAATTACTTCTCTTGTGCTGTTATCTTAATCTTGATCATGATTAAGGTATCAATATATGATCGTTAAGTGAAACAATTAACAATCAACTGATTATCTATTGGAGAAACAAGATCATATTCTGATAAATCAAACTAGATCTCATTACAAGAACTATATTTAGATCCCCATTGTTGGTGTCATCCAATTGCCTCATTATGGTTAGTTGCTGTTTAATCACACTGTCCTGGCAAATATGATTAGTATCACCCCCTCCTTTCTCCAGGCTTGGGACTGGCACTGCCAGAGTCGTGGCAGTGGCAGACCTTAACAGGTTGGTTATCCTCTGGATCTCTTCTTAGGCTTCTGATTGGATACAGTCATTAGTTTGCTTTAGAGTTTGAGTAGAGGAAGAGTTAATTAGTAGATGAGTGAAGGGAATTTTGTCTTTATGAACCCCAAATCAACTTAGATATGAATGGCCCTTGAACAAGATCCTTGATGCTGCAGGTCTCTCTTGAGATCATCTGGGGCATGTGATGTATGGAGCAAGATATGCGGAAACGCTATCCGCCCACAGAAATATTAATAGTGACAGTAATAGTCACTTGAAGTGCTGATAATTGGGGACTCTTAAGAAGAAGGGCAGGGAGGAAGGTGTCTCGGTAGGTAAAGACCTCTGTATGTCTGGTGTGTTTGGCGTATGTGTCCTTGGATGCCTGGGTGTATCATTGGCTGGTGATCTGTCTCACTTGATAACTCAGGTCAGGTTGTCAACTGGTATAATGCTCATCTATTGTCCTTTTCTGTCCACTCTGTCATTACATACCCCCTCAGTAACTCGTGTCCAGTCAGTGGTGCCTACCTGTGTCAAGCCCTGTCGTGTTTGTGATCTTTAGTGGCATCACTTTTTTTATCTGGTACAGCCTGTATGCTGTACGTGAGCCAGAACATGTGTGTGTGTGTATGTGAAGCACTTGGCACGTAGTCTCCACTTTCGCATTTGTCTGTGGAATGGTTGCACAGATGTTTCGTTGTCTGTGTTTTGCAACGCTTCCTATAAGAACCACTAAGAAGCCATGAGAAGCCATAAGAACCACTATAGGAAGCCGTAAGAACCATTAAGCAGCCATAAGAACCATTAAGAAGCCATAAGTACCATTAAGAAGCCATAAGAATATATGCAGTGTTTGCTTCTGTATGGGTCAGGTGCTGCTTTCATGTATTTTAGCTGTTTGCCTATGCACTCCCACAACATAGTTTTCATGTTCCTAGACAATCATTAAGAATCCAAACAACTCTGCTAGACAAAGTCATTCAGAGAAGACTCCGATGGTTTGGACATGTAGAGAGAATGCCAGTTGACCGAATCCCACACAGTGCACTACATGCAAGATTCGAAGGGAAAAGAAACAAAGGCAGACCAAGACTATGCTGGATAGATAATTATAAATGAGGACATAACATCACTTGGACTACCGGGGTAACCCTATGGGGGGCAACAGAGGACAATGGCGATCATTTATTCATACCCATCTCTGCCAAATGATGATGATGATGAATAGACTGAAACGGACAATTGATTAACAGCGTAGTAGAGCAACAGGTGGGAAGAGGGTCATGTATGACAGTTGTGTGCTTGAGTGTGCCATAATAAATGCGGCCTTTCGTTTGCTTAATCGTCTTAGTCATCTTAATTCACTGGATGGCTTTACGAAGAACCGGATGACATAATGTGACAAGAATTCTACATTAACTGCATTGAGGATGACTACAAAATGTAAATGGTCATTCGATAATAGTATGCTGTCCTGTTTACCCAGCTGAATAGACGGGTGAGTGAGTTGATCTGATTGGCCTATGGCAGTGAGTAGCCTTAGACAGTGGGGGCCCTCAGACAGTGGGTGGCCTTCGACAGTGGGTGGCTTTAGACAGTGAGTGCCTCACAGTGTGTCCTCAGATAGTGAGTGGCCTCAGACAGTGAGTGGCCTCAGACAGTGTGTGTCCTTAGACAGTGGGTGTCCTCAGTGAGTGGCCTCAGACAGTGAGTGGCCTCAGACAGTGGGTGGCCTCAGACAGTGTGTGTCCTCAGTCAGTAGGTGGCCTTGCCCAGTGCCAAGGACAATCATAACAATGAAATACAGCAAACTTTCCTTTATGGAGCTTATGCACAGTCCTGTTGTGTTTTGTGCCTGTATGTTTGTTTCTATTGGTTCCTCTGTCTCCATTTGTGTGTATGTATTCCTAAATACCTATCTGTCTTTGGTGGCAACAGGTCCAGTCAGCTGGTTGATTATTGACAAGTGGAGATTTGTTTTACTGGAAATGGAAGACAGATAGGAAGGCGGGATAAATTGCTTTAATTGCAAATCAGTACATTGGATGGATGAGTGCATTCGATGGGTGAGTGGTTTGAATAGATGAGTGCATTCAATAGATGAGTGTTTTGGATGGATGAGTGCATTCGATGGATGAGTGCTTTGGATGGATGAGTGCATTCAATGGATGAGTGCATTCAATGGATGAGTGCTTTGAATGGATCAGTGCAACTGTGGATGGAGGGAGGCTGGGACCTGCAGGCAACATGTTCTTAGTATAAGTTATCAGCCTTTCTCTTCCTCCTCCAGTCCTTGGTTGCTCATAGCCTCTCCCCTCCTCCCAGCACAGTTCTTTGCTGAAGGTTGTTTATCTGAGGGAGAGGTAGTAAACACAGGGAATGAGAGTTACAGTGACAAAGAGACAGAGAGAGGGTGCAGTGGAGGGAGTGACTTTGTCTGGAAGGAGTATGAGCCTCCAGTAATCATCTAAATATAGAACCGGATGTGCCTGTCTGTCTGTCTGTCTCTGTCCGTGTGTGTCTGTCTGTCTGTCTCTTCTTATCTTTCACTGCACTGGGCTTATGCCAAGAACAGCTGAAGGGAATGCCTTTTCCTCCTGTTGCCTCCCATATCCATCCCCTTTGAAGTCCTCTTCGGTGTCTCTGCCTCCCTTTCTTCCAACAAAGTCCCTGAGTGATATACACATGGGCTCTGCTTCTACACCAACCATCTGCTATCCAAAAGCCCTGCATACAATGTGTGCCTTGTCTGTTGCTGATTATACACCAGTGTACACGTTCTGCTGGGGGGGGGGCTTAAATGGCTTGACCCTGTATGACCTTTCCATTTTTTTTCAAACTGCTGCCTTAGTTTCTTTATCTCCCACCACTGTTTCCACTACACCCACCAAGACCAGACTGTAGGGATCCAGGAATGATCCATCCGTGGGATGCATCTGAGATTTTTTACTTGGGAACCGAACCTCAACTTATCTGTGACGGCTTAGATCACCACCCCTGTCAGTGTAGGCTGAACTGTTTGCCTGATTTTAGTGATCTACAGCTCAGGCAGATCAAGACTAGGCTGGATAGACAATATAGATGAGCACATAACAAAACATGAACTGACAGCAAAGCACTGCACATAACAAATGACAATGGAAAGCATTTATTCGTACTCATCGCCGCCAAATGGCTGGCATTAGGAAATGTTGATGATGATGATGGTGGTGGTGGTGGGGATGATGATGATGATGATGGTGATGGTGATAATGATGATGACAGCTGCAGTCAATCGTAAGTTTTGATAATTTATATAGCCCCTCTTCAAGAAACCTACTCAGAGGTTTATTGGAAGAATGCAGAAGAATGTGAATCATGTATGCACATAACATGTAACATATATTGATTTTCAGCCATGTCAGTGGAACATCATTGGGGTCATGAGTATTGAGTATGAGACATGAGGTCAACATGTATTTAGATATTGGTTATCAGTCTTTCTTCCTCCTTTGGTCCTTGGTTCCTCTGTTCCTCATGATCTGACTTACAAAACCAGGCCAAACATTGGCTGCAATCTGTTTTAAATGCTGCTCTTTCGGCTAATCGGTGGCATACCTTGATTTTGGTGTATATGCGGTGTGTGCAAGGAACTGCTCTGGTTACCTATAGATGCAAAAATGCGTTGGGTTTAAGTTCCTAATGCTCATGCGTCACTGCCTGAAGATGGGGGGGGGGGTGCTCCATCTTATCTCAGGGAGTCGTGTGTATCTCGGCCTCATCCATCCTTGGCCACAGTTTTCCCTGCTGTGATGCACAGCGTGACCTAGTTGGCCCTGCATCAGTTTTGCTGTTGTCAGCCCATCTTTCTGGAAGAAGCTACCTTGCGTCTGTGATGTAAGCTTATTGGTTTTTGTTTACCTTTATTCGGAAAGCACTTGGATACCATTCTATTCCATTGTTTTTTTGTGTTGCCAGGTCCGAAGTGCCTCTGGTTTGTTCTCCAGATATAAATTTGCCGTTACGGTTACATTTAACAGCACGCATTAAAATTGTCTAATATTTTTGCTCAATGTGCATCCTGCAGATTTTTCAGTTTATAATAATTGTCGGTTTACTGATAAATGGATTAAATTCACAGAACACTTGAAATTTGCTACTCACCTGGAAAGTCACTGCAGCTGTGGATATCTTTGCCCCGGCCCCCGTTCTTAGCGTTTATGAAGCGCAACTATCTAATGACCAATTATCAATCAATGGCATTGAGCAATTGTGAGCTTTGCTCATGGTCCCAATGTGCAGTAATCGTCTCAAGGGTGGCTCGAACCCATACTGTCCACGTTACAAGGCAAGCGCTCTAACCACTCGGCTACCGTGTCCCACCCCATGAATGGAGTTCTGCGTTTGGACACCAGTGGAACTTTGCTCCCAAATGCAACTTGGTTCCTCTGTACATTTCTGGAACAACCACTGCACTACCATTACCCAAGGACCACCACCACCACCACCAACACCAACACCAACACCAACACCACCACGTGTCCTTGTTTATACAAATCATTATTTACCTGTTCTTGGATGGGTTTCTCCCCTTAGGGTCGTTGATGCTCCTCTGTTTAGTGCTTTTGGTAGCCCAAAGCACATCCTTTCATATTTCACTTGCTTAATCTCATCCATCCATCCATCCATCCATCAATTTATCCATTCGTCCTTATCTTGATCCATCCACCCAACCGTCCAAAGCTCGAGGGTACGCGTACCCTAAAATAGAATACGTTAAAATACGTACGTACCTTTCAAAAAATACAATACGCGTATGGTACGTATCATACACGAAAATTTTATTTATGGTTTACTCGGCGACCCATAGCTTACGTATAATCTGACGTCAACAGTATGGGTCACTGAAACCGGTACTTCCGGTAGCGTAGCAGTAAATTTAATTCGATAAATTCTTCGGTTATAATTAATTTAATGCAAATTGTACTTTCATTCTGAGGAGAGCAATGACGTGGTTAACGTATTTTTGTATTGTTTACGTACCCTAAAATAGGGTACGTTAAAAAACGTACGTACCTTTCAAAAAATAGAATACGTATGGTACGTACCCTCGAGCTTTGCAACCGTCCTTCCAGCCATCTGTCCCTCCATTCTTCCATCCATCCATCCATCCATCCATCCATCCATCCATCAGTCTATCCATCCTGTCACCAGTCCTTCTATCCATCCATCCAACCATCCCTCCATCCATCCGCCATCTATCAGTCCCTCCATTTATCCATCAGTCCATCCATTCATCCATCCCTCCATCCATCCACGTATCTGTTTGGCCATCCATCTATCTGTCCATCCATCCATCCATCCATCCATCCATCCATCCATCCATCCATCCATCCACCAGTCTATCCATCCTTCCACCAGCCTATCCAGCCATCCAACTGTCCTCCGTCTCTCCATCAACCATCTCTCAGTCCCTCCCTCCCTTCATTTATCCATCAATGCATCCATTCATCCATTTGGCCATCCATCTATTTATGTCCATCCATTCATCCATCCATCTATCCATCCATCCATCAGTCTATCCATCCTTCCATCAGTCCATCCATCCAACTTTCCCTCCATCTCTCCAGTTATCAGTCCCTCTCTCCCTTCATTTATCCATCCATTCATCCATTTTCCTCCATCCATCCACCTGTCCATTCGTCCATCGGTCTTTCCATTTGTCCATTTGTCTAATCAACTGGACTTCAGCTTTTGAATTAGTTTCTACCAATTGCACTGAACCCATAACATCAGTCAACCTCTTCTCTCACGTTGTCTCTTTTGCCTCTTGAGCAGGTTCTTTGTCAAGTACAAATCCGAGTAAAATTTGTTTATATATATATATATATATGTATATGTTAATTTTTTCTATATATATTTATATTTGTTCTCGCAGGCAAAGTGAATGTTGTTAATAATGTTGTTTTCATAAGTTTTCCAGCATCTGTATTCAATCATCATAAAACAAAACGAGAGAGAGAGAGAAAGAGAGAGAGAGAGAGAGAGAGAGAGAGAGAGAGAGAGAGAGAGAGAGAGAGAGAGAGAGAGAGAGAGAGAGAGAGAGAGAGAGAGAGAGAGAGAGAGAGAGAGAGAGAGAGAGAGAGAGAGAGAGAGAGAGAGAGACGTTTCCATTCTTTCAGCTGGTAAGAAAATAAAACAGAGACTTCTTTGCCACAGCTCCTCCTGCCCCTCTCGTCCTCCTCCTCCTCCTTCTCACCCTCGTCCTTGATATTCCTCCCCATCCTACTCCTCCCCATCTTTTTATCCCTACATTTTTTTCTGCCTCCTGCTCTGTGGCATCTTTAGAGTGACCGAGTTATGGTTTCCTAATGGTATACAGTGTGATCCAGTTGAAAATTTCTGTGGATGAGAATTGGATAAACCAGTCCAGCAGTTCTTCTGTGTAACTGTCTCTTTCTCTCTCTACAAGTGGCTGCTGCCATGCTGTGTGTGTACGGTCCACCCACTGCCACTCCCTATCACTTTGCGGCACTGGCTGACACTCCCATGCACTCCTTGTTACTGTCCATTATGATTTTGGAACCCAACCGTCCCTTGATGTGTTGTGTACATAATGGAGCTGTAGAGGTTTTGGGATAAGATGGGATTCCATGACCCATGGCACTGCCTGTCCCTGGTGCTCCCTCTTCTATGACACTCTGCCTTCCATTCCTCTTTCCCTGGCTTGTATCTTCTTTTCGTTGCCTCTTTGACCCTTGGCCTCTGTCTCTTGTTCACAGAGTTTGAATGCTACATAGTGTAACAGTCATCATCATCATCATCATCATCATCATCATCATCATCATCATCATCATCATCATCATCATCAGTTCCTGATGCCAGCCATTTGGCGGCGATGGGTACGAATAAATGATCGCTATTTTCCTCGGTTATTTGTCAAGTTCATTGCCCCTTAGTGTTAGTGCAAGTGATGTTCTGTCCTCATTTATATTATCTATCCAGCGTAGTCTTGGTCTGCCTTTGTTTCTTTTTCCTTCAAATCTTGCATGTAGTGCACTGTGTGGGATTCAATCAACTGGCATTCTCTCTACATGTCCAAACCATTGGAGTCTTCGTTGAACGACTTTGTCTAGCAGAGTTGTTTTGATGCCTAATGACTCTGAGTAATGATTGTAATATGTCATCATTTCTTATTTTCTGCATGCAACACTTATCCATAGCCTATCAGTAACATTCTATGAACTTCGACGAGTGTGTACATTTTTTCCTTGTACATGCCTCATGACTATCTTACTGGTTGAAACATATTTCTTGGGCTATTTAGCCGGCCTGTGTGCATTCTACGTGCCAAGCCAATAATTGTACAATCGATTGGATGTTAAACGCCACCTGGCTATCAGGTCTTATCTGTTGGCTTTCTGCAGCGTGAATTATTGCCACGATATATCACATGCACAGGGTGAATATGTTGCCACAATCTATGGTCTTAGAATATATTCACTCGGTGATTATCGACGCAATGCAACGTAAGATGTTGGCTTGCAACGCAGACGCCAGGCGGCCATGATTGTTGTTGGTTGGATTATTGGCTGAGGAATGCTCGGCTGCTTTCGAATTGAGTGGATGTATTTATAGAGGATGAACTCGATTGAGAGGATGAGGATGAGGGGTAAGCGATGAATTGGTTGGATGGAACCACGGACAGTGTTTCATCCAGGGAAGATTTGGTTTCTTAGATACTATTGTTTTCATTTCAACCTAACGCGAATTCACAGTTTGTTATTCTCTGATTCATTGCGATTATAGATAGATGATGAACTGTGTCTGATAAGCTTGACCTGCCTTCTGGTCATACAGAGGAACAACAGTATTCGTCTTATCACCAGGATCTTCTGAGATCTGATTAAGGTTCAGCCTGATGATCATTATCAACTGATAATCAATCACCAGAGGGTTAGGATTGTCTGATATCAATCATACCATGTCATATGCCATACATACAGACTTCTTGTTGTTCAGTGGCTGAACAGATTGTGTGGTTTGACCCATCCTTGTGTCTGAAGTGACCCAGTAGATTTGTGCAACCTTGTACCGGTTTCACTGTAGGGTATAGAGCAGTGCTCTGAGTGAGAGGTGGCTTCATGCTCCTTAGAAACAGGATAGATGAATGGGTGGATGGATGGGTGGTGGGATTGGGTTGGTGGGTGGTGGAATTGGGTGGGTGGGTGAGTGAGATTTGGTGCATCAATGGGTGGGTGGATGGGATTGAATGGATGATGGATGGGTGTGTGGGATTGGGTGGATGGATAGATTTGGGTGTGTGGGTTTGCATGTATGTGTGGATGGATGGATGGATGTCATTGAGGTTTAAACTTAAGATTCATCTCCTTCAAATTGCAAATATCCATTCCACCATAGTCTGGCTTCTGGTTTCTGTCATCTGTCGGACTTCAACCTGACTTCTCCAATAGAAAACTTGGCTTCATGTTCCTTATGTTAATGATATATAGCTTATTATCAACCTATTTTTTTCAGCTTATCTGTCTTATTAATGAAGACAGAGTTCTGAGAAATATGTGAGATGCAATATCTTGAGGTACAAGGTTGAGGTTTCATCAAAACATGTTGTGGTTTGAAATGTTCCACTCAACAGAGTATGCTCAAGAAAGTCATTCTATTGGATATTTTTGTATCTCCTTACCCTGTTTGACATGAGTGTGACCTTTTAACACTGTTGACCATGGCATTCTTCTGGAGCACTTTGAGAATTCGTTTGGTGTCATGGGTCGCCCTCTGTTGTAATTGGCATTTACGTTTGATACCACATGGTCTGACTAGTCTCCCACAGGGTTCCATCTTAGGACCCCTACTCTTTTTGTCCTGTACATTGCAGATTAAAACCTACTCCTTTCTTTTTTGGGGTTGGAGCTCATGATGTCGGTCCATGGTCCATCTGTAGTTCTAAGCAAGACTGGTGCAGACATGGGAGTTGATTTGCACCTTGTTGTTGTGCAATCGTCTGTGGCTGAACCCTGGGAAAACCCAGTTCACCCATCAACAGATCTATATCTAAAATCAATTGGCCTTGCTGAAGCACCAATTCCCTGATGTCTCATTTCCACTGCTGTGTGGGATCTGGGTGTAACCTTGCACCAGGAATTGTATCTGAGCATGCCAAGAGTCTATGTCGAATGTGTTTCTATCATCTGTGTCGGAGTTGCAACATATGGTATGTGAATTGATAATTAGCAGAGTCGACTATTAATTAGTTAATTATGGCAACGTCATTTATGCAGGCCTTTCCTGTATTAATCAGCTGGTCTGTTTTAAATGCTGTGGCCCTGCTGGGTTGGCTGTATATCTAGGCTGGGGCATATTTCCAGCTTCACGTGGGAGGAACTGCGCTGGTTACATAGATGTACCAACCTACGGAGTCTAAGATTTTATTGCATATTAAAAACTGTCTTGCTTTGCTGGCTGTGCTCCATCTTAGCTTATGGATCTCTGCATCTCGTTCTTGGCCACAGATTTCTTCTCTCTGCTGTGCAGGCTGGCCTACTTGTCCTGCTAGTCAAACATTCGCAGTCCAACACAGAAGCTTTGCTGTTATTATCCCATCATTTTCGAATAAGTTGCCTTGCAACCGGAGACAATCTGAGGTAGCTGCAGCAGGTTGCCAGATTTGTGGGATATCAAAGACTGTGTGGAATGCAAAGGAATTAGAGTCCAGACTGCAGGAGTGGAAAGGTGTTTACTAGGATCGATCAAACGGAGAAGCTTTCATATTTCGTGCATGTTCTGCAGCCTGTGGAAGAGTGGAGGTTGTCTGGAGAAGGAGATTATCCAAGGCACAGATCCTGGATGAAGAGCTCAAGGAAGACCTCAAATGGGATGGATTAATAACATAAAGTTGTGGACCTAAGAACCTTCTTAGATCATCGACTGGTTATTGAAAGAGGAGACGAGAAACAGAAGTGGATGGAGTGGGTGCAGCCAATCCTAGGTTGGATCGAGGATGGTTTAAGATAAGAAAAGAGGAGACCTCCTTGGTCTTTCTTTGCCTCTTGACCGAAAGCGCTTGAAACCATTCTCTTCGATCGCGGTTTTCCGTTGTCAGGTCAGCAGCATCTCTGACAAAGTGGTGCTATATAAATTTGCAATTATAATTACAATTATAACAATTACAGTCCTGTTCTGTGTACTGACCATTTAGATTTGTGCAAATTGGGGTCCAGATTATGAATACAGGAGAGAAGCATTTATTACAGCTGTTCAGTAACTTGGGCAACCCCTGCTGTGCAAACGTGTGGTGAGTTGGCTATTATGGGGACCTGCTGGAATTTTTAGCTCCTTAGCAGCCACCAGTAACTACTTGCTCAGAATCTGTTGTGAACGGCTGAGATACTGGAGAACTAGTCTGTATGTAAATGTGTCATTTTGACTCCTGATTGAAATTGACCCTGTTTTGCATGATTGGTCAGTTTCATCACGTACCGCAAGTCTTTCCTCGTTTGTGATTGGTCCCTAAAATTAGCATTTCTCATGCGCAATTGCTCTGATAGGTAGCTATTAATACTTGTCTATTGTGTTCTGCAAGAGAAACCGTTTCTCCAAATGAATTTCCTTTTCTTACTTTTTCTCAGGTTTTGAACTTAAATCCGGAAATGGTGCAGACACCTAGCGACACGTTTCCCTTCCACCAGCACGATGGACCCTAAGGACACAAGTGCAGAACGCAGCACAACTGACGAAAGCCCGGAATCCTCTTCCTCCTCCAGCTGTAGACCGCTTCTTCCGTACCACTTTGGTGCAACTGCCGCGCTGTTGGCCGATGACGTCGCACCATTTCCATTCCTGACCTCGCTGAAGTTTGCATGCACTGCTTCTTCGAATGGCAACCAACACATTCAGGCGCTGGAACAGACGCTTGGACTCATAGACTCCATTCTCCATCCCCAGGATCACCGTGAGTTCACTTCCGATGACCCACCAGGGTCGTAGGGTCCTTAGAGTCAGAAGGTCGTTGCCATCGACAACAGTCCATGGAATGGCCAGGAAACTGTCAGATGATAACTTCTTAGATTGGGTGAACTGACTTCGAAATGATGGTGAGGGTGGTGACTGTGGTGGTGGCTGGGTTGTGGTTGTGGTGGTGGTAGGGTGGTTACTGTTGCAGGGACAGGGTGGTAATTGTGGTGGTGATTGTGGTGGTGGCAGGGTGGTGATTGTGGTGGTGGCAGGGTGGTGATTGTGATGGCTGCAGGGTGGTGATTGTGGTGGTGGCAGGGTGGTGATTGTGGTGGTTGCAGGGTGGTGATTGTGGTGGTGATTGTGGTGGTGGCAGGGTGGTGATTGTGGTGGTGGCAGGGTGGTGATTGTGGTGATGACAGGGTGGTGAATGGTGATGGCAGGGTGGTGATTGTGGTGATGGCAGGGTGGTGATTGTGGTGGTGGCAGGGTGGTGATTTTGGTGATGGCAGGGTGGTGATTGTGGTGATGGCAGGGTGGTGATTGTGGTGGTGGCAGGGTGGTGATTGTGGTGATGACAGGGTGGTGAATGGTGATGGCAGGGTGGTGATTGTGGTGATGGCAGGGTGGTGATTGTGGTGATGGCAGGGTGATCATTGATTGTAATCAGAATCATAAACTCCAAATTTCTAAAGTGCTACTTGAAGGCTAAGCACAGGGAACCAGCTTATTCAGGAGTGCTATTGGCAGGGTGGTAACAGTATCTTAGTTTAGGTGAACTGACTTCAGACTGATGGCTAGGGTGGTGGCAGTGGTAATGGCAGGACAGTGACACACGTGGTGACAGGATGGTTATATTGTGGTAGTGTCAGTGATGAATGATGGATGGTAAATTATAATGATGTGAAAAACAAACTTGAAGGCAGCAATTTCTCCACAGCCTTTGTTTTAGAAATGGTTGATCAACTAATTTCTAGCTGGCTCTGTTTAATTTAAAACTTGAATATAAATGATGCTAATTTTCTGTTATTTATTTATCAGTGTATGGAATTTCTTATGACAGTTTGCAAATGAGTTTTAACTGTGTGAGATTTTCCACTTTAGACTGTGGGAAGAATTTCCCTATAAGCAAAATGAAACAGAGAAAGTATTTTGGCCAGATGCCCTTTCTGTGCACGTTTTATTATGGTGGCACAGCAGGAGATCCAAGGTTACAGTGCACTTCTCAAGCCTTTGGGTGTTGCCTTATCATGCTGTAAAATTTAATTTCAAAGTTTATTTTTCCATCTGGGCAACTCCAGAGCACAGAGGAGGAGAATGAGGATGCAGGTGGGGATGAAGATGGTCGTAGCACAGATGATGAAGATTACTATTAGTAACTTCTATAACGCTGGTGTCTCATACACGAGGCATCAACCGATGGCACACCAAAGCCAATGCATAATTGGTTTGATGAACAATTAGAAACAGAAGTTTTAAGCTGAGCACGAAATGAGCAGGATGGTAATGTTCATAAAGATGATGTATGTAATGCTTTTCTTTGACACAGGTTTAGAAATGATGTCGCTGACTGACCCCCTGCTTTCCTCTGCAGACATGGATCCCACTGGTTCCCTTTCGTCATCCAACGACACGCGACCGAAGTCCTTCCTGCACGACGAGATGTACGAGTTCAACCAGATCTTCAGCGAACTGGTCGCATCTCCGCAGAGAAGGTTTCTCTTCCGAGACCCTGCGTGTCTTCCGGCCTTTCAGTCTCCAAGTTCACCTTCAGCTGCAGTAGCAGATGCAGAAGGTTCCCCATCCTCCGTAGCTCCATCAATACTTCGCAGGGCACCAAAAGATGAGAGCAACGTCTCGCCACATGGACTTCTGCGCATTGAGAGCGCCCCTCTCGGATTTGAAGGTCACGAACCGATCACAGAAGCAACCACCGATAGCGTTCCATCGTTTGAGAAGACTCTCCAAGAGGGGAACCATAGTCTTAGCAGTGAACCAGTGTCTTGTATTCCGTCACAGAGAAACGAAGACGTCGTTGCAGAATTAAGGGTGACTAATACACGGACGCATTCATCTCCACGTCGCCACTCAGATGGCAGCTGTGTGACTATCGCATCGTCTTCTTCGACTGGCCGAAGATTGAAAGGCTTCAACAGTCTTGATGCACTGGAGTGCACTGGTCACCCAGGAGATGCAGGCAAAATCTGTGACCCGATGAATGAGGTAATATAACTTAATAAGCATGGTAATTTGCTCCAGTAAGCAAGGAAGTAGAGGACATGTGGAAAAACATTACCAGGCACAGACAGAGGGGTAATGCTGCAGTAGTTTGTATAGCCAAAGCGGCTTTCTTTATCTGTGTAGAACAGGAGAAGGATCCTTCTCATTGAGTGCCTAAAACACTCAGAAATTGTAGCAGTTCACTCTTCCTCAAACTGTCAAACTGTACGTGAACAGTTCAGTAAAATTTCAGGTATTAGAAGGAAATCGTGTGTAGTTGACTTGAGCTTAGTTGTAGTTGACCAAGTGATTCCTCTAGTTTTATGCACATTAGTTTGCTTCCTAACGACGTTTCTGTCTTAAGTTAACATCATATAGCTTTTTAAGTACCTCATAAAAACACAGCTTTTGTGAGGTATTTCAAGAGTGCTAGGGTGTGTGTCCACTGTCCACATACATGCATACATTGGTGCTTCAATTTTCATGTTTTCGATTGAACGAATACTGGGCTCAGCATGAAACCTGTTGAGCGCATCTCTGAAACACTTATGGATTTATTTTCTTAGTATTTGGGTCACATCTGCTGTTTCCTTGCTCTTTGGTATTTGGGTCATTTTGAATTTGCCCAGCACGACACCAGTCCGCCTTTAATCCACATACAGTAAATGTGATGAATGAGTGGGTCGGGATATGACAGAGCCGTCATTTTCTCCACTGATTACTTTTTATTGGCTTTGCACGAAAAACAGACCATAACCTTCCTCCATGGTGACCCTCCGCTCCTTCCCTATTCCAACAAAACTGGTTAATGTGAGAGTTGATTGAATCTGATAAGGTTATCTGTTGATTTAAGTCATTTTCCTTGCTCTCTCAAACTGATAAATGGTCATCAGATATGGTAATTTATGGGAATATAATTTCCAGTAATAAGTGCAGCTGAATTATGGTATTTATTGATTGCTAGAGTCAGTTGAATTGTGCAAATGTTAGCATGCTGGACTGTTGACTGAGAAGTCAGATGTTCGAATCCCTGCCAGGGCAGAAATTTGTTTCAAGATTTCTGCTCCACCTGCATGCCAATTCAGCAATAGTGAGTACACTGACCGTACACTGTTAGTGGGAAGATCAGATGGCAAGGGAGAAGACTGGCCACCCGCCCTCATAAACCGAGGCTGAGAAAATGAAGTTGCTAACACTTCATACCAATGGTTGCCTCACGGGCTAGCTTATGGGACTGCTCTTCTTCTTCAAGTCGGTTGACTGTTCATCGCCATAAGAAAATGCTGATGCTGCTCCCGTATTGTAGTGCTATATAAGTATCCAGTAAGATGATGCTGGGTTTTGTTGATCTGTGACAGGATGATGCTGATTCCGGTTACATGACGGGTGACAGTTCCGTTCTGGCGATGGTCTCAGCTGCCAAGAAGTTGGAAGGGGCTGCAACCATCTCGCGTGAAGACCTGCTCCAAAGAATAGAACAATTCAACCTAAACAGACAAGGCCTTGTCATGAGTCTGGTGAGTAAGATATCACCTCTGAGTAGGTATCTTGAAGGGGTGCTACATAAATTCTTTGAATGAATGAATGAATCGGTCAGTCAGGTACTATAACCAGTCACCGAATATCCAGTCAGTTGGTCTGTCAGCAAATAAGTCAGTCAGGCAGCTGGTAACTCAAACCAGGAAGTCAAAGAGAAAATACCAAGCTGTTGTTTAGGTAATGAAAAAGCAGTGTATTGTAATATGATGTGTGCTTATTTATACATCAAGAAAAATCATCAGAGGTCCTCCCGATCTGACTACACAGGACCACGATGAAAGAGAATGGTCTTCAATCGCTTTAGAGGCATGGAAAGTAGAAGCTCATGTCGCAGATTGCATGAAAGCCTGTTCCAGAATGAGGGGCCGACCACTGCGAAGCTTCCGTGTTGCTTTGGGGCAGTACGTGATGGGGGAATAGCCAGATTGCCCTGTGTTGCATAACAAAGCATATGAATTTGTCAGTTCAATTTCTAGCAATTAATTGGGATCTCAAGACTGCAGAAAATAAGAAATGATGACATAAGACATTCGTTAGGTATCCAAACAGCTATGCGAGACAAAGTCGTTCAATGCAAGACACGATGGTTTGGACATGTAGAGAGAATGCCAGTCGACCGAATCCCACACAGTGCACTACATGCAAGACTCGAAGGAAAAAGACACAAAGGCAGATCAAGACTACGCTGGATAGATAATATAAATGAGGACATAACATCACTTGGACTAACACTAAGGCAGCAATGGACTTGACAAATGACTGAGGACAATGGAGATAATTAATTCGTACCCATTGCCACCAAATGGCTGGCATCAGGAACTGATGACGATGATGAATTAAATTTAAACAAGTTGACTTTAAAAGTCATAATGATTGGCATAGCAAGATAGTAAGTACACTGATGATCATCAAGCTTTCAGTGAATCAAAATGATTCATCGGTGAATTGGTCATGTTGTATGTAATTTGACAGTAATTTGTAATTCATTGTAATATGTAATTCATTGTAATTTGTCATTCATTGTAATTTGTCATTCATTGTAACTGTTATGGGAATTAATGAATGATGCTTTACCCCTCATCTGGGTGATTTGTCTGGGGCTGTGAATAGCTTGGTAGCATTTGAATGGTTCAGTAATAGAAAATGGTTTCATTCCAACGTAGAGTGTTTCCTTTAGATGAATCTATCCAGGTGTGAGGATATGTTGTCGGTAATCCTCTGTGACACCTGGTGTTTTGAAAGGATTGCTTACGTTGTTGCCTAATGAAACAGGTGTTTTTGTTGTAAAGAGAACTCCATGCTGTTTTGGTCTGTCAGTCTCTTCCTCTATCTCTGCCTGTGTACATTTTGAGCAGAGAGACGGTCTTTCCACCTGTGTTTCTTACCTTAACACTAAATAGCGATGAGCTGCATTGGTTCCAAGTTGCTTTTAGTGCACACTCGTTGTTAAAGTGTTAAACTTACTTTGTTGCATTGACCTGCAGCTCAGCGAGAAAGTTTGGTGTGGTGCCACAGTTATAAGCAGTACAATATATATTATTCTATTGGCAGTTCCATACATTGTTCTATCAGCAGTACCGTATATTATTCTATAAGCAGTACCAGAAGCAGTTCCATGTATTACTTTTATCTGCAGTACCATATATTATTCTAAATAGGCAGTTCCATATATATTATTCTATAAGCAGTATTATTCTATAAGCAGTTCCATATATTATTCTATAAGCAGTTCTGTATATTATTCTATAAGCAGTTCCATATATTATTCTATAAGCAGTTCTGTATATTATTCTATAAGCAGTTCCATATATTATTCTATAAGCAGTTCCATATATTATTCTATAAGCAGTTCCATATATTATTCTGTAAGCAGTTCCATATATTATTCTATAAGCAGTTCCATATAATTATTATTCTATAAGCAGTTCCACGTGTAAGCAAAACAAAATACTGATAGGACAGTTCTGTACAATTACCTGCTCTTCAGAAAAAAAACTCAATTATTTTTCGAGTGTTTGGGATGGGTGATCCATTAATACGTGACCCTTAGTGACCTTCATTTTGCAATTAAGCCATCATAACAAATATTTGTATGATTGGTGTAGGGCTGTGACTGTCTATTCATGCTGAAAATCCCCATTGGCTGTAGGATGGTTATTCTGAGCGCAAACTTAAACAACTGTAAATTGGTAATTATATTTTGAAGGGTGGCTAGGCAGATTTCATTCATAGTTCAAAGGATTCCTTGTTCCGGTATCTTCGTGTATTGTCTGGGATTAGAGATATCTTGTTCCTGTATGTTTTTGAACTTTTTGTCTCTTGTTCCTGTATCTTTCTGTCTCTTGTTCCTGTATCTTTCTGCCTCGTGTTCCTGTATCTTTCTGTCTCTTGTTCCTGTATCTTTCTGTCTCTTGTTCCTGTATCTTTCTGTCTCTTGTTCCTGTATCTTTTTCTGTTGACTAGGATTAGAACTTTGGGATCTGGCATGGGTCGGAAACACCTTTGAGTAGAGATCTTAAAGGGGCGCTATATAAATTCTGATTGATTGATTGATTGATCTTGTTGGTCATGAGATGTGCTGTACCAGCAGTTATTTTGGATTGGGGCCCTGAGTTTATGAGTTCTATCATTCTGACAAAGGTCATGGTGTTTATTGATGTGGGTATGAAAGAGGTTGGCTCAGAGAAAGACCCAAGCATATGTAGAGACTATATGCAAAACTGGCAATTGGTAAATATACTCCATGCAGCATCAAACAAGTATAGGATTTTAAAATTGAGTCGGCAAGTAATAGTTGGGCCTGAGGTGTAAGAAAGAAGATGGTTATAAAAATACCAGACTGACAATTTGTACCCTCACTCAAAACCGCCTCTGAGAATCTTCTATGTAATATTAGACTTCAAGAAGTGTTTTGGCCTGTGGTCCATTCAGAAGAGGAGACATGCAATGCCGGCGCCCTCTCGTGGATGATAGGAGAACAAAGCAATCTTTGCACTTGGCTGGGAGAGTAAGGGGGGGGGAAGGAAAGGATATGGAGGGGAGGGACCGAAACAGAAACAGGGAAGGTCGTAGGTAACAGGGAGCAAACGGGAAAACTTTCCCTGAAGGGAGATTTGCCGAACTAGCTCTCATAGGGTCTGAGGTGGAATCGTGCAGTACCTAACTGCTCGGGGGGCATAAAATGCTTTGCAGAGGAGTTCTGCCTCTGAGGGGTACCAGACGGACCAGTGGTACTCTTTTGAAAACAGTGTGGCATTGTTTATACTCCATTCTGCTTGACGTGGAGTGTTTTTATCTGAACACTTAAATGGCACGTTTTAAGAACCTCAATGGGCGATGTAACACGGCTGACACTGTCAGTGTTAGATAGCACTGGTGTTGTTCCCAAAACTGTTAACTTAATGCACCATATTGGTTAAATTGTCACACAAGAGCTATACACTGTATTGCTACAGTGTACTGCTACAGTGTATTGCTACAGTTTATTGCTACAGTGTATTGCTACAGTGTATTGCTACAGTGTATTGCTACAGTGTATTGCTACAGTGTATTGCTACAGTGTATTGCTACAGTGTATTGCTAAGTCTTGACCTATTCAGCATCAACCCTTTAGACATGACATTTGTTATTGTAGTTTACTGAGAGGTTAATTGAACTTAATCGAGAGTTGGATCGTTTAGCTATCAACTATTTCGATTCAGCATGAATTTATTTTTCGTTTCTGATCAGTAAACTATACAGATTAATGTTAGGCATTTAGGGAGTTAATTTATTCAGATTTTGCAGATGAACTTTGTGGTTTTGCGATATGCCTGGTTTACACGCTGTTTCATGAGGTGCTTGATAGTGTAGTGGTTAGCTCGCTGGACTGTCAGTCGAGGGATCGGGGGTTCAAATCCCCGCCAGGGCAGAAATCTTGTTCGAAATTTCTGCTTTGCGTGTGCCTGCTAGCATACTCAGCTAGTACACTGACCATACACTGTTGGTGGGAAGATGAGACCATGAGGGAGAGGACTGGCCACCCGCCTGATCATTCGTGGCTAAGAAAATTAAGTCACTAATACTTCATACCTGTGGCTGCCTCAGGGTTAGCTTAAGGGACTGCTCTTCTTCTTCATAAGGCATGTCCTGTGACAAGTTCATGTTGACGAGTCCACACTGTAGTTAGTTATGTGAGGTTTGTTTCACGTTCATGTGAAGATTTTCCTAGCCTTACTATACTGGTTTTCTCTCAATTGTCCAGCTTCCAGATTCAAATGTGTTCCAAGGAAACATTCGAGTTCACATGAACCTCTATCGTCCGATCAAGATGAGTCTATCATCACGACCGTCTTCGATCTACGACATCCTCATACGCACCGATGCACGTCTTCCGGAGAACGAGTCAAGCGTCGCCTCTTTCCGGCTTCCAAATAACACCTTCAAGGCCATTCACGTCACAAGGTCAGACCAGCCATCCGTAACGTTGCCTGAGTTATGTATGAGCTGAGTTACTTGTTGACATGAGATCAGTGGTTAAGTAAGCAAGTGATTGTAATTAGTAACTTCTATTGATCTGGTGTCTAATGCACAAGGCATCAACCGATGACACACCAAAACCAAGCTGTAATCATCTGACTTATCATCCATGTTCACACCTTGCAACGTTGTTAAAGGTTGCTCCTCTCTTCTTTCAACATTCTGCTGGAAAGTATGTTGTTCCTGGTTAGGGGTCCACCGGTAAGACATTTTCCGCCGGAAACCGAATCCGAGTATTTGGATGTATTTTTGCCGGAACCGGTAACGAACCGGTAACGAACCGGGTACCATTTGTTCCATATGTGAAGCTTCACATTTTCATGTAATAAGAAATTATCGACATAAATTTGTGTACTTGTAATAGGCCTAAGTGACTAATACAATTTGAATTGTAGTAATTTCTGTGCAGTTGTGAAGTTTTCTGTGTTATTGTTTTAAGGTTCAACATTTATAATTTTATATACGTAAGTTTATTGAATAAGTTTTTACAGAAAAAAATTTTTTTAAAGAAATTTTTTTGCAACTATTTGCGTCTACAATATTTGCCGAGCCGAATACTTCCGGAAACGGGATTTCCGGCCGAACCGAGTATCCGAGCCGGTTTCCGGTGGACCCCTATTCCTGGTACATGTCTTGTCTTTATCCGGCATTCATTCACAGTTGCCGGTCCCTCCATCTGGAACTCTCTACCTCTTCATGTTTGCAACTCTCCTACCAAGACTGTCTTTCACTCTAAACTGAAAACTTATCTCTTCCAGTCTACCTATGGCTCTTAATGGCTGCCTGGCTTCAATGTGCACTTGTGGACTTTGTAAGGAAGGCATTATAAAATTGCAGTTGTATTTTTATTGTATATTTGAAATAGAATCTATAACAGGAGCAGGTTTTATAGACATACGTGCACAACTAAATGTAACTAAAGATACATTGCACTGAAACGTTTGAATTATTTTACTGGTCCTGGTTACCTTGAGTGTTGTAACCCTTTCGTTTTCTTTGTTTTCTTTTCAAGCGAGACAACAACAAACGTTGTGATCAAGACTTTACTGAATAAGTTCAACATAACAGACAACCCGAAACGCTTCGCTCTTTATGAGCGAATCATTGCGAGTCACGAGGAAAAGGGTGCAAAAGGTAAAAGATAATGAACAGCATGGATTACATGGATTATTACTCTAGTACACCATATTTGCGGTGTATTAGCCCGAGTATCAAATTAGTTCAAATATCATTTAGCGCGAGTAGACCTATCACATGAATCCGAGTATCTCAATAGTATTCTGAATGTTGCTACCCGGTAAATTAACTGAGAATTTTCTAGAATTAACAGAAGAAGTTTGACAGTTCTAAGCACGGAAATTGTCAAGGAATGTAAGGCCACAGTGATTTGTTTGAAAAATAAAAGTTACTGGTTTGAGGTTGACCTTTTCACCTTCCTTTGAATTGACCTTTTTACCTTCCTTTGAAGTGACCTTTTCACTTTTCTTTGAATTGATCTTTTCCCTTTCCTTAGAAGTGACCTTTTTCCTGCCTTTGAAATGACCTATTCGTTTCCTTTACACATACATTTCTGATTGACTCTTTCCTTAGACGTTCTGATTGACCTTTCAACTGTATTTATAATTACAACAATTTATACCCCTGCTGTTGTTGCTTGTGTCTTTCAGTCGAGCCACTTCCGCTGAGCAACACCCTGTCGTCTGTACGTCGTTTGGCGGATGATGACCGACCTCTTGAACTCTGCCTTCGCTGGGCTGACCACGGCCTTGATTTGCTTGACCGCTGTCAGTTCGTTCTGCAGGAGAATGACCCGGGAGAAATCATGGTCAGTCAGGAAGTCATTCACAATATCTTTCTCAGTGCTTTTTTCTAGAAAAAAGGCTCTGGAACTGAACAATTATGGAAGGACTAAAATTTCTAGAAAAACGGTATTGGGGTTGGGAGGGGTCTCAATTAACACTGAAAACAGTTCACAACACTGAAATTAAGTTAATTAACTAAATTATTGTTTTTATTATTAACAAAATACATTTTTTTTAGTAGCCTAAAAGGTGCTGGAACGCCGTTCCGGCTGAAAAAGCACTGGTCTTACTGGACTCTATGTTGACAAAGTTGTTTTTATTATGAAGCTGGACAGTGATCTTCTCCATTGAAGCAACTTTAATTGGTGGATTTTGTTATTATTTGCCACCTGATGTTTTGTTGTATAATTATGACAATGGTGCTGTATCATGTAGTTAGATTACATAATGATCCAGTGATCGCTTTGTGAAATGTCTTTGCAGTGGGAGGCTTTTTCGCTGCCGGAGCTAAACAATTTCCTTCGGATTCTGGCAAAGGAGGAGTACAGCTACGCGGAACAGATTCGCACCAAATACCGGCTGCTGAAGCGAGAAATAGAACGGAAGTTGCGCAGCCTGGAGGATGAGAAGAAGACGAAGAAGACGAGCTGAGACCGGTTGAGGCGAGTGTGGTCTGGACTGGACTGCATTGGTGCGAGTGACCACAGATGGAAGGCTTTCTGAGGTCACTGGAGTTGAACGAAGAAGCCTTGAAGTCAATGTTTGTTGTTGCGATCGACTGTCAGTGAGACTTGTGCCTTTTATTGGATTTTGTGATCGCTCTGCGTTCTTCTGGATGGCGTTCTTGATGTTCTGTCTCCCTGTTCGAATTGAAGGATTAGTGAGGAGGTGTTGAAGGACTGGTTGGGTTTTTGGAGGTTTTTGTTTGAAAGCGTTGGCAGGTTTTGTTGCCTTTGATCTGTTTGCCAATAACCTTTGCTGATGGTAATGATGATATCATTCATGATGATGATGATGATGATTATTGTAAATGTAATCACGTATTTATGTAGCACCTATTCAAGAGCGACTTGTCAGAGGTGCTCCCGACCTAGTCGCCTAACGATGGAAAACAATGATCGTTTAAAATGCTTATGGAATCGAGGTATAGGAAGATGATGATGATGTTGACTTGACAGTGAATGTGTATGAGGGTGATGACACTGAGGAGAATGGGATGAGAATGATGAAGACAGTGGGGCAGATGGCAATGACAAGAAATGCGCGTGAGGGTGATACAAGCACTAATGATGATGATATGAGAGAGATACAGGCAGACACACAGAGGTTTTTAGGATTGTAATCCAGATGGAACGTGATAGAAATTCTATGGTTGATGTCCATTTTTGTGTCTGGGGTCTGTCTTTAGTAGCACCTGCACAGAGTGTTGGGCTTTGAACCACACTTGAGATAGTCCCATGGAATTAATATGAAGACAGACACAGTTTTGACTGTAAACTCCATCTGTGTGACCTGGTGACCTTGCCCTTTTCCCCCACTTTACACGAAGTGTGCGAGTAAGCAGCAGAGTTTTAAAATACCAGAGTACATGAACGCAGGTCAAAACCTAATGTTAGTATGTTGCACACAGGACAACTAACAACTCGTGAGATATTTTAGTTTCTTGCCCCTCCTTCAACGTCTTTTCAGTTACTTCGCTGAGGGGGTTTAGAAGAAGAGCTAAGTGGTTGAACCCCCCCCAGAAAACTAAAACATTGTATAGGCCTGTATTTTTGAGTTGTGAGGAATCAGGGGGTAGGTATGTTTTTTTTTATACTTAAACTACGAGAGTGTACTAAAAGCGACTGGGAAACCAATGCAACCCGTCGTTAAAATTTTATCAACTGATCCAGGCATAGCTTAAGTGGTCGGAAGATATGTTAATTAAATTGAGGTTTGCATAACATGTGTTTCAGGTGAAACCATCTGTTTTGTTGCTTACAGCTTTGTCTGAATTAATTGTGAATGTTTCATTTACGGAACATTTATATAGCGCCCCTTCAATGTTTGTTGATAATGTGAACGATGTGAGAAGAAGGGATGTGCTTAGCATATCATCATAAAGCCAGGATCGGTGGAATAACCAGTTACCCGAGTTTAGCCTCACAAACTGACTGGAGTTGAAGAAACTTAGGATATTCTGAGGCTAACTGGTTCTTGGTAAATTCGCCCAATTGAGTTGTGCCTTGTTTTAAATCGAGTCTAAGTGTTAGCGTTAGGCCAAAGGTCATCTGTGATTGTTGTAACAATGCGTTGGATGAGAGTTTATATTGTTAGGCGAAGGGAAACTGGAATGATTGTTTAGGCTTAAATTCTTTTAATTTAATTCTTTAAATTCTTTTAAAGCTTTGCTGAACATTGATGTGTTGTCAACTGGCCGTCAAATGCAATACTGTCTGGTGATGTGACTGTTTTATAATGTCTGATGAATATATTCTGCCCTAGGCAAGTCGTTCAGTATTCACCTGCGGGCCGAGATTATTGAGACGTTGTTTAAATGTGCTTCACAACTGTCGATGTAATAGACAATGCATTTGTTATTCTAACTGACTGAGAGGTTAATTGAACTTTATCGAGAGTTGGATCGTTTAGCTAACGACCATTTCGATTCAACATGAATTTATTTTTCGTTCCTAATCAGAAAACTATGCAGATTAACGTTAGACATTTAAGGAGTTAATTTATTCATATTTTGCAGAAGAACTTTGCGATTTTCATGAATTTCTGTTGGCTACCGGATTATTTTAAAATCAGGCAGAGTAACTGGACAATTTTACATGATATTTTACTTGCAGTTTGTGCAATTAATTATGCTGACAAATTGGCTGAAATTTAGCAGTAGTAGTTAAGTTATTAGTTATAGTGCGTATTATTATGTGACATTATTGACTGCTCATTTTATGGGTTAATGTGTTGAATTGTTGGCTTCAAGTTTTTTTAATTAAATTTTTTAGTAACAGGAAGTGTGTTGAAGAGTGTCAGTGATCAGAATTCTATGAGGAAAGGATGTCCGTTAGGACGTCCGCAAAGATGGAGAGGGAGGGGTCATCCAAGTGCAGACAAGGGGTGATGGATTACTAGCAGTGCGGGTGTCCATATCTGAATTTGGTACATATTTTTTTTTAGTAGAGCCTGTTCCTTACACACCAAATTCAGTTATCCAGTAGGATCTGGAGCTATACCATGCCTTGTGTATCGTTGGATATTGGATTAAAGACACTTTAGATAAAGATCATTGCCATCTCGAAACCAGGCAAATAAGACTTCATTGCTCTCGGTTAAAGTTTCAAGTTTCTCAAACGGCTAATACCCCGACGGATCACCTCTGTCTTAGAAAGCTCTATCGCAGTTCGAGAGGCAGGCTGTCGGAATCCAGCCGAAGCACTCCTTGACAACATTCATTGAAAACGGATTTCAGCAACACCTACAGACATTAGCTGTTTTCCTTGACCTGACAGCGGCCAGGACACGGTCTGATATGCAGGCCTTTTGTTGCAGTTCTCCAAGATTCTACCCCCAATGAGTGATGGACATCATTAACAGCTTCTAAAGCTACTGCAGAACAGATGTTTCTGAACGCACAAGGGGACCAGCGCAGCGCACGGAGAGTAGGCCCGCAGTAGGATGGCCTACATCAGGGCTCTCTCCCCTCCCCATGTCTCTTCAACATTGGGGCAGGGTAGCCGATTGGTTAGAGCGCTTGGCCTGTAATGCAGAGAGGACGGGTTTTAGTCTCCGCTCAGGCGATCTCTGCACTCAGGCGTTCAGGACATTGAACATGTCCTGAACGCCATCGATGTTCTGTCGTATGGTCGTGTGTGCACTTCTGAACTTTGGAAGGAAGGCAATATCCTATGCAGTCGTAGGCCTACTGTGTTATATTTACTTCAACGACCTCCAGTCACGCAGATTCATCCACAGTGCAGTTATATCGGCGTCGAGGGATGAGTGGGCATACCAGCGACCGTGACTGGCCACTCCCTCGTCGCTGAACCGTCCGTCTGTCTGTCCTTCCGGCTTCAAGTTGCCTCGACGACTCTGGTCTGCACTAAACCGATTTGCTAGGACTATAATTGCGTATGCGAGTAATGCAACCTTGTGAAAACGGGGACAAGACCTGTGATCATCTCTCGGATATCGACCTCGCTTCTCAAATGGATTATAATTACATGTATAGCCTAATCTTTGGTTGCGTATTTACTCGAAGCGACGATGGACTGATGTCTTGACAATATAATAAAAGCGCTATAGAAGTCATTGAATTTAAAGCCACTCACTGGCGGCCATCTTGTTTGACAGGTGGGGGACATGGGACACTTTTGAATTGATCTGATAAAAAAAGAGGTGAAAAAATTTGACCTTTTTGGTGTTTCTTCAAAATTTCACGCGCGAAAAAATTTATTGACCTTTTTGGTGTTTCTTAAAAATGGGGGGGGGACAACTGCATGCAGTTTCCCCACTCTCAAAGGTGGGGTCTTGTCCCCCTCGACCCCTCGGGATCGCCGCCCATGAAGCCATGTGCAGCTGTGGCATAGTATAGAGTATAGACTATCGCAGACACTGTCGATGTGTATCGGAAAACACGTTTCAGTGGCTCTTCATCTCGCTGGGGATAACGCTTGCAAGTGTCTGGGACCGATCCGCATTTGCTACAAGAAGAATTAAGCTGTGGTAAGTTAAGACTCTGTTGTGAATCGATAATATTTACGAATTTATGACACTTAGTTTCTGCCATCTTGAACATCTGTCTGTAGTCTAGAAGGCGCAATTTAGTTTCAACCGTGTTTCGTTCAAAATATATATGCAACAATAATAGAAATAGCTTGATTTTGTCACCGATGTCGTCACCCTGATACGTGTTGTATGTGGGGTTCCAGTCCCCCTACTTCCCTAAAGTTATACATAAAGATTATATGCGTCGCTTTCGTTTTACTAAGAGGTCTAGATGGTAGGCCTATACCGCAGACAAACACGTAACCGAGACGCAACCCAGTTACCCAGGCCTACTCCGCTCATTGCGCACACAACGGGCCCCCATTGTGTCACCGGTGGCCCACTATGGGCCAAGTGGAAGCCTAACTAACACGACTGTCAGGGACAGCTAGAGCCTCGAGCCCTATGATCCACAGCCAGTCACGACTGGCTGTGGGTCGCGAGTGGAGCAACATAAATAGCTAAAAAGTCTGCAAAACATGTAGCCAAAATGTGCTCCATTTCATATTCAATGCTCCATAATACAGTGGCTATTTATATATACCCAAGGCATCGCTCCACAATCCTTGCAGCGCGTATAAGACGCAATCCCGACCTCCTACTGGCCTATTCGTTAGCGGCTTCGTGCCTTGCGATCACACGTACATGGAACCATTTAGGCTTTAGCACCAATGTTGTGCCCATGGGCGTCCGCAGGAATTTTTCTAGGGGGGGGGATTTTTCTAGGGGGCAAAATTTTTCAAGAGGCAGGGGAATGACGTTTTTGCATAGCTATTCACGAACACAGAAAACGTGACAACTTTCGAAATTCGGGGGGGTAAATGCCCCTCTTCCCCCCATTCGGACAACCATGGTTGTGCCCCAACACTGGCATCATTCTGGCTACTAGCTGTAGGTTGAAAATAAGACACTATTAACACCTTGATCTGTCTTTGCATCTCTCCAGAAAGCCGATCTGTTGGAACGTAGCCATGTTTTGTCTGATCTGACTGATTATAGTTTCTCTTGAAACGGTGTTATACAAAAAATGATTACGTTTACGACAGTTTGTCTTTTTTGCCTAACATTGTGGACTTTGATTCCAACGGAACCTGGTCCATCCCACATCACCGATTTGTTTCCAATCAACCTCATTGAATGAACTTGTCCCACAAAGTTCTGGGTGCTGAGGAAAATGTGAGATTTTAACATTTACATATGATTGATAGGCCTATACCAATTACAGCGACGGTACTATAGATCTTAAAGACTAGTCTAAAATTTAATGAGTGATCGCCATGGAAGTTTAGTTACCTTAGATTCGCTAGGTGGCCATGATAATGTGGATGGTGGCGCCACGTAGCGATCTGACGATTGCTTGCTTCTTCGCAATCTGTCCAGGCCAGTATGTGACCTCACCTACATCACGAAGTTGGTCATGAATACATATGGGCCTATTATTGACCAAAGGTTAACATTTGAGCCAATCGATGATTAGCTGCTGTTTGACGACACTGCGTAATAACAAAGATGATTAGCATCGCCCTCCTCCTATAACAAGGCTTCGGACTGGCACTACCAGAGTACGGAGAGTGGTGGAGTTTGAGCTACTGAATTGTTGAAATGTAAGGCAATTATTCAAATAATGCGTTATTTATTTCTTCGGGCAGAAAAGTCAAATCCACATCTGCTTCTTAAAAACGGGAAATGTTGGCTGTTATTGCTTTCATTTGTACTATAACTGCTTTTGTCACAGTCCATTCACCGCAGCACGCTATCCAGCCTTACGGCCTCACTGTCTGTCTGTCTGTCTGTCTGTCTGTCTGTCTGTCTGTCTGTCTGTCTGTCTGTCTGTCTGTCTGTCTTTTGTCTGTCTGTCTCTTTTTGGCAGTCTGTGAGACTCTGTGTCTGCCATGGGTCTGCAGCTGTCCTGCATTCTTTCTTCTAGCCTGCAGCCATGCATCCACACTCGCATCCATCCTTCTGTCCATTCATCCATCCATCCTTCATTTCCTTCATCCACCCATTCATCCATCCGTCCATTCTTCGATCAATCCAGCCATCCTACCATCCCTTCATCCATCCGGCCATCGCTCTTTCTATCCATTCATCCATCCATCCATCCATCCATCCATGCATCCGTCCGTCCGTTCATCCATCCATCCATCCATTCATCGGTGCTTCTATCCATCCATCTATCTATTCATCCATCCGTCCATCCTTCCGTCCATCCGTCCGTCCGTCCGTCCGTCCGTCCATCCATCCATCCATCCATCCATCGGTGCTTCTATCCTTCCATATATCTATTCATCCATCCATCCATCCGTCCATCCTTCCGTCCGTCCGTCCGTCCGTCCGTCCGTCCATCCATTCATCCATTCATCCATTCATCGGTGCTTCTATCCATCCATCTATCTATTCATCCATCCATCCGTCCGTCCGTCCGTCGGTCCGTCCGTCCGTCCGTCCGTCCGTCCGTCCATCCATCCATTCATCCATTCATCGGTGCTTCTATCCATCCATCTATCTATTCATCCATCCATCCGTCCATCCTTCCGTCCGTCCGTCCGTCCGTCCGTCCGTCCATCCATCCATCCATGTGTCCTTGTGAGCCAGCAGCATCTGAAACCGTGGGTCTGAACCACATGTGGTCCTTGGCTCCCAAAAGACTCGGCAATGGCGTCGATCGTTTCTAATGGCTTCTTGTAATGCATGGTCTCAGGAAGAGAGACCATTGAATGCTTTATTTGGAGGTCGATACATGTCCCGTGAGTCTTTGCGGCCGACGGCGATAGTGACTACCGATGGATGGCGTCTGGCCCAAGGACGTCTAGCGTTCGATCAAGGAAACCGAATCTATATTATTATTATTATTATTATTATTATTATTATTATTATTATTATTATTATTATTATTATTATTATTATTATTATTTTTTTTTTTTTTTTTACCCGAGGTAGCATTAATCCCTCAGGCTGTCAAAACTATGTCCGGAGAAAGATAGATGGTTTTCTGGAACGGCTTATCCCTCAGCAAGATCCGGCTGCACAAAAGAACCACGAAAAGCGGCTGCATTATTATTATTATTATTATTATTATTATTATTATTATTATTATTATTATTATTATTATTATTATTATTATTATTATTATTATTATTATTATTATTATTATTATTATTATTACTACTATAATAATAATAATAATAATAATAATAATAATAATAATAATAATAATAATAATAATAATAATAATACAGACAGATTATTTGCTTATTTTAATTAATATTTAAGTCCCCAAGGGATCATATGTACCTTGGGGCAAAAAAAAAATAAATAAAAAATAATAATAATAATAATAATTCCAGACACTTTTTTCTACATTAGTTAATATTTAAGTCCCTGAGGGATCCGGCATACCTCGGGGCACAGAAAAAAACCAATAATAGTAATAATTATTATTATTATTACTAAAATTTACTATTATTAATATTATAATAGTAATATTATAATATTATATATTATATATTGTAATAATAATAATAATTATTATTGTTATTATTATTACTATTATTATTATTATTATTATTGTTATTATTGTTATTATTATTATTAGAATTAAACTTACACTTAGAATAAGAGTTCAAAATTGGCGTCGCAATGTGCACATTTTTATCTTATCTATGAGCGCTGATGAAAATCTGACAGACATGAAGAATTACATGGAGATAATATGCATAATGCCGGCAGGCAAACGGACGGACGTAGAGGTGGACAGACAGACGGACGGATGGACAGACAGACAGACGGACGGTTGGTCGGACAGACGGATAGGATATCCGGACGGATATCCGGACAGACAGCCGGACGGACGGACCAATTGCCGACAGACATACGGACGGATATCCGGACGGACGGATGGACGGACAGACAGACCGCTAGATGAGCAGACAGAGGGATAGACCGGCAGAAAGGCAGACAGACAGACAGACAGACAGACAGACAGACAGACAGAAAGACAGACAGACAGACAGACAGACAGACAGACAGACAGACAGACAGACAGACAGTGAAACTGCAAAGGCGTTGCAAATGTGTCTAGTCGGCTCCTGCGTCAGTGCATCAGTACGTGCGTGTGTGAGTGCGCCATATAACCGCCGTCGCGTGGAGGGGAGTGGCGGCGGGAGCGATGGAGTTGATGATGGTGGTGGTGGATAAGTGAGTGGGTGGGTGGGTGGCTGTGGATGGAGACAGGCAGCAATGGACAACTGCCACTCGGTCATCAGCAGATGCTCACGCAGAACGAGGAGGAAGAGGAGGAGGAGGAGGAAGAGGAGGAAGAGGAAGAGCAGGAGGAGGAGGAGAAGGAGGAGGGGAGGAGGTGGAGAAGGAGGGGGAGGAGGAGGAAGCGAATATTGTGCTGAGGAGTCGATTCAGCTAATCGGCCAAGAGCCACTCATTCCTCTCTCTCCTCCTCCTCCTCCTCCTCCTCCTTCTTCCTGTCTTCTTCTTCTTCTTTTTCCACCTGCCAGGCTCCTACTTTACCTTTCCTCCTCATCCTTTCCCTCCTCCTTTTCGTCCTCTTTGTCCTCCTCCTGCTCGTCGTTCTCCTTCTCCTGCTGGTCGTCCTGTTTCTCTTCCTCCTCCTCGTCCTCCTCCTCCTCCTTGTCGTCCTCTTTCTCTTCCTCCTCCTCTTCCTCCTCCTCCTCCTCCTCCTCCTCCTCGGCCTCCTCCTCCTCGTCCTCGTCCTCTTCCTCCTCCTCGGTGACCTATCCAGTCTCCATGAGTTTCATCGAACACTCATTTATACCCAAGCCTATAGGTGTATGGTCACAAAATTTTCATTCGTTTTGCAAGTGAGGCTTAGTGAGCTCGTGCTATTATATATATCGCAGAATGCCTAACGCTTAAACAGCTCGCCACGTGTTAGGCTACTTGTTGGTCTAACACAGATAAGTCAACACATGTCCACGTATAAAATACTCTGCATTTTAATATCACGAAATAAAAAGGAGACTTGTGAACGTAATGTTGCGAATAGTTGCTTAACACAAAAGAATTTTCCTACTGGAATTACAAGAAGTCATACATGAACACGCGTCAGCAAGTAACAAACGTATATAACACTTCAGTACCGGTATAAAACAAATTATGTGAAAATAAAGATGGTTTAGTTTAAACGATAAGACAGTAAATGATTGGGTTCAGTAAAGAAAATCAAATCGTGAAATAATGTTACTTTAAAGAGTGTAAAATTGTGGCATTGATCATGTTCCGCCTAGACGCGAGTTCACTGGGTCGCATCGCCTACATCAGAGCGCTGTCGGGAGGAGACAGAGTTCCGACTGGTTGGTCCGTTGGCCAAGACCTTTTTTCCTGCATACAAGGGTTCCTTGAAAACAGACAATGACCGAGACATTGACATTTATATTCATGAAAGAAATGGTTTCATCGTGGTTTATTTTTAAAGCTGTTACATTTATTGCATACGCAGTTTCTTGTTTGATTTTGCGCTATAATAAATCTATTTTCAATTACATTATCGGCAGTCCCTGATTTTCTGATTCAAACACTAATCTCTATCATTTAAGACTTTAGCCGCCTTTGGGAGGTAGGCTACCTTGAACGCGCTCTATTAAGTGGCTTCATGCATACAAACATGATCATGCATAGGGCCTACATACTGTAATACGTATTTGATTCTGCATGGTAATGCATACTTTTCGATTTGCGCTTGCTGCCACTGGTAAACTCGCCTGCTTTTTTGTAAGTCTCTCAAGTCTCATTTCTTTAGCTATGGCTGAGCTGGGAGCGCCTCTGAGTAGGTATCAGGTATCTTGAAGAGGCGCTATATCAAATCCTTAGAATGAATGAATGAATGAATTGAATCCTTTAGGAGGTAAAAAGGACAGAAAGACCGAGAATGGACAGGCTATGCTTTTATGACCATGACCATCATTGTATTGTATTGTATCTAGAAATTTATAAAGCGCCTCTCGCAGAATAGCTTTTCTATTCAGAGGCGCTCTTAGCACAGAAGCCCCGGGAAATAGAAATGCCTTTATGGAACGTGAGACTGATGAGGAAAAGCTAGTCATTAGTTTGGCCCTGGGCAGAGGGGAAGGTCATTCCAGATCGTGGGTCCCACTACAGCAAACGCCCGGTGCTGTACCAAGGCAGTTTTAGCCCTGGGGACAAAAAGATCAAGCCGATTTACACAGCGCAATGAGCGAGAAGAAGATGCAGATAGCGGTTTTCGCAGATTGTTCAAGAGATATTTCGGAGCAGTACCCCGTTGAGATTTAGAGACAAGGAAGTGGATCTTATAACAGATGCGCGCAGCAACAGGGAGCCAGCGCAGAATATCAAGCATGTAGGTAGATATATGGACAAAGTGGGGAAGTCGAGCGATGAGCCTTGCAGAAGCATTTAGAACAGATTGAAGGGGGAGATACGCTGCTTAGGGAGACCCATGAGGAGCGAGTTGCAGTAGTCCAAGAGTGAGCAGACAAATGTGTGAACTATGGTTGTAAAGACAGAAGGCGAGACTGAGCGTCTGATGTTTTGAACTGGGATGAGGGAAGCAATGAATAAGTAAGACGACCTGCACGGAAAGGTATGAGCTCTAAATCCGTAATTCAGCCTTTGCATGATGTCACGAGAGTACAGAAAGAGTTAACGGCGACACGCCTGTTCAGGCAAGCCTATTATTAATACTGATGATGATGACGACGATGACGACGACGACAACGATGATGATAATGTAATTATTCGTGTTTATTGACAAGCTCACTGACAAACCACAGTAAGTTACATTGAAACATTGAAACATGACGGTACAATTATCAAGATCTTATTGAACACACGTCTTGGCAGCCTGTTAGGCGGACGCTCATTTTACTGCTGTCCCGAGGGAGTGGAAGGCTGAGCCGACCTAGGTTAGCTAATAGTATAAGAATGACGCTGCTGGGCTTTACAATTATTCTTGAAGCCGAGGGCCGCACCAATAAACTCAAAAGAAACGACTAAAATTTATTGAAAATTACTAATGTATTAAAATGTATTATGGCAATAATTGTGTAATAATCAGTGAATAATAGCATGTAGGCCTATGTAGGATTGTAGGCCCTATACTAGCATGCTTTATAATAGTTCAGCGCCAAAAAGTATATCAATAAAAGTTCAAGCACGTTTTTAGTGAGACATTTGGCTTTGAATTGTGCTTGAAATTTTTATTTGCTGTTGGTATTCAGCTCGGACTGGCCATTTAAAATCAGCCTGCGGGCCGCATGTTGGACAGCACGGCTTTAGAGGTGTGTTCATGGCGGCGGGCTCTTCGAAGGTCAAGACCCTTCAACCTTGATTTCCATGCCGCATAACTGCCGTCCATATAAAATCGTAATTGGAGAAAAATATCCTCGGAACGAATATTCGCATATACCGTGAAAGTTCAGTATCAGAATTATCGAAACAATTCAGAATTAAGCGAAATTGTCGAAAAAGATAACTCAGGGATAAAAATCAGCGGCCATCTTGCCTGCGTACATGCTCAGAAACGTGTGCCATGAAAAACTGGACGGTGCGGACTCATGTTTGTGTAACGATTACTGGCTGCACTGAGGCAAGTGAAATGACTATGTTAACAAATGTAACATACTCTGCCTCTTCTAGTGACGAAAGAACTGCCTGCATTAGTATTGGGTTAATTGCGATGTGTAATTACGAACATCATTGCTTACTGATTATGCAGATTTTTCGATCAACAGACAATTATGATTTACTGAAAGAAGATATCCACTTGACTTGTTACCGTTTCTGCAGTACCAGCGTCGGTCCTCTTTATTTTCTTACACCATTCAATTACTTTGTCTCTTTGTGGTCCCAGGATTCTGTGTTAAAGAGAAAAATCGTCAATTCTCCGTTTACGCTTTCTCTTACAGTTAACGCTTGTGCTTTTCTGTCAAATTCTCTTTAATTTATATAATCAGTCTTTACATGTTTCTGATTTAGTAAAATTTAGAAAATAAGTTACTAAAACAACAATCCTAAGCTCTATTTAAAAAAAGAAATACCGCAATGCAATTACAAATAACACATTAATTTTCAATGTTATTCTTTTAGCAAAAACAATAATTTTTAAAATCAAGAAATGTCGTGAGTAAAAGTAATTAGTTAAACTTGAAAGAAAACTTAAGTAGTTAAGACAGAAATTATAGCTGTAAGTGAAATGATGAGTTTCATTATAACAAATTGCAAGTCAAGTAATTACAGCTGAAGTGACGAATAGTAGCAAAACATTGACACTTACAGGATGGCTATTATCACCTGCATGATCATTGAAAACAAAACCACAAAGCTGAGTAGGTGGCTGTTGTTATCTTTGGTTCCAGCTTGTCAAACAAAACAAGAAAATTATCAGTGCTCAAAGCAGTATTTCGAATTATTATTATTATTATTATTAATTAATTAATTAATTATTTTATTTATTTTTTTCACTGAGGCATCTGATCAGATTCCTCAGGAATTAAAAAATACAATATCCAGATGATACAAAAGGACATCATTATTTAAATTATTACTGATGTTAGTATTATTATAATTGTTACTATTATAGGCCTACCTGTACATTGTAAATTTGCTTACGGTGAACTATTCGTTGCTAATCAAATTTAGCATCATTTATGCTAGCGAAGATAGCTTATCTGGAAGTGGAGTTCCATAAATTAATCTACTATTGCTACTGCCACTACTACTACTGCTACTACAACTACTACTACTACAACTAGTAGTAGTAGTAGTAGTAGTAGTAGTAGTAGTAGTAGTAGTAGTAGTAGTAGTAGTAGTAGTAGTAGTAGTAGTAGTAGTAGTAGTAGTAGTAGTAGTAGTAGTAGTAGTAGTAGTAGTAGTAGTAGTAGTAGTAGTAGTAGTAGTAGTAGTAGTAGTAGTAGTAGTAGTAGTAGTAGTAGTAGTAGTAGTAGTAGTAGTAGTAGTAGTAGTAGTAGTAGTAGTAGTAGTAGTAGTAGTAGTAGTAGTAGTAGTAGTAGTAGTAGTAGTAGTAGTAGTAGTAGTAGTAGTAGTAGTAGTAGTAGTAGTAGTAGTAGTAGTAGTAGTAGTAGTAGTAGTAGTAGTAGTAGTAGTAGTAGTAGTAGTAGTAGTAGTAGTAGTAGTAGTAGTAGTAGTAGTAGTAGTAGTAGTAGTAGTAGTAGTAGTAGTAGTAGTAGTAGTAGTAGTAGTAGTAGTAGTAGTAGTAGTAGTAGTAGTAGTAGTAGTAGTAGTAGTAGTAGTAGTAGTAGTAGTAGTAGTAGTAGTAGTAGTAGTAGTAGTAGTAGTAGTAGTAGTAGTAGTAGTAGTAGTAGTAGTAGTAGTAGTAGTAGTAGTAGTAGTAGTAGTAGTAGTAGTAGTAGTAGTAGTAGTAGTAGTAGTAGTAGTAGTAGTAGTAGTAGTAGTAGTAGTAGTAGTAGTAGTAGTAGTAGTAGTAGTAGTAGTAGTAGTAGTAGTAGTAGTAGTAGTAGTAGTAGTAGTAGTAGTAGTAGTAGTAGTAGTAGTAGTAGTAGTAGTAGTAGTAGTAGTAGTAGTAGTAGTAGTAGTAGTAGTAGTAGTAGTAGTAGTAGTAATGAATGATTCATTCGTGAATGGGTAAGATTATTGATGAGTGGATGGATAAGTGGGATTGATGGATGGATGGGTGGATGAGTGGATTGAAGAATGGATACTGGATGGAACGGAAGAACGCATGGCCATATGGATGAATGAATGAAGAGATCGATTGACCGATGATTGATTGGTTGATTGATTGATCAATTGATCCATCTATTGATCAGATCGATTTGAATGATTGATCGCCTGACTGACAGCATTTTGGATGCCATCCGTTCTTTGATTTGAATTTAATAACCGTTAACTAACTTCTCAGAATCAACAACACATAAGTACAGTTTTAAAACAGTAAAACACAGAGTTGATGCGGAGGTCAATAGGTCAACGGACTATAATAGTCCAAAAAGACACGTTGTATAAGGCTCGGCTGGCCTATATTTCGGCGGCTAATATGTGGCGACTAAGCAGGTTTAGTTTATTTGATACAGGTGCGAGATATTATAACTCTAGATAGCACAATAATAAGTAAGCATGCGTTCGAATGGTTGCGTGTAAGACTAGTATGTGTGTATGTATATTATATATCCTTGTAGCTTTGTGTGTGGTTGTGTCTATCTGTTTGTACTCACTTGTGTTTGTGGTAGTCTCGGTATTTGTAAGGTCTGCAGACGTCACGTAATCAGCACTTCCATGAATCTCAATATTTCCTTTAGCGTCATCAGTTGTAGCGACGACAGTTTCAACATCTTCTCTGTAGATGTCGTATTCAACTTCAACAGTTTCGCTTTCTTTGGTTCTCACTCCTCGCTCCATCTCTTCGGCCTTTTCGTCTCCTTTAGCTCTTTCCGCTACCTCCGCGTTTAGTATTCTTTTGGCTTTTTCTCTTTCAGCTTGACTGGATAATCTTTCTATTGCTTCAGCCTTCGCGTATTCATCTTTCTTGGGGGGCCCTGTAGGTACCGCCATTGAGCCGTCCAGATATTTGTCTATGTTTTCTTCGAGCTTCCTCATGGCTAAATACTGTTCTACCAATTCTGGATGACTTTTTTTCATTGTAGCGTAGCATTCCCCAAGCGTCTGAAAATCCCATGGCTTGCCTAATCTTACTTTCTTATAGGCAAGAAGAATTCTTGGTCTATATGGCTCAGTGTGTGTAGCTAAAGATTTTTTCAGTAACTCGATCTCTTCTTTATAATGAGCATAGAAATTATCGAGATTCTCTTTCTCTGCGTGGCCATTTTCACATAAGTTATACCTTATAAGTTCTTCCTTCCAATCTCTTCTACCCATTACGTCATATACTTTACGGTCCATGACGCGACGAAGTTCGATATAATCGAAATAACTACGAGTTGGTCTTTCTAGTACAATATCAAGAAATGACCAAAACTTGTAATTGCTGTCTGAATCCTCGTCTTCGGGAGTGACGTTGCCACCCGCTGGTTTTTCACTCTCTTTGGACTGGGGATTTGGTTTTTCACTCTCTTTGGACTGGGGATTTGACGTTTCATTCTCTTTGGACTGGGGATTTGGTTTTTCATTCTCTTTGGACTGGGGTTTTGATGTTTCATTCTCTTTGGACTGGGGATTAGGTTTTTCATTCTCTTTGGACTGATTTGTGGCCTTTTCGTTTTCAACTGGTTTCTTTGATTCTTCCACCTCAGCCGCTCTTTTTCTGCGGAGAAGTTTTCTTGCATTGCTTGGTAGGTTCGTCTCTTTACCATATTGCGCATCCTTGTCTTTGAGTGAACTCTTAAAGAACTCAATGGAAGGTTTCTTCACGCGTTCAGATATCGTGTTTTTGGGCCTCGTAATGTTACGCAACGCCTTGGAATATTTTGCATAGTTTTCTGAATGACTGACCTTCGTATTCTTGTTTATTTCGCTAGAAGAACTTGGTTTCACTATCGAAGTCTCGATGACAGACGATGGGTTTCTGGGAGATTTCTTTTCAACTGAAGCCGCAACTTGGGAGTTGGCAGGAACCTGGACATGAATTTTGCCTTTGGCATGCTTAACTCGGAATCTTTCATCTGAACCGTTTGGCTTTTTGCCATCATCGGCCGAAATCTGAGAGCGAGCTTCCCTCACATCCTCTGTAACTTTCAATTTCTCCTTCCCATATCTGCCGCTTTCCAGTTCACCAAGCACAGAGTCAATGACAAAGAAGAGCAAAATGGCGAACAACTTCATCTCTAAAAAATAAAAATGTCAACATCTCTGAACACCATTGAATATCTCTAATCGATATAATTGAACAAGTTGTTGCGGTGCAAGACTTATGTTACGAGAAAGGCATGACAGTCTGCTGAAAAGATTCCTTGTGACGACCCTGGGCACACGCTTAGGACTCTGTCACGAAGCAAGCTAGACAGTAAACTTCATATCCCGAGATGCGATTGTCCCGAGATTTCGGCTCAGTGGTCAAAGAATATGTCAACAATTTCCCATATTTGGGAAGCTATATGGAAAAGGATGGAGGTGTAGAGATGGACATAAGGACGAGAATAGGCAAAGCTGCGGCGGTTTTCCAAAGAATGAGGACAGTGTGGAGATCGAGAACGATAAATAGAGACACGAAGGTGCGGCTATACTCGGCGTTGGTGTTGCCTGTGGTGTTGTATGCGAGCGAAACTTGGAAGTCAACAGCGAAGACAACAAAGCAATTGAATGTCTTCCACAGGAGATGCCTACGATCCATCTTGAACATCTCATGGAGAGATCATGTCAGGAATGAAGAGGTGATGAGAATGGCGGGATCGCAGGACCTCGAGCATATCATTGCGGGGAGAAGAGGAAGGTTGGCGGGACACATACTCAGATTGCCGAGGGAGAGAATTGCGAGAATGGCGATGGACTGGGTGCCGTAGGGTGGAAGACGGAAAAGGGGCAGGCCGAGAAAAACCTGGAGAAGAACTTTTAGAGAGGATCTTGAGAGGATGGGATTGGGCTGGGATGATGCGGAGGAGGCAGCTGGTGACCGCGTGGAATGGCGAAGACTTGTCGACCAATGCTCCGATCGGAACGGGAGGAACTAAGTCTAAGTCTAAGTCTAAGGTCAAAGAGCGCGAAATGAGCGACTTCCACGCAAGACATGAGGCTTTACTTTACATGCAGGTAGATTTAACTAACGGTCAGTACCTTGATTGCTAGGGCTCGTGTTTGTATCTCAATTGACCCTGGCATCAATTAATAAGTAACATTCGTAAAATATTTTAAGGCTAACTTGTTGACGCTTCAAAGAGTCCAAAACACTTTGGCATTAGCTATCTCTAAAACTCCAAAAGACGAACACATATCACCGATACTTAAATCAATCAACTGGATGCCCATCGAAAAGCGAATAACTTTCAAGACTGATCCAACTGTAGGCCTATAAGAGACTGCGTTTCAGTCGACCTTATTACCTTCAGTCATTGCTAACTCCAAAGACCTCGATCTCTGTAGTATACCCCGTGATCGATCGAGTCAGTCGATCAAGTCGATCGAAACTCGGCCAAGTCGAGTCGATCATATGTTTTGACAAGTCGAGTCGATCGTTGTTTCCTCGACTCGACTCGACTATGAAATATTTTCTTACTATTTTTGGCGGCTACTTCACAAAATGGTCCACATGATGATTGTGATAACGTAATGCTTTGTAAACGCACAACTACCGTATTAACCTGATTTGAAGTTCAGTGCAAATTATGAGCCTTTTGGTGATTTCGTAGAGTGGAAGCTGTAGATACTTTTTTCACAGTTTTACGGTGAAAATGGAAAGATTAAGATGCATTAAAAATGCGCTAGTTTCAGGAAATTTCAGTTCTATAGTCAGTAACGACGATCTCAAAACGTTCGAATGTCTGTATGTTAGGACGGGACTGAATACTTTGACTTTGGCCAAGAGCAGTGGCTCGGAAAGTGTTTAAAAGTTGCGTGAGCTAACCTCAGCCAAGTAGGCTACAGACCTAAGATGGATAGAATTATACATTATATCCGATATAACCAATAAGAATATTTGTCATTTTTTACAATCAGTGGAAAAGTGTATTATACTTGGCCTACATATTCATGAAATGAAACTCGTCTATAGCACAATAAGTCAATAACTACTTTAGCAAGCATAAAATACAGAGCGTCAGCCAAAAGTTGCGTGAGCATGCTTCTGCCTCGGCGCTACAGAACCAAAACTTGTGTGAGCATCGGCACGTACCTTTGTCGCCATGGTTCCCGGGCCCCTGGCCAAGAGATACAACCCAAGTCGACAAAGTCGACCAAGTCGATCGTTTATTTGCCAAGTCGATCGAGTCGACGAGAGGTCGACTAGTCGACAAAGTCGATCGAGTCGATCGTCGGCCGAGCCAAGTCGATCGTAGCAGGTCGACTCGATCGATCACGGGGTATACTCTGTAGTGGTTGAGTGCAGTCTGAATATTACATGGACAAGAACGGCTCTGGGTTAATGAGCCTTTTCTGTTGCTGGACTTCAACTCTGGAACCCCCTTCCAGCAAAACTTCGTTCTGCAAAGTCTGTTCTGGCCTTCAGGTCTCAACTAAAACCCATCTTTCCTTAACTCCATATCCATATCCTTAACTCCATGTTTCCATATCGTCTTGGACTCCTTTATTGGCTTTCGACCTTAGTTACTCACCCTGGATTTCGCCTTGCACAACGATTTTGCAGAGAAGAATAGAATAGAATATTCTATACTGGAAGCAATTGCAAACCGCATTTTGGTGTACAGCAACGTAAACATGTTTATACAGATAATATACTAATAGTATGTTAATATTAGCTACTAATATTTGTCTTATTTCCAATTTATACTGTTTTTACTCATAGCGCAACGCCGTAAACTAAGCAGCTTCATAAAGCATCCTGATGATAAACGTTTTTCTGGACAAGCTATCAGCGGTCGGGATTTCCAGGTCGTGAGCTCGTGGGCGCAGGAAGTGGCCTGTGCGTTTGATAGGTGGCAGCAGATAATGCAGGACCATCGACCGACGCCTTGAGCAGATACTAGCGCTATAGAAAGTCTTAGATTAGATTCGTCAGATTTATGGTACGAAATCGACTTACCTTCCTTTTCCAAACAAAGAGCGTAAAATTACCAAAAGTGACTTTACCTACAGCTTCTGTTGAAAGTGACATCTATTTACAGTGCTTAATGTGACGTCATAGGAGCTTTGATGACGTGAAACAATGTAATATATTCATGACGCGCATATATAATTGCATCGTATCGTATTTGGAGATTTGTATAGCGCCGCTCACAGCTGAGGCCATTCAGTAGCGCTTCCAGTGCGAAGGCCCCGAGAGAAGAAAAAGGTTTTAAGCACGGAAAGTGATGTAGGAAGAAATCCAGAAAGTAAGGTTGCCCGTAGAGAGGAAGGAAGGGCATTCCACAGGGAGGGTCCTATGTTGGCGATAGATGTAGTTTGAGTTAGAGTGGTCCTGGTACGCGGAGCAAAGAGGACATGCCGGTCGTGAGAGCGGAGAGGTCAGTGAAAAGCTGCAGAAAGGAGAGGGGGGGAGAGGAGATGAGGTCTCTCGAATATTTGGGATAGATGTATTTTGAGATATATGTACGTGTGTGTGTTTGTGTGTGTGTTTGTGTACGTGTGTTTGTGTTTGTTAATAATAAAACAGTCTGATAAATCCTAAAGGCCCTAGCGAAGGATAATAATCAGTAGTCGCTAGAATGATCATTGGGTATTATTATTATTATTATTATTATTATTATTATTATTATTATTATTATTATTATTATTATTATTATTATTATTATTATTATTATTATTATTATTATTATTATTATTATTATTATTATTATTATTATTATTATTATTATTATTTTTATTATTATTATTATTATTATTATTATTATTATTATTATTATTATTATTATTATTATTTATATTAATGTGAGAACGCTACTTTTACAGAGTGTATTCACTGTGAGTAATGAGAAAAACTCGGATAAGTAAAAGAGAAGTTGAATGCCTTTTCCAAGCTTTTCGCGAATTGAAAATCACGTCTTTCATCTCTCTCATAGCAGCAGACGACGTTCGTATAACTGCAGTGAGTATCTATGCGCAATTATCAAAGCGCTGCTGCAGTTACAGCGATTGGCAGTCGCTAGATGGAACTACTTCTTTGCTTTCTTACTCCATTTTAAGATAAACTATTTTCATTTTTTTTAAACGGAGCTCATTCACATGCGCCCAGTTAAAACCAGATCGATAGGCAGGTAGGATCAAAATCGGTTCCAGGCATAGTTCGAGGATTCGCCTTTTACGAATTTTTAAAGTTCGAATATTTCACGAATTTTAGCGAATTTTAAAACTGGCAACGAAATTTGTTAGTTGTTTGCTTTTTAACTTTTTAAGGAATAAATGTCAATGTCATAGGCAATCAGTAGAGTCATGCACTTCGAATTCTATCATCGTTGGGGTGTGTGACTGTGAGTGTCTGTCAGCCCAACAATAGCCTAACGAATTTTTACGAATTTCTACGAATTTTAAAATAGGCCAAAAATTCACGAATTTTGTAGGAATTTTAAAACCGAAGGTCTCGAATTTCTCGAACTATGTCAAGATCCAAAGGGGTCAGACAGGTTAGACAGTCAGACGGCTAAGGTGGATGGTGTTTAAGGTTGGAACGGCGAGGGAGGTTAAGTGGAAGAGGAGGAATCAGGATGGGATTTGTGAAAGTGCAGGGATTTTCAGTTTTGAGTATCTGTGTTGTCGTTGTTACGCATTTATTAAGCGCCACTATCTAATGACCAAACCTCAATACATGGCGCTGAGCAATAGTGAGTGAAGGACCTGCTCACTGCTCAAGGTCCCTGCACAGTAAGCCTGCTCATTGCTCAAGGCCTCTGTACAGTAGCAGTCTCAGAGTAGGCTCGAACTGTAGGGCCTACTTTCCTCTCTAACCAATCTGGCACCGTGCCCCAGTTCTGCCCTTCGGTCAGTTCCTTGTTGACGTTGGGTCTGAATTAAACCCTCTTCATCGATTGGCATTGTGATAACGACGCTGTAAAGGTCATTCCATTAGATTTACTAAGAAAACAGCTGAAGGTAAAACAGCTAATGCAGCAGCTGGAATAGCAGCCAAATAGCAGTCGCAGCTGTTAAAGTGCAAAGCTGAACAGCTACAGACAACAGCTATAGCTAACACAGCCGGGATGGCAGCTGAGACAGTAGCAGCTCTGGCAGCATTGTCTTTCACCCGTCTCCTGTACTGCTGGTGATGTGTCAAGCTGTGCGCTCGCTGAAGCAGAAGCAAAGCATTCGGACTGACAGAGCGATGGAAGGACGGACAGACGGAACCAGACGCAGACATACAAAGACGCAAATGGTCAAACGGACACAGGGACATCCAGAGACGAAGACGCAGGCTGACAGGCGCAGTGACACACAGCAGCGGCGACTGTTGCGAGATGCCGGAGAGAGTGGTGCAGGGAAGGCGGAGCGTGGATTGGCCCGGGCGATGGAGGGGACGGAGCGGTCCGTCGGGCGGTCGATCGGGCGTTGGGTGGACGGACGCCTGACTGCGGCGGTGTGTGGAGGCCTCAGTCGCCGACGTCTTGTCTTCGTTGTCGCAGTCGTTTCTTTGGCCTGAGACGAGACGCAGACACAGTCGACGGATGCTCGGCTGCTGAAGCTGCTACTGGTCTTCGTGTCTCGATCCATCGGAGCGAAAGAAGACGACGCAGGAATCGTGGCCGTCGCTGCTGCCCGTTCGCCACTTCGCTTCGGATCCTCTCGGCTCTGCTCGGCTCTGCTCGGGTCTTGTCCGTCGACACACGGCCTGGCTTGTTGCGAATGAGGGCGACAGAAGCAGGAGGAGGAGGAGCATGAGAAGGAAGAGGGGAAGAGAAGGAAGAGGAGGAGGAGGAGGACGAGCGGAGGAAAGGAGTTGACCGTGTAGCAGTTTCTCATTGGCGTCTTTGTTTTCCCGCTATTGTTTGCGATCAGACGGCTAAGTCGACTGAAGAACCCTCGCCTCAAAGCGGATTTATCAATCGTACCGAAACAAGGAGTGGTTCTGAGACTACGGACAACAGAAGCAGCTCAAGGCGAAACACAACACAGACGTCACCTGGTTGATGAAGTGGCGTCACCGAAGTGATTAGCTTGGCTCCAATCATCTGACGCAGGTGTTGCCATGGACGAGGCCTGGTTGCCAGGCGACCGTCTTGGACCTTGTTCCCTGCAGCTGCAGCCGCCGTCCAAAAGGAGTGGCAGGACGACGTCGACGGGCATCGTTCTATCGGTCCTCGCCTTCTTCGTCTGGTGCCAGCTGGACGTCACGCGGTCGGAAGTCGTTCTGCCTCTGAACTCGTAAGTATATGCAGGCGCCGTCTGGAGGGAAGAAAGGAGGGGTGGATGGGTTGCATTAAGAGGAGAAGCAGAGTTATGTGGAAGTACATGTACAGCCCTGTGCCTCCTTCGCCTCTCTTGCATCACCCACCTCCTCGTTCCTTCAGCCATCCTCTCACTCACTCACCTACTCGCTCCATCTCTCACATGTCAGTGCAGCTCCATACCTCTTCAACCCTCTCCTCTCACCTACCTTCTCGCCTCCTCTCAGCCATATCCTCGCTCCAACCCTCTCCTCTCAATGCAGCTGTATGCTGCCTTACATCTTTCCCTCTCACCTACCTTCTCGCCTCTTCTCACCCATATCCTCGCTCTTTCATCCCTCTCCTCTCACTAAAGCTCTATGCTCCTTAACCCCTCTTCTACATGGGTCCACTTCCACTCTCGGCAATTGTTCCTTTCACCGAAGAATAATCGTTCTCTGCCCTTCATCTCTTGTTTTTATCATCTTCCTAATATTGTCTCCTCCTCCTCCTTCTCCTTCTCCTCCTCCTCCTCCTCCTCCTCCTTCTCCTCCTCCTCCTCCTTCTCCTCCTCCTCCTCCTCCTTCTCCTCCTCCTCCTCCTTCTCCTCCTCCTTCTCCTCCTCCTTCTCCTTCTCCTTCTCCTCCTCCTTCTCCTCCTCCTCCTTCTCCTCCTCCTCCTTCTCCTCCTCCTTCTCCTCCTCCTTCTCCTTCTCCTTCTCCTCCTCCTTCTCCTCCTCCTCCTTCTCCTCCTCCTTCTCCTCCTCCTCCTCCTTCTCCTCCTCCTCCTTCTCCTCCTCTTTCTCCTCCTCCTCCTTCTCCTTCTCCTTCTCCTTCTCCTTCTCCTCCTCCTCCTCCTCCTCCTCCTCGTCCTCGTCCTCCTCCTCCTTCTCAACAACAACAAGGGGTCAGGTATTGTTATGCTCTTTCACCACACTTGTTCAAGATTCTAGCAGAGATGGTCAGGCAAAGGATGATGCAAACGCTTGATGGTTTTAAGAATAAGAAAAGCTGTTCCTTAAGCTAGTCCCATGAGTTGGTGTGAAGCGTTAGCGACTTCATTTTCTTAGCCTCGGAATAAGGGGGCGGGTGGCCAGTCTTCTCCCTCGCCGTCTCATCTTCCCACCGACAGTGTACGGTCATAATTTTTATAGCTGAATTGGCTAGGAGCACAAATGTAGCTGAAATCTTCGAAACTAATTTCTGCTGTGGTGGGGATTTGAACCTCCGGCCTTTCAGTTGGCAATTCAGCACTGGACTAAGGGGGATGAAAATCGCTGGTAGAGAGGTCTCCAACCTCAGATACGCCGGGGACATTGTTTTGTGGCGGAACTGCAAGAGCTGTTGACAGCATTGATCGGGATATATCCGCGAAGTCATGATTTACGATTCTGATTAATATCGTCAAGACATAGGAGATGAGAATGGATGGTGCTACCTGTAATATCATGGTCGGGGATGAGCAGCAGGAGTAACTTGGTGCTTTCCCATGGCTACGTTCAAACAATGCACAAAGGATATATCACAGCTAAATTGAACAAGGGTTCGAGAATTAAGGGAGCTTTGAATAAACTATGACAAAAACAAGAGGTTTATCGGGTGAGATTAAGATAGATGAGACTTCTGAAGGCACTCTTGTGGCCAGTTTGCAAGCAATACGTGGTTGTAAAGGGCAGATCATCGAGAAAGCTGATGAAATAAGAATAGCGCGTTTGTGACGTTCTGAAAAGGGAAATTTATCATCCCAGCGGCTTTCCACTTGTAACTGAAGTCTCACATCTTCAAGAATTCCTACCCTAATCTATCCAATCCTCCGCCTTCCAAGTGTTCTCATCCTCAACGAAACCCGCCTGAGCAGCTCCTCTGGCTCCTCTCTCTGGTCTCTCTGCGTGACAACCAAACTTGGACCTCCACTTTGTATCTCTGGACAACGTTTCTGATACAACGCAGGGTAGTGAATATGCTGGTGCCCTGCGCTGAGCTTTAGAGTAGCGCTTTAAAAATTAGAAGTTTACGATTACGATTTACTAGTAGCCAGATAATACATGCATACATACATACATACATACATACATACATACATACATACATACATACATACATACATACATACATACATACATACATACATACATACATACATACATACATACATACATACATACATACATACATACATACATACATAAGTACATAGTCTACATACGCACGTACATACGCATATAAATGCATGCACACAGGCATACAAATTCAGAGACTGAAGAAAACACAGAATCGAAGCCGAAGCAAAACATGGTCAGAATCCACGAGGCCATATGTTTCAAAAAGCCATCGGGACCAAATCTACATGATAGACCAGATGCTGTTCTTCGCCTCGAGTGACTTGTACATGTATGTCTGTGCATATATATATGGTTTTCGTGCGCTTCAAGAGACATGCGGCGATATTTATTTGCCTTCCATGGGGCTTTCGCTTAATTTAGAATTCCATTGCTAGCATGGTGTGGAATTTACTGACCTTCGAAGGCCTTTACAGGCAAAATTAGTTCTTCACTGACCTTCGCAAGCGTTTGCAGGCAAACAGGGTTCTTCTCTGGCCTTCCAAGGCCATCCCTGTCATGTTGGTATCTTCAATGGGTTTCGAATGTCTGCAGGTATCGTATCGTATCTAAGAATTTATGAAGCGCCTCTCGCAGAATAATTATTCAGACCCGGTCTCTGCACGGAAGCCCTGGGAAAAAGAAATACCGTTAAGGAACAAGAGACCGATGAGAAGAAGGCAGACATTAGTTTGGCTCTAAGTGGGGGAGAAACGTCATTCCAGATCGAGGGACCCACAACAGCAAACACCCGGTGTTGGGCCTAGGCAGTCCTAGTCCTAAGGACAAAGAGGTCAAGTCGATTTGCAGAGTGTAACGAGCGAGACGAGGATGCAGATAGCGCTAGGTTTACGCAATTAGTCAGAGAGGTATCTCAGGGCAACACCAGATGCGACTTGGAGACGAGCGAGAGAGCGCTCAGAAGTGGGGAGCCAGTGCAAGACTTCAAGCATGTAAGCAGAGATATGTGCAAAGCGGAGCAGTCAAGCTATGAGTCTAGGTGATTCACTTAAGACCGATTGAGGTACATTGTTAAGGAAGACCCATGAGAGGCGAGTTGCAGAGGTCCAAACGTGAACATGCAAATGCATGGACTATGGTGGTAAAGACAGAAGGTGAGACTGATGGCCCTGAGACGCCTCAATTGAAAGAAGTAGGAGCGAGTCAGGCTCGAGATTTATAGGGAGTCTGCATTGGCTTTCAGAGGCCTTTTGAGGTATATGGAAGTCTACTGGCCTTCGGAGTTATTTTGAGGCATAGAATCAGACTCTTGTCTTCTGGAGTTATGTTTAGACCTCGTAGGCCTGGATAGTTGATGACACACAGAGAGAATAATCATTGTAGTTGTCGGTCATAGGTGGTCCGATTAGCTGCATCGGTTGAAACGCACGACCCATGCACCTCTGTGCGTTCGACATCGGTTCCCATACCGATGTTGGTTTAATTAAGAGTTTTAAATCTCGGTCCGTACACGGGGACCTTACGTGGCGTGGCACCCATTGAAACGGGCGTCTGCGCTGATTAGTTGAGTAGGGTCGAGGCTTTAGAAAACGTGTAGGCTTACATTTACAATTTGCATTTAGGTGTAGCCAGCGGCTACAGACTCCTCGCCCTCCTTCCTACTTTTCCGCTCTTCCCTCCACGCTATTGATCCTCTCCCTTCGCCATCTCCTCCTTCCTTCCTGTCGTTCCTCGTCCTGCTACCAGTCCCCAGAGGGCGAACACATTTAAATAATGCCGAGTGATTATCCGAAATCAATGCTACGTCGTTGTCTGTTTTCAGGATTGAGCGATGGGCCGAGTTATTCGGTCAGGCGATCTACGCCACGTCCGCCCGAGCAACGGCGCTGACAGACATACAGACGGTAAGAGACACACGGTCATTGGCACGGAACCAGCGAGACGGACACGCGGACAAGGCGTTCGATCCGCAAAACAGATTAGCGCGATTAGAGAATCGGTGTAATCGATGTGATCACGGGAATTATGTCTTTCTAAATCTTCTTCTACTTCATCTCGTCTTTCTGTCCCTCTCTCCCCCATCCGTTACGCCCGCCTCGTCTCTGCCTCGGCATTCTAGTCCATATACTGAAAGGCAGATGTATGTGGCAATCTCTCTCTTTTTTTTTTCTCTCTCTCTCTCTCTCTCTCTCTCTCTCTCTCTCTCTCTCTCTCTCTCTCTCTCTCTGTCTCTGTCTCTGTCTCTGTCTCTGTCTCTCTGTCTCTGTCTCTGTCTCTGTCTCTGTCTCTGTCTCTGTCTCTGTCTCTGTCTCTGTCTCTGTCTCTGTCTCTGTCTCTGTCTCTGTCTCTGTCTCTGTCTCTGTCTCTGTCTCTGTCTCTGTCTCTGTCTCTGTCTCTCTCTCTCTCTCTCTCTCTCTCTCTCTCTCTCTCTCTCTCTCTCTCTCTCTCTCTCTCTCTCTCTCTCTCTCTCTCTCTCTCTCTCTCTCTCTCTCTCTCTCACTCTCTCTCTTTCTGCCACTTTTCTCTTCTCTCTTTATCTTTTTTTCTTTCTTTTTCCCTCTCTCTCTCTGTCTCTCTCTGTCTTCCCCTTTGTGTCTCTGTCTGTCTGTCTGTCCGTCTGTCTGTCTGTCTGTCTGTCCGTCCGTCCGTCTGTCTGTCTGTCTGTCTGTCTGTCTGTCTGTATGTCTGTCTGTCTGTCTGTCTGTCTGTCTGTCTGTCTGTCTGTCTGTCTGTCTGTCTGTCTCTCATTATCTAACCTGAACAATTGGGTTTCTGAAGTTTATTGCAAGGAGTCGAAACTTAAGGTGTCAAAGTAAAAAGGCGCGAAATGTTCGCGGGCAAAGCCATTGTGTTCAGTTTGACGACTGGCTACAGTGTGCCCCCCGCCACCCACAGTCCATTAACGACTCTAGAGAATTTGTTTTGAAATTATTTTCAATTGAACATTTTAATTTTAATTGTCAATTTGTGAGAAGCGCAAATACTCTGTCACATGAACTTTCGCACAAGATTAGCGTGATTGAATGTTGACCTGGTTATCAGGCCTTTAGTGAGGTCCAAGCAGAGGCCTCGCCACCAACAATATTAGGATATATACCTTTTGAAAAAAAACACTCAAAGAACATTTTTGAAATCATAGCTGGGTGGATTGAGTTTTGGCCTAAGGGGTTGTCCATAAAGGACGTCGTGCAAAATTACCTACTTTGGACCCATCCCCGCATTTGTCCGCATTTGGCCTTACCTCCTCCTCCTTTGCGGATGTCCGTAACAGAGGACGACTGGCTACAGGACTCCCGCGGTGTGGCAGCACGTACTCAGCCGACTTTCCTTTCTGCTGATTTTGTGGTTTGGCATGAACCGACATTTCCTTTCTGCTGATTTTGCATGCCAAACTCGAATCCACATTTTAATGTCATCAACACTCTTTTTACTTTTATTCCACAGTCCCTGTGCACGCTGGTGAAATTGTTATTGATCTGTTTGCAACGGAACATTACTAATGACGAACCAATGCAGTTGGGGCCTACAGACTTCCAGCCATCTGACTGAGATTGGTGTTTAAGGCACAGGTTGAACTGAGAAACTGTATCGAATTTAGATCCATAGGGTAATGGATAACACACTGGCGTGAAGTGCAGAAGGTACCAAGATCGAATCCCGTAGCCCTCCATAAGGTTTACTCAGCCTTCTACTCGCTAGATGGCGGCGGTAGTTAAGTGAGTGTCAGGCTGTGATTGGCGCCCTACGTGGCTGCCGTTAATAAACAGTTGTATTCGACTCTGTAAAACTGTTATCATGTGCTTCTACTGTATATGTTACAGGCAATTCGTAAAACCAGGGATTTTGTAAAATGCCTGAAATTTTTAGGCAATTTGTAAAATCCCTGATTCACTCAGGCACTTTACAAAATCCCTGAAAAAACCAGGGATTTTGTAAAATCCCTGAAATCAGACGATGAAAATTTGACAGATTGCCTGAAATGAAAATGACAAACATAATCGAAGTTTATTATGCAAGCAAGCCCTATTTTCAAAGGATTAACATTTTTAGATAGCATTTTATTTAAAGTTCAGTTCTCAAGTTGTAAAACCAGGGATTTTGTAAAATGCCTGAAAGTTTATTATGCAAACAAGTCCTGTTTTCAAAGGATTAACATTTTAAAATGGTATTTTATTTTAAGTTTAGTTCTCAAAAGCTACAGAAGTTTTTCTGTTTTCACACGGCATACTTGAATGACATCGACTGTTGCACTCGACTTATTAATTATTAATTGACAGATTAATTTTAGAACTGACCTAACTAAAGGAAAACCAGATATGAAATAGTGCTTGCTGCGATTCATAGCAAGGGTACTCGTCTGACCACAGTTAATCTCAGCCAATCGGTAGATATTTCGGTAAACTTCTAATTGCTGCGACGGCACATCAAAGAATTAAAAGCAAATAGACAATCAAAGTTCACTGGGCGCTGCAAGACAAATAGGTGCAAATTTTTCAAAGGGAAAGTGAAGTTGTCGAGCGGTATTGTTAATTAAAGTGAAGTTGTCGAGCGGTATTGTTAATTAATTTGTGAGGTATCAACAACTTCAATAATCCTGCAACTTCAAAGTTCGCTGGGCGCTGCAAGACAAATAGGTGCAAATTTTTCATGGGAAAGTGAAGTTGTCGAACCGGATTAACCCGGCTCGACACTTTCACGTTCCCTTTGAAAAAGTAATCTGTCAATTAATAATTAATAAGTAAAGTGCAACAGTCGATGTCATTCGAGTATGTCATGTGAAAACAGAAAACTGCTGTAGCTTTCGAGAACTGAACTTGAAATATATGGTCATACCATGTACAAATGTTAATGCTTTGAAAATAAGGTTTGTGTGCATAATAAACTTCGACTATGTGTGTTCGTCATGAAATATATGGTCATACCTTGAAAAACTGTTAATCCTTTGAAAATATGGTTTTTCGTTTTGTGCATAATAAACTTCGATTATGTTTGTCATTTTCATTTCAGGCAATCTGTCAAATTTTCGTCATCAGATTTCAGGGATTTTACAAAATCCCTGGTTTTTTCAGGGATTTTGTAAAGTGCCCGAGTGAATCAGGGATTTTACAAATTGCCAAAATTTTCAGGCATTTTACAAAATCCCTGGTTTTACGAATTGCCTGTAACATATACAATACATGTATGTAAGGCGCCCTGCGTGGCTGCCGTTTCTACTATATATATACGTTCACTGTACAGCGCAGTGCGGTTAGCAGGCGCTTAATTAAAGAAAAGATATTATTATTATAATTATTATTATTAGCTTCGTTCTGACATAGCGTCGTTAAACGTTATCGTAAGCTCCAAGTTTCTAAAGCGTTAATATTAAGCTAAGCGCAGAGCACCAGCTTATTCACGAGCGCTGCGTCTTATCAGAAGGGTTGTCCAGAGATCAATGTCCATTGGAGGTCCGAATCCCGTTGCCAGAGAGAGGCAGGGCAGTTGTTAACGACGGGTTTCGTTGGGAACGAGAAAGCTTAGTAGGCAGAGGATCGGATATATTAGGGTAGGAGTGCTTGAAGAAGTGAGACTTCAGTTTTAAGTGGACAGCCTGTGGGGTGATGAGTAGAGGAGCCTGAGGCAGATGACGGTGGGTGAGTGACGGTGTTGGTGGAGGAACTGAGAATAAACAGGAACTAACCAACCAAAGACTCGCCATCTGGTGCAAAGTTTAATCCTCAGCCGAATCGATTACTGCAATGTCGCCTTTGCTGGCTTGTCACAGCGCAGTATCATTCGGCTTCAGGCGGCCATTAACGCTGCTGCTCGTCTGGTCATGAGACTAAAAAAGTTCGACCACACTACAACCGCGATCCAAGATCTTCAGTGGCTCAGAATAGAGGAGCGGATCAAATATAATTAAGCTTGCATCATGGTGCACAAAGCCTGAACAACTGCGCACTATGCTACCTCGCAGACAACACCAGGCCGCTATCGGACGACCCTAATAGGTCGCGACTGCCATCAGTCAAGTCCGCTGATGTCTTTGTGCCACCAACAAAAACGAAAATGGGCGATCGGGCCTTTCGGGTCACTGGCCCGCGTGCTTGGAACAGCCTTCCTGCTCAGATTCAGGAAGCTAAAAAAAAGTATTTTTATTTTTAACAGACATTTAAAACTTTACTTGCTAGGTAAAAACTCCGAGCATTAACTTTTGCGCTGACTGTACATGTAGATAGTGTGCATGTGTTTGTGTGAAGCATCCTAGAAGTAGCTTGCTATCAACGATGCTATATAAATTGTCGCAATTACAATAATACAATTACAATTACAAAGTGTTGTGGCGGATCCAACCCTATAGCGTCTAACGCATAGCAGTTGCCATACAGAAGCATCGGTCTGCTTCTATGGCCCCATCCTTCCATTACCATTAAACTTTCACTACCTACGCCCGCTGCTCTAAACCTTCACTATAGCCCCATCCCTCGATCATAACGCCATAGTCCACGCCCCACCGCTCAGACCGACTCTTTTCTGCGGTCTAGATATTTTAACTGGTCCCACCACGCCTGTGAATGGCACACTGCGTTCTTTTGAGAACAATCGAAGTTCCGCCACGGATTGTTGCGCGTCGTAACCTTTGCAATCGAATACGCATTGAAATGGAGGAATTTGCCTACGGAATTGTTGCGCTAAATGATTTGCATCGCCTTTAAATAACATAGACGTTGCATGGGCGCCTAGAAGCGACGTCACGTGATGTTGCATGAGCGTATTTATTGCGGTACACTGAGAAAGAGACAGAGACAGAGACAAACATACAGGCCGACAGACAGACAGACAGACAGACAGAAACAGAGACAGAAACAGAGATCTCATTCAATGGCGGTTGTACTAAACAGAGTTTATTGTGGTCGACACAATCCTGAAATTCATCTCTGAGGATTTTCCCCACTAACGGATTTATCGGCTTCCGTCTCATCGGTTTTCGCTGTAACGGTCGCTGTAACACAACTGCTGTTACGTGGTCCCAGTAACTCAACTCCTACTGCAATATCACTCAATAACAAATCTGCTTCGGCTGAATTGTCGACACATGAATGGGTTATTGCTGCCATTCTCACTCCTTAATGTTATGCCGACAACGGACTGCTTTTATGAAGTCATGTGTCTGCGGTTATACGTGTCTGCGAGGGGCTGTAAAGCTAGACTTTATCATTCATCTACAAGCAAACAATTCAATATCGAAATGGAATAACCTCTGTAGTTGGTTAGGAGGCAACATAGATACACAGATACTATACATACGTACGTACGTACATACATGTATACATACATTGATACATACATACATACATTGAAAGTTTGAAACATACATACGTACATACATACATGCATACATACATTCACACATACATACGTGCATATATACATACATACGTACGTACGTACGTACGTACGTACATACGTACCTACATACATACGTACAGTACGTACATGCATACATACATACTACATACATATTTATATGTATATGTGTATGTATGGGTGTTTGTATGAGTGTATGTTTTAATGTGTGTTTCTATTTACATTAATTTTGACTTCTGCCGCCGCATACAGTCGACGCCGTTTCAGTGCATAGCCTCGGAACTACCTTGAACCTATGCACTAAACCGACTTATGCACATCAGAGAAGTTCTCATGTACTGTCTACAATTGGATAAATGTACTGGCATTTAATGGCAGAGATGGAACCCAACCTACATACTGTAAATGCTTTCACTTACCATCAAGGTCAAGTAAATCTTATTTTTCCAGACATTTAAACATTATCTCTATTCGCTCCGCAAGAGTCAAAGACTTACAGATGGTTATTAAACGCAATGTTTATGATACGGTTTGCACACTCCGGATTGGTAACAATGTTTTGTCACCTGCTGATACGGACCACAGTGCAGCTACGACAGTTAGTTGCTGTTTAACGACACTGTGTCGTAACAAAGATGACAAAGCGTCGCCCTCCTCTTTTATCCAGGCTTGGGACTGGCACTGCCAGAGTACGCGCAGTGACAGACCATTGGGCAGCCGAAGCCCTTTGCTGTCCACGGGCTAACTGCCTAGGTGTCCAGCATGTTCTAAGCTGCCTATGCACTTAAGCGGCGTTGATATACACAGAGCTGTGCATTACGCTCTATGAACACAACCGAATTATGCAGACATATGCAATGAGCACATACCCGGAGATGTATTCCATTGAAATAGGTCTATACTCTATTTAAAAACGGCACCAGCCAGCTTTGCACATAAGCGAATTATGCACCTTCCGGATGACTTCCATCCTGCGCTGATACTAGACACGCTGTTCGCTGCCTTGTTGCTCTGTTGTTAGTGTTGCTCTGTTGTTAGTGTTGCTCTATTGTTAGTGTTGTTATGTTGTCAGTGTTGCTATGTTGTTAGTGTTCCTCTGGGGGTTAGTGTTGCTCTGTTGTTAGTGTTGCTCTTATGTTGTTTTGCTCTGTTGCTAATGTTGTCTGTTGTTACTGTTGCTCTGTTGTCGTTGCGAGTGTCATATGCTTCCGTTTAGAGTTGGATGGATCTGCGAGAGGCGAAGAGTGGTGAAAGAGGAGCGGGGAGTGGAAGCGGCATCCAGAAGTGTCCATTCGAATGACCGGACACTTAGGCAGTCGATCTAAGATGACCGTCTAGCGCTGAACAGCTTTTATGGTCAGTAATGGATATAGAGATGGACAGCTGTGATTGGACTGAAGTGGATTGGGATTTGGGTGGGATTAGGGTTGGATGGATTGGCATTGGGGGGTGGGACCAGGTTGGGATTGGCACCAGTGGCAGATTGGTTAGAGCGCTCATCCTGTAGCGTTGAGAGCTTGGGTTCGATTCTCACCTGAGACGGTTGCTGTCTAGGGACCTTGAGTAAGTCTTTCACTCACAGTTGCTCAGCACCATTCATGTTCTGCCGCATTGTCATGTGCACTTCTGTACTTTGGAAGGAGAGAAATACCAAATACAGTTGTATTGTATTGTGTCAAATACAGTTGTATTGTATTGTATCAAATACAGTTGTATTGTATTGTATCAAATACAGTTGTATTGTATTGTATTGGAGTGGGATGGATTCCGTGTAAGGTCTCTCACTCTGTCTCTCTCACTGCATGTCTGTGTGTTTGTCCGATTGTCTGTCTGTCTGTTGAAGGGACAATAGCTTTGTTAATTATTTATTCATTAAGTCAGTCAATCAGTCAGTCAGTCAGTCAGTCAGTCAGTCAGTCAGTCAGTCAGTCAGTCAGTCAGTCAGTCAGTCAGTCAGTCAGTCAGTCAGTCAGTCAGTCAGTCAGTCAGTCAGTCAGTCAGTCAGTCAGTCAGCTAACGGAGGCCAGCCAGCCAGCCAGCCAGTCACTTAGTCAGAATCCATGCCTCCGTTAGTTGACCCGTGTTTGTATGCGTGTGTGTGCATCTGTCTGAGACCAATATTCGCTTCATTCACTCGCTCTATTCGTCCTCTGCGCTCGGCAATTATCGATCTGTCTCGACCTTTGATAAGCCCTTCCTCTTCCTCCTATTCCTCCTCTTCCTCCTTCCTCATCCAGCTCCTCTTCCTCTACTTCCTCTTCCTCCTCCTGTTCGTTTCTCCCTTCTCCTTCTCACTCTTTTTCCTTCTGGTTGTAGCGGCGACACAAACTATCGAAGCAGAGAATGAGGGGAGGGATGAGACATAGAGAAGGAAGGAGAGCTGGAGACGGACGGATGGAAGGACGGACAGACGGACGAACGGACGAAAGTACGGACAGACGGACGGATGGAAGGACGGACGAACGGACGAACGGACAGATCCGTTCCTTGTGAAGGGAGAAGCGGTAGTATAGGTTGTCCTTAGCTGAATTCTGTTTTTTATCGGTGGTTAGCGTTGAGCCCTGGAAGGCGAGTGGTTGAAAAGAACTCACATCGACGGCTCAACTCGAGAACCTTGTTGACACAAGCGAAGCAACACACTACAGAGGAATAGGCGGATGCAGACAGAGGGAGAAGGACAAAGGCAGGGACAGAAACGAACACGAGACATACATGCGCTGGCACAAGTAATGAAAAGCTGAACTCTGTGGCCATTATAAAAAGGAGACGGGCACGCGGAGATGTTTAGTATGTCACTCGTTCGCTCGATCGCTCGCTCGCTCGCTCGACGCTCAGTCACTCACTGGCTTACAGGTTCATTGACTGACTGACCGACCGACCGACCCACCCACCCACCCAAAACCCACCCACCCACCCACCCACATCCACCCACCCACCCACTCGCTCGCTCGCTCACTCACTCACTCACTCACTCACTCACTCACTCACTCACTCACTCACTCACTCACTCACTCACTCACTCACTCGCTCACTCGCTCACTCGCTCATTGGCTCGCTCATTGGCTCACTCACTCACTCACTCACTCACTCACTCACTCACTCACTCACTCACTCATTCACTCACTCACTCACTCACTCACTCACTCACTCACTCACTCACTCACTCATTCTTGCTCTCTCGCTCGTTCGCTGACGCACTCTGTATCTCTGTCTCTGTGTCGTCTCTCTTTCTGTCTGTCTCTGTCTCTCTGTCTCTGTCTGTCTGTCTGTCATTCTCTCGCTCATTCGCTGACGCACTCACTCTGTCTCTCTCTCTTTCTTTCTGTCTCTCTGTCTTTGTCTCTGTCTGTCTGTCTCTCTTTCTCTCTGCCTCTGTCTGTCTGTCTGTCTCTCTCACTTTATCTGTCTCTGTCTCTCTGTCTGACTCTCTTTCTGTCTCTGTCTCTGTGTCTCTCTATCTGTATATTTGTCGGTCTCTCTATCTCTCTATCTCTGTCTGTTTGTCTGTCTCTGTGTCTCTGTCTGTCTCTCTGTCTCTCTGTCTCTGTCTGTTTGTCTGTCTCTCTCTGAGACGCGGGTATGTTTGCATGTATTTAAGCATGAATGGATGCATGCATCTCCGTAGGGATTGAAGAAGGAAGGAGAGAGGGATAGCGGGTGGGACTGGGGGTTGGGAGGTAGGGAGGGAGTATAAAACGAAGGACTGAAGGATGAAAGAAGTGAAGGCAGAGGAAAGGCAGTCATACTCATGGCAGCCTGGTAACGGTTCACATGACTGCGAGAGAAGTTAAGACGGAGAGGCAGCAGCGGTGGGTGATTTCATCGGACGAAGAAGAAGGGTGATAGAGGCAGCAGCGGTGGGTGATTTCATCGGACGAAGAAGAAGGGTGATAGAGGCAGCAGCGGTGGATGATTTCATCGGACGAAGAAGAAGGGTGATAGAGGCAGCAGCGGTGGGTGATTTCATCGGACGAAGAAGAAGGGTGATAGAGGCAGCAGCGGTGGGTGATTTCATCGGACGAAGAAGAAGGGTGATAGAGGCAGCAGCGGTGGGTGATTTCATCGGACGAAGAAGAAGGGTGATAGAGGCAGCAGCGGTGGGTGATTTCATCGGACGAAGAAGAAGGGTGATAGAGCCACAGGGCCTTCGTCAGTTTACGACCATCAAGGACAGCGGAACTGACTAACCAGCTTTACTTCCAAGGTCAATTTATATAGCGCCTTACTACGTGTCTCTCAGAAGCGGTCGTCAACCGACGGAATAGCGAGTACCTAAGTCCAGCCAAGTATGCAAACGAGTACGGCGGGCGGAGAGCCGTTGCTTAGCAACGCGAAACGAGACGTAATTCGATTCCAGGGGATTATTTCTTCTGGCGCAGGCCACCAGCCGACCGAAGTACTTCCCACCGGAAGTAAAGCACCAACCGGAAGTGGACCGTTTTTACAGTCGCTGGATTCCGACGCGCAGAATCGAGCGGATGTGGGCAATATCATTAAATAATTGAAAACTGGTGGGCGATGTTTGTGTATTGGTAAATGCAAAGGCTTTGTGGATATATGGGAAGGGGAGGGAGGGAGGGAGCGCACGTGACTATTAATTATGCATGTGCTGGTGCTGTGCAAAGGACTTCGGCTCCTGACCTGGTCAGCGCTTTTGCGTTTCTGTCTCGGCCGCTAGAGGGATTTGGTGCTACAGTATGGCTTCCGGTTTAGTAGAGGGAGATCGAGAGAGACAGGAAGATACGAAGATTGAAACAGACAGACAGACAGATAGACAGACAGACAGACAGACAGACAGACAGACAGACAGACAGACAGGGGCAGAGATAGATGGATGGATAGATAGATAGCTAGATAGATAGATTGCTAGATATATAGATAGATAGACATACAGATAGATAGATAGATGGAAGGAGAAAAGTGAGACAGACAAACAGAGATAGACAGAGAGACAGACAGAGAGACAGCGAGACGGAGGAGTGTGGAATGGTGGTTGAATGAGGATGGAGTGAGATGGATTTGAAAGGAGAGAGATGGATGGAAGAGTATGAGATGAAGTATGTGGAGTGTGGGATACATCATACAGGGAGGATAAAGCTGAAGGGGAGAAATGGAGAGATGGGAAGAGATATAGACAGATGCTGTGTGGAATATGGCGGGATGATCGAACTAGGGCAGATCGGTGCTTAGAGAAAAGGACAGAAGGAGGGAGTAGAAGTGAGTGAGTGAGCCAGCAAGCGAGTGTGCGAGTAAAAGTGAGTAGCAGTTGAAGGGACTTAGAAAGAGAGTGGCTACAGTAAAAGATATGAGAGAGAGAGAGAGAGAGAGAGAGAGAGAGAGAGAGAGAGAGAGAGAGAGAGAGAGAGAGAGAGAGAGAGAGAGAGAGAGAGAGAGAGAGAGAGAGAGAGACAGAGACAGAGACAGAGACAGAGACAGAGACAGAGACAGAGACAGAGACAGAGACAGAGACAGAGACAGAGACAGAGACAGAGACAGAGACAGAGACAGAGACAGAGACAGAGACAGAGACAGAGACCACCAGACAGACAATCAGTCAGACAGAGACACAGACAGACAGAGACACAGAGAAAGAGAGCGAGAGAGACAGAGACAGGGACAGAGACACAGAGACAGAGAGCCAGGGTGGTGGTCTGCAGTTACGTTTGAGTGAGAGGACCTGACAGTGAGAGACAGAAAGAGAAAAACAGGTCGAGAACAGTAGAAGTAGGAAGATAGATTGGGTTAATGAGGAACGGAGGATGGAATAAAGGAGGACACTGGAAGGATGAGCCGGAGTATTGATGGAATGGAGGCAGAGGATAAGAGACGTGGAGAGAATAAAGGAGGTCCAGCGACATTTCTGTAGAGTCGAGGCCATCCGCGGGGAAAGGGGGAGGCAGCGTTCGCATAGAATGGAGTGGACGAGGGATTAGGAGTGAATAACAGTGACGCCTAGACAGGATTTGGAAAGCGATTCCGGCGCCACCACGAAAACCCCTTTCTCCATCCACTAGGACCAACGCCAGACGAATTAGACCCTCATACAAACCAGTGATATACCACGACGCTGTATATATATATATATATATATATATATATATATATATATATATATATATATATATATATATATATATATATTTATACATATATATTTATACATATATATATATACATATACATACACACATATATCTACAACCATTTCAGCATTCTTATATATCCTATATATACACCTACATATATATACATATCTGCCTGTATTTATGCATATGTATATACATGAAAATAAGTGCATATATATTAATATATGCAGATACGTATGTATATAAATATTGACCGTATGTGGTAAGACACGAAGATTGATGGATGTTGTATTCTAAATGCTGCGGCACGATCGCTGAACGCAATTCGATATTTCTCTGCGCATATAATAGACAGACAGACGGACGGACGGACGGACGGACGGACGGACGGACGGACGGACGGACGGACGGACGGACGGACGGACGGACGGACGGACGGACGGACGGACGGACGGACGGACGGACGGACAGCAGACAGACAGACGGACGGACGGACGGACGGATAGCAGGCAGGCAGACAGACAGACAGACGGACGGACGGACGGACAGACAGCAGGCAGACAGACAGACAGACGGACGGACGGACGGACGGACAGCAGGCAGGTAGATAGACAGACAGACGGACGGACGGACGGACGGACGGACGGACAGCAGGCAGGCAGACAGACAGGCAGGCAGGCAGACAGGCAGGCAGGCAGGCAGACAGACAGACAGACAGAACGAGACAGAGGTATAAGATTGTAGACATATAATGTCCATATCTTATGTATTTATCTTATGTAAGAATGGATACATTTATAAATTCGTAAAATTATTTTGTATCTGTGGATACACTGTTAAAGTCCCTGTTGATGTATCTTTCTCGATTGGCGTACGAACACAAAGAATACCATGGATGTAATTCGGTCATCGACTGGCGTAGTAATTGGCATCGCCTGATTAATAGTGTGGCGGCATGAAGTTGCATTCTGGGTAGTGGACCCGTCGAGTCCCTCCGGAAGTGCCACTGCCGTGCATTGTGGGTAACGGAAATGGTGCAGCAGATGCATTGTGGGCGACTACCGACAGAGGTTTTGTTTTTGCCAATTTTGTTGTTTACGTTGTGGCACCCGGACAGTGTTGGACTTTGGGACTTTTTCGGTCCTGCTCCGAAGCTTTGAAAAGTTTGAGCAAGGAATCCATTTTAAAACCTGTCCAGTCAGATGGTTACTGTGGAGGGACCTTGATCAAGTCCTTCACTCATAATTGCTCAGTGCCATCGATTGATGTTTGATCAATAGATAGTGGCGCCTAATAAATGAATAGTAGTAATAATAGTAGTTGTAGTATGGTAGCGGTAGTAATATTAATAATCGGTTGCTCTGTTTATTCTTTTGTCGACATATCTGTGTGCCTTTCTTCGAGTGCATGCGTCAGTTTGTCTGGAGACATTGCCTCCATATTTGTCTCTCTGTCTCAGTCTGTCTGTTTGTTCTCAGTCTGTCTGTCTGTTTGTTTGTTCTCAGTCTGTATGTCTGTCTGTTTGTTTGTTCTCAGTCTGTATGTCTGTTTGTTTGTTCTCAGTCTGTCTGTATGTCTGTTTGTTTGTTCTCAGTCTGTCTGTCTGTCTGTTTGTTTGTTCTCAGTCTGTCTGTCTGTTTGTTTGTTCTCAGTCTGTATGTCTGTTTGTTTGTTCTCAGTCTGTCTGTATGTCTGTTTGTTTGTTCTCAGTCTGTCTGTCTGTTTGTTTGTTCTCAGTCTGTCTGTCTGTTTGTTTGTTCTCAGTCTGTATGTCTGTCTGTTTGTTCTCAGTCTGTCTGTCTGTTTGTTTGTTCTCAGTCTGTATGTCTGTTTGTTTGTTCTCAGTCTGTCTGTCTGTCTGTTTGTTTGTTCTCAGTCTGTCTGTCTGTTTGTTTGTTCTCAGTGTGTATGTCTGTTTGTTTGTTCTCAGTCTGTCTGTCTGTCTGTTTGTTTGTTCTCAGTCCGTCTGTCTGTTTGTTTGTTCTCAGTCTGTATGTCTGTTTGTTTGTTCTCAGTCTGTCTGTCTGTTTGTTTGTTCTCAGTCTGTCTGTCTGTCTGTTTGTTTGTTCTCAGTCCGTCTGTCTGTTTGTTTGTTCTCAGTCTGTATGTCTGTTTGTTTGTTCTCAGTCTGTCTGTCTGTCTGTTTGTTTGTTCTCAGTCTGTATGTCTGTTTGTTTGTTCTCAGTCTGTCTGTCTGTTTGTTTGTTCTCAGTCTGTATGTCTGTTTGTTTGTTCTCAGTCTGTATGTCTGTTTGTTTGTTCTCAGTCTGTCTGTCTGTCTGTTTGTTTGTTCTCAGTCCGTCTGTCTGTTTGTTTGTTCTCAGTCTGTATGTCTGTTTGTTTGTTCTCAGTCTGTATGTCTGTTTGTTTGTTCTCAGTCTGTCTGTCTGTCTGTTTGTTCTCAGTCCGTCTGTCTGTTTGTTCGTTCTCAGTCCGTCTGTCTGTTTGTTTGTTCTCAGTCTGTATGTCTGTTTGTTTGTTCTCAGTCTGTCTGTCTGTCTGTTTGTTTGTTCTCAGTCCGTCTGTCTGTTTGTTTGTTCTCAGTCTGTATGTCTGTTTGTTTGTTCTCAGTCTGTCTGTCTGTTTGTTTGTTCTCAGTCTGTCTGTCTGTTTGTTTGTTCTCAGTCTGTCTGTCTGTTTGTTTGTTCTCAGTCTGTATGTCTGTTTGTTTGTTCTCAGTCTGTCTGTCTGTGTGTTTGTTTGTTCTCAGTCTGTATGTCTGTTTGTTTGTTCTCAGTCTGTCTGTCTGTCTGTTTGTTTGTTCTCAGTCTGTCTGTCTGTCTGTTTGTTTGTTCTCAGTCCGTCTGTCTGTTTGTTTGTTCTCAGTCTGTCTGTCTGTTTGTTTGTTCTCAGTCTGTCTGTCTGTTTGTTTGTTCTCAGTCTGTATGTCTGTTTGTTTGTTCTCAGTCTGTATGTCTGTTTGTTTGTTTGTTCTCAGTCCGTCTGTCTGTTTGTTTGTTCTCAGTCCGTCTGTCTGTTTGTTTGTTCTCAGTCTGTCTGTCTGTTTGTTTGTTCTCAGTCTGTATGTCTGTTTGTTTGTTCTCAGTCTGTATGTCTGTTTGTTTGTTCTCAGTCTGTCTGTCTGTTTGTTTGTTCTCAGTCTGTCTGTCTGTTTCTTTGTTCTCAGTCTGTCTGTCTGTTTGTTTGTTCTCAGTCCGTCTGTCTGTTTGTTTGTTCTCAGTCTGTATGTCTGTTTGTTTGTTCTCAGTCTGTCTGTCTGTGTGTTTGTCCTCAGTCTGTATGTCTGTGTGTTTGTTCTCAGTCCGTCTGTCTGTTTGTTTGTTCTCAGTCTGTATGTCTGTTTGTTTGTTCTCAGTCTGTCTGTCTGTTTGTTTGTTCTCAGTCTGTCTGTCTGTTTGTTTGTTCTCAGTCTGTCTGTCTGTTTGTTTGTTCTCAGTCTGTCTGTCTGTTTGTTTGTTCTCAGTCTGTCTGTCTGTTTGTTTGTTCTCAGTCTGTATGTCTGTTTGTTTGTTCTCAGTCTGTATGTCTGTTTGTTTGTTCTCAGTCTGTCTGTCTGTCTGTTTGTTTGTTCTCAGTCCGTCTGTCTGTTTGTTTGTTCTCAGTCTGTATGTCTGTTTGTTTGTTCTCAGTCTGTATGTCTGTTTGTTTGTTCTCAGTCTGTCTGTCTGTCTGTTTGTTTGTTCTCAGTCCGTCTGTCTGTTTGTTTGTTCTCAGTCCGTCTGTCTGTTTGTTTGTTCTCAGTCTGTATGTCTGTTTGTTTGTTCTCAGTCTGTCTGTCTGTCTGTTTGTTTGTTCTCAGTCCGTCTGTCTGTTTGTTTGTACTCAGTCTGTATGTCTGTTTGTTTGTTCTCAGTCTGTCTGTCTGTGTGTTTGTCCTCAGTCTGTATGTCTGTGTGTTTGTTCTCAGTCCGTCTGTGTGTTTGTTTGTTCTCAGTCTGTATGTCTGTTTGTTTGTTCTAAGTCTGTATGTCTGTTTGTTTGTTCTCAGTCTGTATGTCTGTTTGTTTGTCCTCAGTCTGTATGTCTGTTTGTTTGTCCTCAGTCTGCATGTCTCTGTGTTTGTTCTCAGTCTGTCTGTCTGTGTGTTTGTTTTCAGTCTGTATGTCTGTTTGTTTGTCCTCAGTCTGTCTGTCTGTGTGTTTGTTCTCAGTCTGTCTGTCTGTGTGTTTGTTTTCAGTCTGTATGTCTGTTTGTTTGTTCTTTGTCTGTCTGTATGTTTGTTTGTTCTCAGTCTGTCTGTCTGTTTGTTTTTTCTCAGTCTGTATGTCTGTGTGTTTGTTCTCAGTCTGTCTGTCTGTGTGTTTGTTTTCAGTCTGTATGTCTGTTTGTTTGTCCTCAGTCTGTATGTCTGTGTGTTTGTTCTCAGTCTGTATGTCTGTTTGTTTGTTCTCAGTCTGTCTGTCTGTTTGTTTGTTCTCAGTCTGTCTGTCTGTGTGTTTGTCCTCAGTCTGTATGTCTGTGTGTTTGTTCTCAGTCTGTCTGTCTGTTTGTTTGTTCTCAGTCTGTATGTCTGTTTGTTTGTTCTCAGTCTGTATGTCTGTTTGTTTGTTCTCAGTCTGTCTGTCTGTTTGTTTGTTCTCAGTCTGTCTGTCTGTGTGTTTGTTCTCAGTCTGTATGTCTGTTTGTTTGTTCTCAGTCTGTCTGTCTGTCTGTTTGTTTGTTCTCAGTCTGTATGTCTGTTTGTTTGTTCTCAGTCTGTGTGTCTGTTTGTTTGTTCTCAGTCTGTATGTCTGTTTGTTTGTTCTCAGTCTGTCTGTCTGTCTGTTTGTTTGTTCTCAGTCCGTCTGTCTGTTTGTTTGTTCTCAGTCTGTATGTCTGTTTGTTTGTTCTCAGTCTGTCTGTCTGTGTGTTTGTTCTCAGTCTGTATGTCTGTGTGTTTGTTCTCAGTCTGTATGTCTGTGTGTTTGTTCTAAGTCTGTATGTCTGTGTGTTTGCTCTCAGTCTGTCTGTATGTCCGTTTGTTCACAGTCTGTCTGTCTGTTTCTCTGTTCTCAGCCTGTTTGTCTGTCTGTTTGTCTGTTTATTCTCAGTCTGCCTGTTCTCAGTCTATCTGTCTTTTTGTTCTCAATCTGCCTGTTCTTAGTCTGTCTGCCTATCCCTTTGTTCTTAGTCTGTCTGTCTGTCTGTCTGTCTATCCGTTTGTTCTCAGTCTGTCTGTCTGTTCTCAGTCTGGTTGTGTCTATTTGTCGGTGAGATGCGTAGGCCAATAAGATGCAGAATATTATGCACACTGATGGCGCTATTTCTGACCAATATTCCTCTCCTGCTCTTCCTCCTAATGCTCTTCCTCCTCTCCCTTTCTCTATCTCCCTTTCATCATCCAGTGATCTTCTTGCCGCTCATCCTCTTCTCGATCCTCCTCTCCCACCTCAACTCATCGCTCTCATCCTTACCTGATCGTCGTCGTCCTCTCCGATACATCCTCCTCCTCTTTCTCCTATTCTTCCTCCTACTACTTTTCCTCCTTATCTTCCTCATCTTCCTCTTCTTCCTCCTATTCCTCCTCTTCCTCCTCATCTTCCTATTCCTCCTCATCTTCCTCTTCTCCTTATTTTTCCTCTTCCTCCTCTTCCTCCTCTTCCTTCTCCTCCTATTCCTTTCTTCCTGCTCATCTTCCTCTTCTTCCTATTCCTTCCCTCGTCTTTCCCTCCTCCTTTTCTCCTGTTCCTCCTCATCTTCCTCCTTATTTCCCTATTCCTCTTCATCTTCCAATTCCTCATCTTCCTGTTCCTCCTCATCTTCCTCATCTTCCTATTCTTCCTGTTCCTTCCCTGATCTTCCCCTCCTCCCCCTCCTCCCCATCTTCCTCATCTTCCTATTCCTCCTTATTTTCCCCTTCCTCTTCCTTTTCCTCTTCATCTTCCTATTCCTCATAATCCTGTGATGATGACGTCGCTAGTGCAGACGATAATTCCCTGGACACTCCGTTCGCTCCATACAGAAATCGATGACAGTCAAAACTCGCCGATGCATATTTGCGTGCGTAACAGACATTCCTCTTCCTTCTCCTCCTCGGCTCCTTCCCTCTCCACCGCCCTCCCTCGCCACCGCCCAACCTCCTCACTCTCTCCCTCCTTCCCTCGTTCCTTCACTCTGTGGCTTCCTCTCTCCGTCCCTCTCTTTGACTCTCTGTCTCTTTACGCCTCTGTCTCTCTCTTCTTTCGCTCCTCGCTTCCTCTGTCTGTCTCTGTCTGTCTCTGTCTCCTTTTCTGTCTCTGTCTCTGCTTCTGTCTCTCTGTGTGTCTTTGTGTCTGTGTCTCTGTTTCTCTTTCTCTGTCTGTCTGTCTGTCTCTCTCTATCTATCTATCTTCCTATCCCTTTCTCTTTCGCTCTACCTGCCTCCCCGCCTCTCTGCCTCTATCCCTACCTCTCTCCTCCCACTGACCTATTCCTGCTCATTGGCGTGGGTGCAGCGGCGGCGGACGCTATTTGGACCTATTTATGTAGCGCGGAATTTGCTACGCTTTCCATGGCACCTCAGACACGCACGCACACCCCACCAGACCGAATAGCTTCCTCGCATGACAACATCACACTTCATTTCACATCATAACACATCGAGTCCCACTTATCGAACGACGTAATAACATATCACATAATCAAATCACATGTTATATCATCATCAAATCACGCAAGACGCCTAACATAATCGTATCGCGTAGTAGCACATTATCAGTTCACATTATAGCACATAATGAAATCACAGATATCATAGCACATAATTAAATCACATGATAGCACATTACATTACCAATTCTCATAGTATCACGTCACCAATTCACATAGTATCACATAACCAATTCACACAGTATCACATAACCAATTTACATTGTAGCACATCACCAATTCACATAGTATCACATCACCAATTCACATAGTATCACATCACCGTTTCATATAGTATCACATCAACAATTCACATAGTATCACATCACCGTTTCATATAGTATCACATCAACAATTCTCATAGTATCACATCACCGTTTCATATAGTATCACATTTTTGTCCTATCAGTAGGACAAACATGATCCACACTTCTCAACATGGATTTCAACCCGGGCACTCCACCTTTATGGCATTGTTAGAAATGGAAGACAAGATATCCAAAGCAATTGATAATAACGAATACTCGGTTGGGATTTTTATAGACTTGGCTAAAGCATTTGACACCGTAGATCACGATATCTTATTAAAAAAATTGTTCAATTACGGTATTCGGGGTAATCAAATTAAATGGTTCAAAAGTTATTTTGAAAATCGTACGCAAAGAGTCTTAATTAATGGACTCCTTTCTGAACCCGGTTGTATTAATTATGGAGTCCCGCAGGGCTCAAATCTCGGGCCACTCCTTTTTTTGTTATATATTAATGACCTGGCCAATGTATCTCCTACTCTGTACTTTATCCTGTTCGCTGATGATACGAACATTTTTTACTCAAACCGATCCTGGATCACATTAATGGAAACTGTTAATATGGAACTAGCCCAAGTTAGTAAGTGGTTCGTCTCCAACAGACTCACCCTTAACATCGATAAAACCAACTTCATCATTTTTAAATCTCATAGAAAAACTGAACCAATAAACATGCACTTAACATTTGATGGCATGATCATCACACAGGTAGAATCTACTAAATTCCTGGGTGTATGTGTAGACCAGCATTTAACCTGGAAAGAGCACATTAACTATATCTCCTCAAAAATTGCGAAAAATATAGGAATAATATCTAGAGTTGCACATCTGCTACCCAAAGAAGTTAGGCTTAACCTATAAATTATTATTCGCTAATTTTCCCTTACTTAAATTATTGTACTTTAGTCTGGGCCTCAAACTACGACTCCCGTCTTCATAAATTAATAATTTTACAAAAAAAGGCAGTTAGAATGATTGAGGGATCCCGGAGATATACCCATGCTTCCCCCATTTTTAGGCAACTGAAATTATTGGACCTAAAGCAAATCAAGATCTTCCAAATTGCGGACCTCATTTATCGATACGAACATAATTTACTACCTAGGTCCTTCGCAGGCTACTTCACCCGCGGATCACTAGTACATGAACATAACACTAGGGGAGCTACACTATATCGAACTGCTAAAGCACGCACCAATACAAGACTGTTTAGCATTAAATCGTCGGGGCCTCAAATCTGGAGATCTATACCCTTGGATATAAGACTTGCTAGGAATCGACTAGACTTCAAAAAACGAATACGGACATTCCTAACAGAATCTGGTTATCCTGCTACTGTTTAGAATGAAGCCAACACCCCTTCCTGTTGCATCTGTGACATGATGACCACACCGGAGCCCGGGCCCAGAGCTACTTAGTTAAGATTTCTTAGTTAAGGATAGTTAAGTCAGAACACTATGCTAGATGCTCCCTCCTGAATGTTTAAAATAGATCTAGTTCAGGCTAGACCCGATTAGGATTCACAGGAGGGAGCAGTATTCGTGCAGCCATTGTTAATGCTGGTAATTGTCTCGTACGGGTGCCCCAACAGCGGGATTTCTATCCCTTCGGGGACGCCCTTTGCTTCCAGCGACATTTGTTCTCATTCCTGAGTATAACAGCGCGGAAAATTTTAGCAATGAAATCCTTGTAAATGAAGTATAACCTCGCCTGTTATCTGGGTTTTTTCTGTTGTTCTGTTGTTTTTGTTTTTTGGTTGCAATAAAACATATATTGATTGATTTTCAGCGCCCTTGTAGCGGCATGGTCGCGTTACGGCGCTCTAGAAATTGTCCGTGTTATTATTATTATTATTGTCACCAATTCACATAGTATCACATCACCGTTTCATATAGTATCACATCAACAATTCTCATAGTATCACATTACCAGTTCACATAGTATCATATCACCAATTCACATAGTATCACATCACCGTTTCATATAGTATCACAACAGCAATTCACATTGTATCACATCACCAATTCACATAATATCACATCACCAATTCACATAGTATCACATCACCCATTCACATAGTATCACATCACCAAATCCATGATCTCGCATCACATAATCAACTCACAAACCAGCGCATCACATAATCAAATCACATAATATCACATCACATAATCAAATCACATAATGACACATAATCAAATCCCGCGTTTTATGACATCGCCTCATTAGACCTGATACAGTTGTGCCAGACCATTTATCAATTTATCGATTCAACAACGCCCTTCTGACCTTCTGACTTGACCAAGCCTTCCATCCGAAAGATATGGATTTACTGGAATGCTATCCTCGCCGCCGTTCCCAACTTATTATTATTTTTTGCCCCCGAGGTACCTCAGATCCCTCAGGAATTAAAAAGTTATCCGGAGAATACAAAAAAATATTATAATTTTATCATCACCAATTTTATCACCACCAGCTTTTACTACTATAATAATAATAATTACTATTATATAGTAGTAGGTAGTGGTGGTCATATGCGTAGACTCTGGGGGGCAGCCGGGGCACGTGCCCCCAATAATTAAGATGAATTGCACAATAACCAAATCCCCCACGCCCCCCAATATTTTGGACAAATTTACGCCAGTGGTGGTGGTGATGGTGGTTGTGGTGGTAGTAGTAGTAGTATAACTTATTATTATGGTTCGATACTATGCATTTATTAAGCGCCACTATCTGATGGCCAAGCATCAATTGATGGCGTTGTGGAATTGCGTGTGAAGGACTTGATCAAGATCCATGCATAGTAACCGTCTCAGGTGAGGCTCGAACCCGAACTCTCCGCGTTACAAGGCGACCGCTCTAACCAATCGGCTACCGTGTCCCACTTCCACGTGAGTCAGCCACATTCAGTCCTTATCTGCTCTCACTGCGACCTGCATCCTTGAAATGTGGCATGGATGCGTGATTGTAATCGTCATCGTTAACTCAATTTCTAAAGCACCTCCTGAGAGTTAAGCGCAGGGCATCAGCTTATTGACGAGCGCTGTCTATGCACGATAAACACTGCGTGGCATTGTACTTGATGGGGCCATTATTGCTTCCTCCTCCTCCTCCTCCTCCTTCTCCTCCTTCTCCTCCTCCTCCTCTTCCTCCACGTTCTCCTCCTCCTCCTCCTCCTCCTCCTCCTCCTCCTCCTCCTCCTCCTCCTCCTCCTCCTCCTCTTAAGATCTCGATATTCAACAGAAAACACTATGGAGCTGTGTTCCTGTCTTGAGCCAGCCGGGTCGATAAAAACTGAACTCGCAATTCCGTGGGGACTTGCTGGTCCCTCGCTACCGTCTTGCAGCCATATGGGGTACATCGTGTCTACTTGTGCATTGGGTCTCGACTGATAATCGCAACTGAAAATATCTCAAGAAATTCGTTGGCGAGAGAGAGTACTGGCCACCCGTCCTCATATGCCAAGGCTAACACTCCATACACAGGGCTGCCTCAGGGTTAGCTTACGGGACTGCTCTTCCTCTTGCTCTTTCTTCTTTCTCTTCCTCCTCCTCCTCCTCTTCCTTCTACTCCTCCTCCTCTTCTTCTTCCTCTTCTTCTCTCTCTTCTTCCTCTTTTTTTTCCTTGTTCCTCTTCCCCTTTTCCCTTTCCCTTCCCATTTCTCTTCCTTTTCCTCGTCCTCCTTCTCTTCCTGTTCCTTTTGTTCTTAGTGATTAAGGAAATGCAAATCAGCATTATAAACATACATGCATGCATCACAACGCATAACATTGTGACACGTGATACAGCATCGTATCACATCTGGTCTCATTCTATCACACATCTCGCCGGACCACAACATCACACCCTGCAATCATGTCACGCCATTCACACATCATAACCACTCGAGGCATAACAATACGTAAACTAACTGTAATCACTTAATTAGAAATTAATTTTTAATTACTATGTAGCACAATATAAAACAACACAAACAACTCATCCTCTGGCGTATGACGCTCAAGTAAATGGATGAAATCTCCGATGATATTCTCTCTCACACATGTAGAACCATAGCATTGTAGTCTCAGACAGGCTTTACATTCGTAACTTATTCAGTGCCCGTCTTAACTTACGCATGCAGAGTTACGGATTAACTGCAAATTATTTTTATTTATTTATTTATTTATTTATTCCGGATATTTCTATAGCGCCTCTCGAAGTCAACTACTACTCAGAGGCGCTCCCGACTACAGCATTTTGATACTGTGCCGGAATTTTGACGCCGAAGCGCCACGAGCAATTGCGAGTGAAGGACTTGCCCAAGGTCCGTACGCAGCGGCTAGAGTGGGATTCGAACCTGCAACCCTCCGGTCACAAGGCGCCAAACTTACCACTGAGCCACCACGCCCCACAATATTAACTGTGGATACTTATATAGGGCTGTCACAAGAATCTCTCAAAGTTTCTGATACGACAGACGCTACATAATCGTGGTTGTTGTCTCTCTGTTTCATCATCAGTGTTATCATCAGTGTTGTTGTTGCCGTTGTCGTTGATCGCAATCGTAAACTCCAAATCCTAAAGCTAATCGCAGGGCACCGGTTTATTCACGAGCGCTGTCGTTTTTGTATGACGTGTAAGATGTGAATCGACCCAGATGTCGTTGGCCCGGTTATAAATTGCGCAATCTTTACGGCGCCCACTTGGAGATAAATCACCGGAAAATGTCAATGTTGTTTTGGATGAATATCGAGAGGATTAGTGTCGCCATGGATGCAGTGGCACCAGCCGCTGAAACAGTGGCAGATGGACAGACGGACGGAGGAAAAAGTGGAGGGAATAAAGAGGAATTGGAATCGGAGGATCTAGAAGAGGTAAGGAAAGATAGCATGAAAAAGGAACTTACGAAAAGAATGAGAGAAAGGTGGAGGAGGTGAATAGGACACAGAACGACATTCAGCGATACCGGAGGAGAGAAAGGGATAGATGGAGAACGAGTAGGAGCAGCGAAGAGAAGACCCAGTGAAGCAGTGGAGGGGAAAGAAATGCCCTTTAAACCACTCCCCATGTCAGTGTTTGTCCTCCGTGTTTACCTGTATCCCATACATTTCATACATATGACCCTGTGGGTAGTATAATAGTTTGTATGTATGCATGTATACACTGCTATAAAGAAGCTTTGCCTATGCTGGGCTCACCAGCCCGAATCTCCTTTCTCGAGAGCTGAGGCTCGAGGTCCTCAGTTTGTCCCTTTCATAGTTTTGCAAGCGCCTGAAGTCTGTATTATTCGACAGGGATTTCACTGGTTCATGTCGGGAGCACTACTGATGAGTTTCTTCTTAAAGTGGCGCTTTATAAATTTCAGGTTACATTGTTACAATTACAGTTACAATAATTATATATGAAGCGCATTTCTGAACCTCGGAAAGTCGTTGAAGCGTGACTAAAAGTGTGTACCTGTGTCACGAATGTGTTTGCATTAATGCTACCTGTATGCAAATGTGCAGGTTATATAATGTGATACCAATAAGTGTCAATATTGACACAGGTTTTTCTATATCGACCGTCTGATCTCTAGTGAGATTTTACACCACCGTTGCCCGTTTCAATGAGTGCCACGCCTTTTACGGACGGTGCTATCCAGATATTCAATTCTCAGAAGCAAGCCCCTATTTGGGATAGGCCTACTCCAGTAAAACCATACCATCCCCTCTTTCGCTTATCAAAATCAATTTAAAAATGTATACGACCCTTACTATAGCGACCGTATGGCGTCGACGGGTGAGATCTTTTACCACCGCTGCCAGTTTGTATGGGTGCCACGCCCTTTATTGTCTCCGCGTATGGACCGTGTTAGAGCGACCGTGTGGCCTCCACCCTGCTCATTTTGCAGTGAATTGATCGGGTGAGATCCTTCACCACCGATGCCCGTTTGAATGGGTGCCACTTAAGGCCCTCGTCTACACGTAGACCCTATTGTAATGCACTGCGTGAACCGAAACTAACAGATAAAGCTGTGCGTGTTTTACTTGTATGCAGCCGTGATAGTCATTGTCTCCAAGTTTGTAATTAAACGTTGTCTTGAAGTGAGCGAAGATGGGTGGATTATCCATGCTTTGTGTCGTTCTTTGTGCCTAGGATTATCTCCTCATGCAACCGTTAATCCGGACACAGAACGGATCGCAATTAATTCTCGAGATGAAGAATCGCCTGGAGAAGATGTTCCGAAGAAAGGAACACACGCTCAACGTATGTCTAAGCGTTCTTCGTTCATCTATTCACCTATTCACTTATTCATTTAATCACTTATTCACTTAATTATTCATCAATTCATATAATAATAGTATTCACGTATTAATTTTAACCTTATTCACGTATTCATCTATATTCACTCATTCATCATTTATTTATATATTCACTTATTCACTTATTCATTTATTTTATTCACTTATTCACTTATTCATTCATTCATTCATTCGTTCATTCATTCATTCATTTATTTATTTATTCGAAAGTGTTTCGCCAGGAGATCACTGCATCTCTCTTACAGGTATTTAATATACTCTACGATTCACTTTGAATCGACCTTCAATTGAGAAATCGTGGATGTTGCAATCGCGCTACACAATCTTCAGCGTAAAGTAGATGCTGCAGAAGAGAATAGAATCTGTCCCCCTAAAGTCCAATCAGAGAGACAGTCCCTGGAATTCCGTCGATTGTCAGTGGGTGGGTCGGAGGGCGGGTCGGTGGGTGGGTGGGTCGGAGGGTGGGTCGGTCGGTGGGTCAGTAATTTGGTCGGTGGGTCAGTAAGTTGGTCGATGGGTCAACTAATCATGTATCGTGAATCTAATGATTTGCTTACATTCATGTTTTGTCTTTGGTTACTTGGGAATCAATGACAGGACGATCTGTTTGTATATTGAACGTGGCATTAGTGGCGTTGGCATCCTCCTCCTCCTACTCTGCACCATGCGGACGCCGGTGGGGGGACGAGGGCTGAGTGGAACCCATCCCCCAAGTCCTCCCCTTGAAGACCAACCGACCGATGGAAACGCAATTATTAGTCTAAGCAAACAACGACCTATTTGTATATACGTATGAGGAGGCGCCGTCCTCCGCCGAGAACCAGCCTCCGCCGCCCGCCGCGGCCACCCGTCCGTCCGTCCGTCCCTGGCCCTGTGAAGCAGCGTTGGAAGGGCTCCAGCAGGCGACCTGGTTCCCGTCTCTGCTGCACCAGATCCAATCTCCTCCATTCGATTCAATTAAAAGCGATTCGCTCGTTGCTCTCGACCGATTCTAAATGTCACCGTGACAGGTGACAACAACTGCGAAGAACCGATTATGACGATTTTTATAATGATTATGAATTTGATAATTATGATTATGATAATAGTCATGATGTTGATGATCATGACTCTGATGATTATGATTATAATGATCATGATGACAATGTTAACGGAAATGATGATGATGACGACGACTACGACGATGATGAATCGATGATGATGATGATAATGATTATGATTATGATGGTTATTATAAAATGATGATTTCGACGATTAAGATTATAATGATGATTATGATTATGACAGTAAAGATGATGGTGATGATTTTGATGTTGATGAACATTATGATTATGACGATTATGATAATGATGAAAATGATGATAATGATCATGATGATAATGAAGATAGTGATGACGAAGATGATGTCATTGTAAATGGTACTGATGACGATGATGATGATGATGACGATGATGATGAGGACGATGGTGAGGATGAGGATGGTGGTGATGATGATGATGATTATGATGGTGATGGTGGTGGTGGGAAATGCTGGCGTCACAAAAATGGTTATTTCGGTAAAAGCAATAGCACATTATTCTGTTTATGCGTCGTCTATTCTATAACAAAATTCAGAAGCGAGGCGTCATCCTCCATGCGCTGATAGCACATTTCATCTGAAGAGTATACACACATTGACAGCAGCGCAACAACAGAATACAATTTCGAAATGTAAATGTCAATGTAAGCGTGTTTCTATAGCAACCGTATTGCCTCATATCTGCTCCTTTCCAATTGAACTGATCGTGTGTGTGACCCTTCTTCGAAAATCTCCATGCGTGGATTACTTTGGAAATCGTCTTCCGTATGGATGTATGGCTCACGGGCTGAGTTGGTATTTTACAGATGATCGTCTAGGCGAGTTTCTCCACTGTGTGTGCTTACCAGTGTCGTATCCACAGACAAAAGTGCAGAAACCCGGGATAGTATCCGCACTTCCAATAGAGTTGCTTCAATCGGTCAATCAAAAGAGGCTGGAGTACAATACGAACCCCAGCACACACGTGTGTGTGTGTGTGTTTGTGTGTGTGTGTGTGTGTGTGTGTGTGTGTTTGTGTGTGTGTTTGTGTGTGTGTGTGTGTGTGTGTGTGTGTGTGTGTTTGTGTGTGTGTGTGTGTGTGTGTGTTTGTGTGTGTGTGTGTGTGTGTGTGTGTGTTTGTGTGTGTGTGTGTGTGTGTGTGTGTGTTTGTGTGTGTGTGTGTGTGTGTGTGTTTGTGTGTGTGTGTGTGTGTGTGTGTGTGTGTGTTTGTGTGTGTGTGTGTGTGTGTGTGTGTGTGTGTTTGTGTGTGTGTGTGTGTGTGTGTGTGTGTGTGTTTGTGTGTGTGTGTGTGTGTGTGTGTGTGTGTGTGTGTGTGT
>OY744612.1:4185583-4198083 GCA_963556255.1 Allolobophora icterica | reverse complement strand
TTGTATGAATCGTCATGTACAGTTATGGCACTACCGTGCAGCCTAGACTAGGCATATTTACATATAAATGCTAATACGCTTAGATATACAGATAGGAACCCGGTATATATATGTATTTACACATACATATAGATGTACATATATGTGTATACATTATGCATATAGATGTATATTATATACATGTATATACATAGTACATATAGGTGTATATATGAATATACACACACACATATATATATATGTCTGAATCGTTACTGTGGAGTTAAAGTAGTCGTAATCGTAATCGTAATCTCGAAATACTACAGCGCCCAAAAAAGCGAAGTCGCGGGAACCAGCTTATTCACAGGCGCTCAGTCAAATCATAATCGATAGGCGAGGGTTGGTGGGTGAAATTGGTTCCAGGTCAAGATCCAAAGGGTTCAGGGAGGCAGACAGTCAGACGGCTAAGGTGGATGGTGTTGAAACGGCGAGGGAGGTAAGTGGAAGAGGAAGAATCGGGATAGGATTTGTGAAAGACCAGTGTTTACAGTTTTGGGTGAAAGACCTGTGGAGAGATAGCAAGAGGTGAGTTCGTGGGATGGATCAGATATTTGTCGTAGTACTGGTGGGAGTTTGTTCCAGAGAGGGTCTGGTTATACTTTTATGTAGCGATTATATGAGTTGCTTGAATAACTCTATGTCGACATGTCCTTTACTCTGATGCGAGTCGATAAGATGAGAAGCGGTGAAGTAGGACGGTAGACGAGGTCGGAGAGGGGGTACATCAGAGTCAGTGACGCAGACTGACAAAGGCACAGAGTCGGACACAGGCAGATGCAGACAGGCAAGGTCACAGAGGAGCTCAGCAGAGGGCCAGATGAAATAATTACAGATTGTTTTTTTAGCATTTCTTTGAGTTGAAATGCTGAAACTCCAGCAAGTCAAGTTATTATTGATATTTAATATAATTTTTAATGGGGTGATCGATAGTGTAGTGGTTAACATGCTAGACTGTCAATCGAAAAGGTCGGGGGTTCAAATCCCCGCCAGGACCGAAATTTGGTTCGAGATTTCTGCTCCACCTACACCCCTAGCCAACTCAGCTGTAATGAGTGCACTGACCGTACACTGTCGGTGAGAAGATGAAACGGCGAAGGCCACCCGCCCTCATATGTCGAGGCCAAGAAAATGAAGTAGCTACCACTTTCTATCCCGGGCTGCCTCAGGGATAGCTCAAGGGACTGCTGTTCTCTTCTCAAAGGTAGTAAAAACCCTGTTTTGATTGTGATCCTCTAGTTAAGCTGAAACTCCTACAGTTTGTTGTTGAGGAAACGAAGAAGTGCTGAATACTGCTTATCTCACAGCTTTCGTGAATCGTATTGCAACAGTCTATGCACAGTGTCTTATTGATTCTTCCAGATCCTGTTTTGGCGGACATGTCCAACACTTGAATGCAGGTTTTAATGACAATAATAACCTTATTTTAGTAATTTGTAAACCACACAATAGCATCATATTTGGGTTTTTGAGTTTGTTAAGTTTATTTCTAACAATGTAATGTTTTAATTTATTAATTCAATTTAACACTGCTCCTCATCCAATAAGTAATTGCCCTCACTGCCCTAAACACCTGGCAGTGATACCCATACCAGTATAATACTCATACCAACATAATACCCATACCAATATAATACCTATACCAACATAATACCCATACCAGTATAATACCTATACCAACACAATACCCATACCAGTATAATACCTATACCAACACAATACCCATACAAGTATAATACCTATAATAATACCCATGCCAGTATAGTACCTATACCAACATAATACTCATATCAGTATAATGCCTAGAACAACATAATACCCATGCCAGTATAATAACTATGCCAACATAATACCCATACCAGTATCATGCATAGACCAACATAATACCCATATCAGAATAATGCCTAGACCAACATAATAACCATACTAGTATAATACCTAGACCAACATAATACCCATACCAGTATAATACCTATACCAACATAATACCCATACCAGTATAATACCTATACCAACATAATACCCATACCAGTATAATACCAAGACCATCATAATACCCATACATGTTCCAGTATAATACCTGGACCAACATAATATCAATACCAGTATAATACCTAGACCAGCAGAATTGAACATAGCTTATTATATCTAACTATAGAGGTCGTTTTGGTCCCTGATCTTTCTGAAATGTCTACCACTTACTTTTGTCTAAATAAATAGAATCTAATGCTGTTTGTTCCCGGTAAAAGACCGATATGTGCTTAGAGGAAGTGCCTGGGTGATTGAAGAGGGTCCTTAAGTGGGCGATCAGGGATCATGGGTGGAGGGAAAGGGCGATGAATGACTGTATATAGATGGACGATGAACATGCGCAGAAAGTCTGTCTGTAGGTAGAGAGGGCGCCTTGGGGGGGGGGTCGAAGATGAGTCATCGAGTGGGGATCGACTACTGGAGAGAGATGATGCCGAACTATTTCCAAACTTCACTTAACGACGACTTTATACGCTTTACAGCAAGTGACTCTGTTGCAGAAGCAATAATATTGTCTGCGAATACTAGAGACATTGTTATGGCTTTCCTGGCGCGCAGTATAAATGCATACTTATGGTCTCGTCTATTACACATGTACTTGCATATCGTGTATATCTGCATGTATGGATTTGTGAATATTGTGTATGCGTGTATTTAGATGCGTCGTTGTCATGGGAATAATTGGGGGTTCATCCGACTGCGTTGCCGGTGGGGGATTCGTCCGAGTTGTGATCTTCGCTCGACGATCGAATATATATCGCTCGCCCAGTCAGGAGCACAGACAGAGGGAGACAAACAGAGAGACAGACAGAGATACAACTACAGGAAGAGATAGAGACAGAGACAGATAGAACAAGCACCAGAGTCAGAGACACAGGGAGAGAGAGAGAGCGAGAGAGAGAGCGAGAGAGAGAGAGAGAGAGAGAGAGAGAGAGAGAGAGAGAGAGAGAGAGAGAGAGAGATAGATAGATAGATAGATAGACAGACAGATAGATAGATAGATAGATAGATAGATAGATAGATAGATAGATAGATAGATAGATAGATAGATAGATAGATAGACAGACAGACAGACAGACAGACAGACAGACAGATAGATAGACTGATAGGTAGACACACAGACAGACAGACAGACAGGGACATACAGAGACAGAGAGAGAAAGAGAGACCGAGAGAGAGTGTGTGAGAGAGACAGACAGACAGACAAACAGAAGCAAAGGCAGATGCAGACAGACTCAGATGCAGAAAAAGTACAGAAATGCAAAAATTGAAAATAGAGACACACAGAGAAACAAAGCCAGACAGACAGACAGACAGACAGACAGACAGACAGGCAGAGAGATATATCAGAAATTATGACAGCGAACGAGAGAAAGAGAACTCCGGATACAAAGGGAAAAGGAGAGTGAAAGGCGATGGAATTGCGCAAATGGGGTGAAGAGTCCAATGTGGGGGAAGTGAGGATTCGGAAGAGGGTCGTCGCTCTCAGCGACGATGGATCTACTGACAACCAATGGGACGACGATGAACGGACCAGAGACGGACCCAGTGACGGACCCAGAGACGGACCCAGAGACAGACCCAGAGACGGACCCAGAGACGATGAAGACGTGACGACAAGAATGAATGGAAAATATGCAAAATATGCTATTAATATGTTTCCCCGGCGCTTTGGTCTACCTCTCAGGCCATTCCTCATTCCGTCCTTCCTCTTTCACTCCCTACCTCCTCCTCCTCCTTCTTCTCCTCCTCCGCTTCCAGCTGCTGCTCGATGGGTCTGGTCCTTGTGCCATGAAAGCAAACAGACCGACGAATGGGCGCTCTAGATGTAAAATATCTCGGAACGAAACAACACGGCTGCGCAGGCATCGGAGAGAGTGTCAACAGCGATACATGACACCCTTCATTTCCACCCTTCCTCTCCCCTTACCCTACTCACTGTCCTACTTTCAACGTCCTCTTCATTCTCATCCTCCTTCCCACCTTCTCTTACTCCTCCTCCTCCTTCTCCGCTTCCTTCTCACGCTCCTGCTTTGCGTCATTGTTATTATGTTCCAAAGAGTTCTCAGTGGTCGTCTTTCATTGTTCATATATCTATGCTTTTGCATTTGTTCCTCGTCTATCCATGTTTCCTGTGGAAAGCGACGTTCTCTATGGTTGTATTACGATCTTCATGTATCTATGCTTCTATATCATGGTTTTATGTCTCCTGTTTGCCCGCGTATCCATTTCATTGCGGATGGGTGGCGAGGCGTCCGAGAGGTGCTATATAAGTTAGTTTGCCAGTGCTTTCAAATAAACAACCTTCTCCGTAGGATCCTTAATCGCCGCCTTCGATCTAAAAAGCCAGGAGCACTGAACTATCTATTGCGAACATAGAATTCTATAACGTTACACAGATGAGTCCAGGGTTGTTGACTTCTGTTTGTACGAGTTGATCACGCAGTAGCGGTTACTGGGTGCGCCTAGCTGACATGCAGTTGATCACGCGGTTGCGGTTACTGGTTGCGCCAAGCTGACATGCAGTTGATCAGGCGGTAGCGGTTACTGGTCACGCCTAGCTGACATGCAGTTCATCACGCGGTAGCAGTCACTGGTGCGTGCGCCTAGCTGACATGCAGTGACAACGTTCCTTGAACTATTGCAGGAGTCTAGCTGGTATACGTATCAGACGCTTTCGAAAGGTGGTTGTAGGCCCCTATGTCGGCTGGGGCAATTTATAACGTGGTGCTTGCGCAGGAAAACATCAAGCCTACGTTGTGATGAGTCAGCTGGTTTTGAAAACCTACGCTTGTCCGATCTGGTCTGGTGTTAAGAGAAGGAAAGAGCCTAAAAAGGCGGTCCTAAATGCATTGTTTCAAAAGCGCGAGAAATGATTATGTAGCGTTTGTCTGTCGAGTGATAAGTTGAAAGTTTCAGTTACAAATGTCGTTGATAGATAATGTGCTTACAGAGAATTTTATGACAAACCCTGGAATATTGTTCTTATTTAACTGTTTGTTAATTATTAAATTTAAGAAACTAAGACTTTGTGTATTTACTCGCAGCGACAAATTTGGCGATTCAACAGTTGGAAGCACTTTGAATTTCGTCAACGGTGCCTTTTGCTACTGTCTAACGGCGTCGTTAGTTAAATTGCGCTTTATATTGTGTATAATTATAGTATATTGAGAAATGGATATAAAGGGACAAAAGTGACGCTATTGACCTCAAGGTGACCTATTTCTCTTTTCAGCGATTGGTTGGCGTTGCAGAAAAGTCCTACGCCAGACACGTGATGAGTGAGAAACTACAGGTAGTGTCATATTTAAATATCAACGATCAGCAGTATGACTATGATGAAAAGCATGTGAATATGAATATGATTACGAAAATGAATAACGATTGTGGTAGCGACTATTTAGCTATGAATGTGATTATCATTATAATGTCCAATGTCGATACGATTGCGGTACTCTGATACCTTTTATGCTAGGTTAAAAACTGTGCTGTTTAGTCGTGCTGGAGTCGGAAGCGCCCCTGAGTAGCCCTCTGGAAGAGGCGCTATACAAATGTCCTAATGAATTATGAATGAATGAATGAATGATTGTAATGGAACATTTATAATTTTCTATAGCGCCATTGTTTTATAAGGACACTTAATACTCTGCAAAGCACTACATTCATGACTATCTATCGGATCTAAATTGGAGCGTTTTAAGTCAATTTGAAGATGTTTGCTGAGCAGAATTTAATACAACACTACTCATGTACAGCGGGAGACAGTCCAAGACACGGTAAAACACGATGGACGCAAGTTGATGCTCGGTAGCGCGGCACTTGCATGTCTCCGTGAGCAACAGAGCGCAACAATCTCCATCCAGTTGACTTGAGGCTGAAAATAAAGCTTTCTGATGTATGTGGGTGCGGGGGCCGACCAACGAGGACGGCCCCAGAAGGAGAATCTTGAATCTTATTGTTTCATTGAACGGGGAGCCAGTGAAGAGTGTCCCTTATGTAGTATGACATATGGACTGAGTCTGAGGAATTGTGAGTGTTGTCGTTGTTGTAATCATATTAGTTGTTGTTGTTGTTGATGTAGCTGGAGTACCCGAAGGCGAAGAATCTGTCGAACTTTGACCTCGTGAAAAACGATAATTTCTTCGGACTTAAGGTCAACCTGACGATGAGTTCCATCCACGTTCCAACGAACGTCTATGACGAATGTACGTTCCTTTCTCTGTCTCTCTCTGCCTCTCTCTGTCTGTCTGTCTGTCTGTCTGTCTGTCAGTCTGTCTGTCTCTCTCTGTCTCTCTGTCTGTCTGTCTGTCTGTCTCTCTCTGTCTATGTCTTTGTCTCTGCCTCCCTCACTTTGTCTCTTTGTCGATCGATCTGTCTGTCTCTTTCTCTCATTGTCTTTCTCCATCCTCCTCTGTGTGTTTGTCTGTCTGTCGCGGTCCATCTTCTTCTATTTTTCTCAATGTCTGTCTCCCTCTCCCTCTGTGCATCTTCAGAGATGCATATTACGCGTACGAATGGCGTGCACCAGTTATAATCCTTTGATAGATTTACTGATTGATTGTTTGATTGATTGTCGTGAGGAGTCTGAGGAGCAGAGGTCGGGAGATAGGATTTAGCAATGTACTCAACGACCCTTGGACGATATCTACTGGACTTCTGTCGACTTTGAATCGGGTGTATTTAATGGAGGATAGGTGAATGAAAGAGATGGAGTTCCGCATGAAATCCCACAGAGAATGAGGACCCAGCGGACAGCGTCGTTTTGTGGAGAAACTGGAACATCAGATACAATAGACAGCGAGTCCTTTAAGTTCACCAATCACCAGTAATCTGATAATGTTCTAATAAAAAGTGACCTATGGAAATACGGACTATATCATGCTGTCAATCCTTCCATGCCCTACTTATCCTTGTGGCATATGGCCTCTTACCGCCCTCAGCTCCACGATCTTGTACGTGCCACCACTTGGGCCAGGATGCTGTAGCGGCTGTAGCCCCTCTCTCGTGCTCTTCGCATTACTTGACGAGCGGTCTAACCAGTCTGCTACCATGTCTCGTAGTCACTGGATTACTGAGTAATTCAATCGGCCAGGACCCGATTCTCCTGTTCCAAGTAATTACTTCGACATGCGCTTAGTTCCAGACGTTCGATCAACTGATGCCTTGTGCAATTTCCTTCTGCCTGTGAGAAGTTCTAGCATGCTGAAGTTTATCGAGTTTATCGACCCTGCGAACATGCTCACATTGAGCCCATATCTGATACATACTCCCTAATGGGACTCGTGCATAACCCATTTGGGTCCCATCTATATATACTCATGGAAATTGCTAATACTGACAAGGTAGTAGCACTTGCAGTAGCAATAACAGTGGAAAGTACTACAGTTCGAGTGTTTAACGACATCTTATGGCTGCCAGGGCCGTTGACGTCGCCCTCCTCCTTTCTTCAGGCTTTGGACTGGCACTATCCGGCACTATAGCGGCACTACGGACAGTGGCGGAGTTCTTATAGTGGAAACATTTGGAAACATAGTTGATTAAGCACAGTGGAAACATAGTGAAGACATTTGGAAACATGGCGGATTAAACATGGTGGAAACATTTGCTGTAGCGTTGTAATTAGCATCAGGAACGACCGCAGGGGTGATGATGATGATGATGATGATGGAAGCAGCATCAGCTGTAGCCTAGTAGCAGTGTGGCTGACCAGTCATCATTGACTGATGCGGTTGCTGAAGCTGCAGTTGCGATGTTTCTTCTCTTCGACGCAACAAGTGGGGCCGTCGGTCGCGCGTCGCCTGCGCAGCTCGTTTCCATGGAAACGGAAGCAGGTGCGATCGCGGCGGAGGAAATGAGATGCGCCCAGGAGGAAGAAGATGAGATGGAAAACGAGGAGGAAGAGGAGGAGGAGAAAGAGAGGAACGGAGGAAGAAAGAGGAAGGGAGGAGAAAGTACAGGATGATTAGCATGAAGAGGATATGAGAAGAGGAGGAGGAGGAGGAGGAAGGGTAAGAGGCAACCCAGTCACCAATGGATCACCTTTGCCTCTTTGCCTCTGTCTCTGTCTGTCTGTGTGTCTCTCTCCACCTGTTTCCACCTATGTCTTAGTCTTAATCTGTCTGTGTGTCTGTCGCCCTTTCTGCTTATCTCGCAACGTGTATGCTAATCCATATGGCTTCATCTGTCTGTCTGTCTGTCTGTCTGTCTGTCTGTCTGTCTGTCTGTCTGTCTGTCTGTCTGTCTGTCTGTCTGTCTGTCTGTCTGTCTGTCTGTCTGTCTGTCTGTCTGTCTGTCTGTCTGTCTGTCTGTCTGTCTGTCTGTCTGTCTGTCTGTCTGTCTCTTCTTCAGTGACTGATGCAGAAACTGTCGGCCGAGAGAATATCAATGTGACGTCATAAGATGGTGAATCGGATGAAGAGTAGAAGAGGATGAGGAGGAAGAAGAGGAGGAAGAGGATAAAGAGGATAAAGAGGATGAGGAGGATGACATACTGAAGAGGATGACGAAGAGAAGGCGAATGAGGAAGTGGCTCTGTAGGAAATACCGCAGACATATTTATTGATATAAAAAAGACAGTGCAATCGAACCTGTCCCACTTCACCCGCCACTGTCTGTCCGTCTGTATCTATCGATATATGCATCCGTCTGCTTCTCTGTATCTCTACGTGTGTCTCTATCTGTCTGCTTGTGTCTCTGCCTATCTTTCTTTGGCGCTGCCACTTTCCGCACCAGATCCATAGCAACTGTTAATCTAATGCTTTTCTCAGACGATGACAAAGCAGTTTACTTTTCCTCTCGTCTCTCCCTGTCTCTGTCTGTCTGTCTGTCTGTCTGTCTCGTTGCCTGAAATGAACTACTTCCTTGCTGCTGTATGTTCGGACGCTTTATCACTTAAGCGGACCATAGGTGGAGCCAGTCACTTTCGATTAACGGCGGAAATTACGTCACGATTCTTGAGACCGGAAAGGACGATGGATTACTCTTCCCTCTGAAGATCCAACGACGGATAGACAAAACATATAGAAGAGACACATGCAGTGGTACAGAGACGGAGAAAGACGGATACAGAGGCTGAGACAGAAAGAAAAGATGTCGATGGAGGGGTAGATGGGAGCCTATTGGTTAGGCTGCTCGCCTTGTAACGCAGAGAGCACGGGTTCGATCCTCCTCCCCTCAGATGGTTGTTGTGTAGGGACCTTGAGCAAGTCCTTCACTCACAATTGCACAGCGCCATCGATTGATGCTTGGTCATTAGATAGAGGCGCTTAATAAATTCATAACATAATGATAGCGAATAAAACTGATCGCCAGACAGACAGACAGATACACAGACAGACGGACAGCGACATATACACAGATAACTGTAGTATAGGCGATGAGAGTAGGTGACTGAGAGGCAGAAAAAGAGACTAAGGCAGAGAATGAGACATACAGCGAAGCAAAGCGAAGAAGACAGGATATCCAGCTGGTCAAATAGAAGGACGTTTGGGTCGAGGATCTTCTACTCACCGGTCTGTCTGCATGTTGTCTGTATGCTTGTCTGTTTATCTGTATGCCTGTCTGTTTATCTGTATGCCTGTCTGTCTGTATATCTGCATGTATGTCTGTCTGTATGTATATCTGTCTGCATGTGTATGTTTGTATGTCTGTCTGTCTGTATGTATGTATTCATGTCTGTACTGTCTGTCGTCTGTCAGTAACATAACGTCACCTGATAGAAATAATGATTGACACTTTATCTGTGTATCTTCCAACCTGTATGTCGGTCGGAGAAAGACGGATACAGAGGCTGAGACAGAAAGACAGGATGTCGGTGGACAGGGAGACAGACAGGCAGACAGATAGACTGCATGTTGTCTTCGCCTATGTCTATCTGTCTGCCTGTCTGCCAGCCTGTCTGTCTGTCTGTCCGTGTAACTGCGTCTGTGAGTCTGTCTCCTTGTTTTTGTCGTCGCTTGGTTATCCTTCGTCGAGGTGAATAATCCGTCGCCCGTCGCAGATAATTCGTACGTTACTTAGGCGAAGGTGACCTCTATCCAGATCCTTCTTCCGCTCCTCTCGTCGTTCTCTTCCTCTTCTTTTCCTCCCCATCTTCCTCCTCCTCCTCATCTTCCTCTTCCTCCTCCTTGTCTTCCTTCTGTCCTTAATCTTTTTCCTCCTTGTCTTCCTCCGCCTCTTCCTCTTCCTCCTTCTCTTCTTCCTCCTCCTCCTCCTTGTCTTCCTCCTCCTCCTTGTCTTCCTCCTCCTTCTCTTCCTCCTTCTCATCTTCCTCCTCCTCCTCCTGTTCATCTTCCTCCTCCGCCTCTTCCTCTTCTTCCTTCTCTTCTTCTTCCTCCTCCTCCTCCTCCTCCTCCTCCTCCTCTGCTTCTTCTCCTTGTCTTCCTCCTCCTCTTCCTCCTTCTCATCTTCCTCCTCCTCCTCTTCCCTCCTCCTCCTTGTCTTCCTCCTCCTGCCTGTCCATCTTCTCGTCTCTTCTGCTTATGAAATATTTAAGTCCGGTCATTTCTCGCATCGTCCGTTCGTAGTCGTCTCCTTCCGCTAGATGGCCCTTGAGGCGCTACCTGGCGACGAAATATCGCCAGGGTCTGTTTCGCTAGATGGCACACCTCCTCTGCCTCCTCCTCCTTCTTATCCGCCTCCTCTCTCTTCCTCCTCTTCTGCCCGCTTCTCCTTTGTTTTACTTTGTTGTAGCCTTTTCCCTATTCTTCCTTTTATTAATGTCGTCGTCATCATTTATTGTCATCATTATCGTCATCATTATCGTCATCATCATCGTCGTAATCGTCGTTGTCGTCGTCAAGATCAATGAGTCATATTTACTTGTTCTTTGTGTTCTTCTTAGCAAAGAATAAGAAATAGGTTGCTGTTGTCTCCTGCCATGAGAATGCCGCCAATGCTAATGCCAGACAATGGCAATTTTGTTAACAGCAACCAAACATCTCTTTTTGACACAATGCATGGCTTTAATATAGCGTGTAGCAGAACTCCGCAACACAACCCATATTGCCAGGTGGTGCCAGTCTCAAGCCTGGAACAAGGAGAAGGTCGACGTCAACGGCTCTGGTAGGCATAAGATGTCGTTAAACACTGGAACGTTACTGTATGCAGCATAGAGACTGGTGATCGTTCGCCGCATGTTATGGAAAGATACCTAGAAATTGTTTACTTTGGTTAAGTATCAGTATAGAGGTGTAGAGGTGAACTGCAGGACTGGTGTCTCGATTGGACAGAGGACGAAAGAAGGGCCTGGAGATCAACATGAGCAAAACAAAGTGTATGGCGCTGACAGGGAAGCAGTGCAACATCAAAGTACAAGACAGCAGGATAGAACAAGTGGGAACTTTCGTGTACTTAGGCTCACTCATAACAGAAGACGCGGAGTGTAGCAGGGAGATAAGTATAAGAACTGCAAGAGGACTTGGAATAGGAGCAGATCTGAATAAATTCTGGAAAAACCATAACATAAAAATTCCCACAAAGTTAAAGTTAATGAAGACACTTATATGGCCAGTGATGATGCATGGCTGTGAGAGTTGGACAATCAAAAAGAGGGAGGAGGATAGAATAAAGGCATTTGAAATGAAATGCATACGAAAAATCCTTGGAATATCATGGACGGAGAAGAAAACAAATGAATGGGTACTGGAGACGGCGGGGGTGGAAAGGAACGTATCGGAATCAATCAAAAGAAGAAAGATGTCATACTTTGGGCACATAATGAGGAAACAGGGAGATTGCCTAGAGAAAGAAATTATGCAGGGAACGGTACCGGGAACAAGAACACGAGGAAGACCAAGGAAGAGGTGGATGGACAACATTGGCGAATGGTTGGGATTATCAACAGAGAGGTTGCTGCGAGTAGCCGAGGACAGGAAAGGATGGAGAAGAATCGTCTACAATGCGACCAACCCTCGTATCGAGGACGGTTAAAGAGAGAGAGATAGAGGTGTGCTATAGTGGCTAGCGTGTTGGATTGTCAACCGAGAGATCGGGGGTTCGAATCCTCACCAGAACTTACAGATTTTATTTTAGTTACAATTACAGTTATAGTTGATGATTTATCATTTAAGTTATAGCTACAGTTATAGTTAGTATAATTTTTAGTTATAGTTATAGTTACTGGATTTTTATTTTAGTTAATTTTTTTTTAGTACTTAGTTACAGCTCCCAGTGGCGCTACGCCTGGTTCCTATGGGGTCATCAATTAATTATGTCAACTCGAAATATTATATTTTCGAAATACTATATTTTCGAAAAGAACACAGGATATTTGCATAGAGATTATGCAGCGCATTTTGTCATTTTATCTGAGAGCAATAAACAAGATAATTTAAAACGAAGGAAATATTGCGTTTCATTAAATAACAAAGAAAAAGAAATAGATCTCTGATAAAGATTTTTAAAATCTATGGTTGTTTTTTGATTAAATATTT
>OY744612.1:4150583-4180583 GCA_963556255.1 Allolobophora icterica | reverse complement strand
CCTGTGTGTGGCTGTGTGTCTGTCTCCTGGCAGGGTGTCTCTCCCTGTGTATGTCTCTCGTCTGTTATTTCCAAGGTTAAGCTTTTGTGCTTTTGCCTCTGTATGTGTTTTTGTTATCGGAGAATCACAGACCGGCGTTTCTGTCGATATTTCCTTCTGTAAGAACCAGTGTCGCGTCATATCTGTGAGTATATATACATGCGACTGAAGGACCTTGAAGACAAAATCTCTTGCGTATGACTTTCAGCTCTGCAGATAAAACTAAGGATGTCTTTATCCTCAGCATATCCACCATTGCCGTCCTGTGTCCAGAGTGCGGGTTCATCTCATATTTAGTGAAAGAGTGAATTAGCGATATTCCAGTAAAACGTTGGACACGGTAGCCGATTGGCTAGAGCGCTCGGCCTGTAACACGAGTGTAAGGGTTCGAACCTCCACTCATGCGATCGTTTATTTAAAGACTTTTGGCAATTCCTTATCTCACAGTTGAAATGAGTGCCATCGATGCTCTGCCGTGTATGGTCATGTGTGTAGGGCCTATACGCACTTCTGACCATTGGAAGGAGTGTAATATCAAATACAGTTGTACTGTATTGTATTGAAACGAGGCATGTAAAAGGTATTGTTGTCAAAGTCATCGATCTCTCAAGCAGCTGCTAACACCAACTATGATGATTGTAATTGCAAATTTATACTGCGCCACTTAGAGAGAGACTCACCAGAGATGCCCTCGACCTAACACGATGCAACCACGATCGAACAAAATGGTCTTCAAGCATTTGCGGAAAAGAGCAAAGAGAGGCAGAGGAGTTCATGTCGCAGGTTGTTAGGTAAATTATTCCAGGAGGATGGACCAACCACTGCAAAACCTATATGCTGGACCGTGGAAGGAAGTCCGGGCCGGTGGAACAACCAAATCGCCGAGCGCGGCTGAGCTGAGAAATCAAAATGTTTCCACACAAATGGTGGATTCATTGTGTTAGGTTGGGAGCTCCTCTGATGAATCTGTCTTGAAGTGGCGATATATAAATTTACAAATGTAACTTATAATTACAATTATAATAATCGGTTGGGAAAGCCAGATAAAAAGTTCATCAGGTACCAGATAGTGTTGTTCGACAGTGGTCACTCTGTGAAACGGCGGTTAAAGGTCAGCTGCACATAATATCAGCCCAACCTCGATTTTATTGGCGGTCATGCACCAACATCCTCATCTCAGTGTATATAGTATGTATGTATGCACCATAACGCCTTTTAAGTACGTCACAAAATCGCTGCAAGAGGCTGGACTACTCTAACTCCCTTCCGGCCACAGAGACTCCTTTGGAAGGATAGGTCCTCATGATAGTGCCATTTCCTGTGGTTCCTTCCCTCAATGCCAATATGCTACCGAATCACATACAAGTGCAATGCGCTTGTGCACTCACACAGCGTTGAAATAAACCCGTCGCACACCACATCCATCATCGCGTCAGCGGGGGGACCTTCCATTGCTTGGCCAACTGCGGCGTTCCTGTGGCGCCCATTGTTACGAGTTACTGAGACTAAAATCTGTTTAATTACGCAGGAGCGGCTGCCTAGAAAGGCATTCGTGTGTTAAAGCGGAGGTTTTAAAGACGTTTGGGATTTTCTAGTCTGTCGCTTATAGCATTAAGTTCTCAGCAAAAGTCTTTTATCTGCTCATCCACCATAGATAGTCCTTTGCTGGGATGTGTTCCTCTCCTACTCACAGCCTTCCTTGGTGTGTCTGACTGTTTGTGCGTCTCAGTCTTCTTAGTTATTTGTCTCACTTCTCTCCTTTCATATCGTTTTCTGTGCTCAAAGTAATTGGTCTTCTATCTGAGTCATATATCTCCGTTTCTGTCACTCTGTATCTCTAGGTTTTTGTCATTCTTTCTCTTTCACTTCTCACCCTATCCCCTTCATCTCCATCTTCCTTCCTTGCAATCTATCTCCGATTAAATACAACTTCCTCCTCTTCCTCCTGTTCCTCTTCCTTCTTTCCTTTTCCTCCTCCTCTTTCCCTTTCTTCTCATCCCCAATTTTCCTCCAATTTTTCCATATCTTCTTATTTCTCTATCTCCATCGTTTCCTGCTCCTCTTATTTCAATTTCCTCTCTCCCTTCTCTCACTGCCCTCCCTTCCACTTTTCCCCTTCTCCTCCTCCTCCTTCTCCCCCCTCTGCGTTCTATCGTCTTCCTGTAAGGCGCGATGATGAACTGATGAGATTTCGTTCAAAGTGCCAGCGATCGATTGAGTCTTAGCCTCAGATTTGTTTAGATCCCAGCAGCAGCAGCAGCAGCAGCAGCAGCAGCAGCAAGAGCAGAAGCAGTGTCATCATCATCATCATCATCATCGTCGTCGTCGTCGTCGTCGTCGTCATCATCACCACCACCACCACGACCACCACCACCATCATCTGCAGCATCAACCCCTCAGGTGCTCTGCTATATCCCTTCGGATGCCGCATTACTTGGTCAACATCTCCTTCTCCGTCGTTCGCTCTTCTGTATACAGCACCTAAAGGTTGATGACCGCAGGAGGCAGAAGCACCTGAACCAGATTCAGAGGATCACTTAAACTGAATGTTTATCTTTCATTTATATCGATCTATCCATCAGGCTTTTCTCCAATAGATTTCTTATTTTTCGATTCTACTCGAAGAGATGATCGTTGACTGATGTAGTGGACAGTTTGTTAGTGTCTGTTTAACGACGACACTGTGTCATAACAACGATGATTAGCGTCGCCCTCCTCATTTCTCCAGGCTTGGGACTGACACTTCCAGAGTATGAGTAGCGGCAGATTAGATCTAGTAAAAAAATCATAATCCATTGAGAAGCCAGGTGGATATCCGATTGATAGGTATAAATGAAAGATTAGAAATCGATTTAAGTGATTCGAATAAGAGATTCGCATGGCTTCATTGTGAGAAGGAGTATCTTTTTAGCTAGAAGAAGCTCCTATGTAGGGAATGGTTTTTAATCAAGGGTTATCTTCTTCTCCTTATCTTTTCCTCTTCTTCTTACGGATCACTCCTCTTTCCTTAGGGATCTTGCTAACTGTCGCTACATTCAGTCTCATCCGTATTTCTTCTGTTTCAGCCGTTGCTGTCCTGAACGGAGTGGCCTGGAGCGAGGCTCTGGACCAGACGTTCCAGGAGAACTATCGAGACGATCCAACGCTCAGCTGGCAGTATTTCGGCAGCTCAACCGGGTTCTTTCGAAACTTTCCAGGTATCGACGACAGAGTTTATCAGTATCAAATGATTCGAGTGGCATTGATTGGCAGAGGCTGCAACACGGAAGTAACCCTAGAGAAGGCTAACTACAAGTCTAAAATCGCATCTGTCGAACTCGGTTTGCGTTTTGTAGAAAATCATACTGACTTTCCGAGTTGAACAACGTGTAGCGCATAAGCATAAATCCAGGTTTGGTAAAATTCGAATATGGCCATAACCCACGTAGAATCCAGTAGCATAGGTTGTCAGTGTGTATCTCAAAAAGGTGCCCTGCCACGTGAGCATCTGACATTTGAGCATCTGCCATTTGAGCATCTGCCATTTGAGCATCTGACATTTGAGCATCTACCATGTGAGCATCTGCCATCTGGAGAGTAGTTGAGGCTCCATAACTCACCACTAGCGTCAAAGCGTAAACTCTGAATCCCCCTCGTAGACTCTCTATTTAGCATCAAATGGTAAGCCTCCTCAATGACTCTCTAATAGCGTCAAAGAGACATACAGGGCTAATATCTGAACACCTGAATAACTCTCTAGTAGCGTCAAATGGTAAGCCTCCTCAATGACTCTCTAATAGCGTCAAAGAGACATACAGGGCTAATATCTGAACACCTGAATAACTCTCTAGTAGCATCAAATGGTAAGCCTCCTCAATGACTCTCTAATAGCGTCAAAGAGACATACAGGGCTAATATCTGAACACCTGAATAACTCTCTAGTAGCGTCAAATGGTAAGCCTCCTCAATGACTCTCTAATAGCGTCAAAGAGACATACAGGGCTAATATCTGAACACCTGAATAACTCTCTAGTAGCGTCAAAGAATTCTCTTTATAATTTCTCAAACTAATCCTGCAACATATGCTTATTATCGATATAGTCACAGGTCCCTAAAAGCACACAGATGCAATCACCAATGTCTCTACCGTAACTAAGCAACTAAGGCGGCACGGAAGCTGATTCGTTACTGCGCTCAGCCAATGTTCTCTCTTGGAGTCACAATAAAAAGATGATAATGCATTGGAAATCCGGGTTGAATATACGGCGAAGGAAGACCTTGAGTCTGAGACCAGTGACGGAGAGGGGAAACTGCGTCCTTCTCCTCCTGTCCCTTCTCCCCAAATCTCTAAATCCCCCATAAATCCCAAGAACATCTACCCAAGCCCTGTATGTCTGCGAATGCCATAAACAGCATCTTCCCAATGTCTTCGCGAGTCAGCTGGCAAGAATTTAATCTGCACTCGACGGGCGCTGTACAGTGCTCGCCGGGATCTCATCAAAGCCTCTTCTATTAATTATTAATTAACTGTTTCGTGTTCTGAGAACTGTAATTGAGTTGTCGGCCTTGCGTTCTTCTCTGTTCTTCGCAGGGATTGAATGGCCAAAGCCCGACAACGACGTCGATTTGTACGACTGTAGAACCAGAGGATGGTACGTACGACCGCTGCATTAATATTCATTAGCAGCGTTGTGAATATTCATGAATCGGTCATGATGAAATTGGATAAATCGCTGTGCATCTGGAAAAAGCTTTAGATATAACTTGGCCTCTACGAATATGGAAAAGTCGTCTGTAACGATATTCACACGTCATACATTACACATCTTCGCTTTCTTCCTTGCTTTCTCCTTTTTCCTCTGATCTCAGTGTATTTTTTCTAGTACCACTCGAAGAACCGCATCAACACTACGACCCTAGACGCCACACAGAAATTTTACACTGGGAACTGTTTAAAACAGTCGATGACATGTTAAAACTTACAGAAAAGAACAGTGAAAAATATCAGTCATTCACTGTGGCGTTACGAAAATTCGTAAACCATTCGTTCGTATAGAAACACCAACGTTTTCTCCTAGTTGTTGATTCTCAAATATCTCCAGGTTGAAGGATAACGCATTCGGCTTTTTGCTGCGAAAAATTAACGTGAATTTTACAAGCACGAATCTTTTTCTACTTAGTGTTTGTGTTGCTTATTCCTGATTGACAGACTATTTGAGTCAATCAGTAAGTCAAATAATTTGACTGACTGATTGACTGATTGTTTGGTTTGTTGATTGACTGATTGATTGATTGATTGATTGATTGATTGATTGATTGATTGATTGATTGATTGATTGATTGATTGATTGATTGTTGAAGGTATATTCAGGCGGCAACCTCTCCGAAGGACATGGTGATTTTGCTGGACTCAAGCGGAAGTATGAAGGGCCTTCGAATGGAGATTGCCAAGGCAACCGTCGAGAAGATAGTTGAGACACTCAGTGATGATGACTTCTTCAACGTCATCAAGGTCAGGTCAAAGTTCACGAGGTCAAGTCAGAGTTTCGTAGATCTCTGTGTAAGCTACCGTAGATTCCAGAACGCGTATAAAAGAATATGGGTTAAGTCAGGGTTCAAGCACTGAATAAGGTCAAGTTCGAATTCCGAAAGCATTGGTGTTAGTCGTTAATGTGTGTGGGTGTTAACGATCGTCGTCATTCTGGAGAAAGTTCACAGCTGGAGTCCCTCGGAGACACGTAGAAACGGGGCTGACAATTCCAAGTAGGTCTGAGGTAACAAGCCTGTTGAAAGTTACAATCGTGATATCGAAATTTCTAAAGCACCGTATACTTTAAAGCTAAGTGCGGGCATAAGATGATTCACGAGCGCTGCGTCACATCAGAGGAGTTGTTCAGCGATGTCCAGGGAGGATCCGATTTTGGGTGCGAGAGACCAGAGAGCGGAGGAAGAGGGAGCTGTTAAGGACGAGGAAGATTGGAAGGATATTCGATTAGATAGATTCCGGATCATTCATGGAACACTAATGTCATCCGGCTGGACACTATAAGCTCCGGGTGTTTAAGATGCTCCATCCTTCTGTAGGGAACAGAGACTTGGACTATACTTACCAAAGATCTGGAGACGAAGCTCGATGGCTTCCAGCGGTGATGCCTCAGGAAGATACTACGCGTTCCCTTTACAGCACATGCCACAATACTGAAGTATACCGACACACTATGCAAACCCCAGTGTCGGAGATGATTCAAGATAGTAGATTTCGGCTGTTTGGACACATCGCACGTTACGAAGTTGACCAGGACCACGCCAGCAATAATTTCGGCCCTCCGAGGGGTCGGAAGAGGTCTGTTGGACGACCTCACCACACATGGACAAGAACGACAAGAACGGTAGACCTGAGCTGACCTAAGCCCTTTGAACTTTGGGTTGCGCAGTGCACACGGTCTGGGGAAGAGCCATGAATAGAGACGGTTGCAGGCTGCCTGTTGCGGAATAGGCAAAGAGAGGAGCATGCCATAGATGATTATGCTGATGATGATGGTGGTGGTAGAGGTGGTGATGGTGGTATTGTGGTGGTAGTGGTGGATTAATAAGCCAAGTTATTCACTGAGCAGTCAATCAACCGCAGGAAATATCTATTCAGCCCTTGATTAGTTAATGTCTTTGTTCTTTGTTCTTCAAAAGCATCCAGTCACCCCAACACTGTCTTCACCAATTACTGCCTGCAGAGCACCTTCATAAATTCAACTTAAGAAAAAGGGGACATGCTTTTGAATTACCGCACTTTAATACATTGCTACATAAGAAATCCTTCATCATTCGCTCACTGTACAAGTATAAAAACTGGGTTAATGCTGGTTCTAGTACCTGTTCTGATATCTAAACTGGCTCTTTTTGTAGACCATAGTAATGCTTATGTTCCTTAGAATGTAAGGCTTAGATCATAACTTTAGTTATAGATAGGCCTATGTATGTAAATAAGACACTATCGTTTATTGTTTATAATACTGTATAATGTATATAAGACATTATATAGAATTGCTTGTGTTTAAACTGTCTTACAGTGTTACTGATATTGTGATCATTTTGTATGTATTGTTGTAAAGTATGAGCGTTTGTCTTATACTAATAAAAGATTACTTACTTACTTACTTGATATTCGAACTGTGCTTTAAACTCTGCTCAAGTTACATTTACTATAGCTACGTTAAAACCCATCTGTTTAGTTCCCTTGTACAGCCATGTTCTTAGCGCCTATGAGGGGTCCCTAAAATGCGCTTCATAAAAGTCCAGATACATACGAACGTATTAGCGGCGCTAGATAAATTTATTATGAGAATATATGTACTGATATTAGAACACGCGTATTACCGAGAAAGAGAGATAGTACTTATTTATTCATTTGACAGTTCTCTGAGACGCCAGAATATCTGGAGCCGTGCTTCAACGGAACAATGGTTCAGGCGACCATTAATAACAGGAAGGTCAGTTGGCGACTTTTCTCTCTCTCTTTCTGTTTCTCTCTCTCTCTCTCTTTCTGTCTGTCTCTGTCTCTTTCTCTTTCTATCTCTCTTTCTGTCTTTCTGTCTCTGTCTCTGTATCCTTCTCTGTCTCTTTCTTCTTCTTTTTTTTCTCTCTCCTCTCTCTCTCCTCTCCTCTCTCTGTCTGTCTGTCTGTCTGTCTGTCTCTCTCTCTCTCTGTCTCTCTCTCTGTCTCTCTCTCTGTCTCTCTCTCTCTCTTTTTTTCTCTCTATCTCTCTCTCTCTCTCTCTCTCTCTCTCTCTCTCTCTCTCTCTCTCTCTCTCTCTCTCTCTCTCTCTCTCTCTCTCTCTCTCTCTCTCTCTCTCTCTCTCTCTCTCTCTCTCTCTCTCTCTCTCTCTCTCTCTCTCTTTCTGTCTGCCTCTGTCTGTCTCTCTCGTCTAGATCCTTCTATATGCAATATACTTTCCCGATGTAAGAAGAAGAAGTAGAAGAAGCTGAAAGCATTGTTTATGCATGAAGCCGTTCATCATGGCGTTCGTTGGGCTCGTGTTTCGAATAACTCTGTCTCGTCTGATCTCTGGAAGGAAGGCGTTCGCGTCGCTCGCACATAGCGACGAACACCTGCAGAAGATTTTGACCGGGAAGGAAACTTATTTTACGCGGCTCGGGATACATCATGCTCGACCTCGTCTCGCGTCACGCCTCTCTAGATATCTGTGAGATCGTCATACATGCTGCACCGTTGGGAAATGACTATAAATGTGGATGCATACACGCACACATATATAAATATATCACAATGTATGTATATATTTGGAAAAAATATATACAAACAATATATATATATAAGCAATATTTAAAATATGCGATCTAACTAATACACGGAAAAGATTGTTATATATGTATATATAAATTATATATACTGGCCTATATATATTCATTTGTTAATATATATTTCACACCATCAGTATCTTCCTCCGCGTACTAGTTACACTGTACATTTGATCGTGCCGTGAACCATGCTGAATCGTGCTATGAATTTCTTTTATATTTAACCAGGCGACTTTTTCACACCCGTTTGTTCCACCTACATGCATACATACGTACATACATACATACATACATACACACATACACACATTTGCATACATACGTATACTTGTATATGTACTTTACGTCATCCACAAATCCAGAGATTCATACATTGATTTAGCTAGTTAAATGAACACGATATACAATAACGTATACTTGATGCTCAAAGCTTGAAAAATTTAATAGCAGTAAAGCGAAAGTCTGTTCTTCTATGAGTTCCACGAAATGTTTAGCTTCGGATCAAAGTCGATGTCATTCGTTGCAAGTGAGACAGTATCTGCCTAGTTACATTCGAGATTTACATTTAAAAATGTTGTCGTAAAATTACATTACCGACCCTCTTGGTGCCAAGTTTACATCTTTCCATTCAGCCGTGTTCAATTTAGTTCACCAAGACACTTAAAGCAGTAAAACACAAGCGCACCAACATACGGCGTCGATCCCATTTATTATGAGGCTTACAGCGAGATACTTGTGTCTTGTTATTCCGTTGGACCCCGTAGTGTTGCGCTTCATGCCGGGATGGACCGCGTTGCCATGACGATGCTTTATAACCGACCCACAAGATGTCTGGACTCGCCGGGGTCTGCACTTAGCGCGCATCAATGTTGAGTGTGTCATTTCGAAGGTGTTCTCGCTTTTCAAAGAATATTCGCTCTTATTTGTCGATAGATTCTATATCCGGCCGCCATCTTGGCGTCACCACAAAGAGAGAGGGAGACACAGATCAGGGAGACAGAGAAAGAGACAGAGAAAGAGAGAGAGAGACAGACAGACAGACTGAGGCAGTGGTAAAGCCCAGTTGCGCCCGGGAGATTTTTATTCGTCTGCACTGGCGAGTTATGCGCGTTCTAAATGACACCGGATGGCTCATTCGTCACGCGACTTCCCTAAGCAGCACGTCTATTTATCACGCAGTCTTGGCATAAACGTTAAATGAGATAGACGGTCGATTCTGGGCGAAAGAAGGCGCCGAGACTTATCGTCGGAGGAAAACAGCATTAAATTAATTAGAGGGGCAAGTGATTCTTTGCCCGTGTTTCGTCCGCTTGACATAGACGTTGAGTGCATTAGACGATCCGCCTCAGATTGCCCGGTCTATGGTTAGGAGATATCTATGCTCGTCGCGGACGATAATTGATGGAGCGGACAGCATGATGTCTGTAGCGATCGTCTGCTCTCTCGCAGAAGGTCCAGGGGTTTAATTGATGGGGTTCTGTTCCGGCTTCTGCCATCTGCTTCTAACTGAACGTTTCTCGGAGGCAGATGCATTAACGTTGTTGACTTACTTTGAAACACGGCAACTTGTGTCAATTCGACCTCCACTTAAAACTTACCTGTTTTATATTGCTTACCCACCATGGGTTGTCTCTCTGTCTTACGGACTGATCTTCTGGATATTGACCTGATCACGGCTTGGTTTGGTGTGCCATCGGTTGATGCCTTGTGCATCATACACCAGCGCAACAGAAGTTACTAATTACAATTGTTTATTTTGACATCTGCAGTGGTTGTTAGCAGTGGGGCAGAAGCGAAATGTTTGTAGAAATGATCTGTAATGGACAGTAGCCCGTCCCACCTTCCACAAGAAACCTGTACTTTCCTCAAGACACAGTCTCTGATGATGATAATGATGATGATGATGATGATGATGATGATAATAATAATTAATAATAATAATGATTATTATTATTATTATTATTATTATTATTATTATTATTATTATTATTATTATTATTATTATTATTATTATTATTATGAGTTCTCTGCCAGAAGGCTGGTCCATAGGCTTTATGACACCCGTGGATGAGATGAGTGACGTGGTTTCCTGTTGCCTTTCTCACAGACAACTGTGGGTGAGCGATTTGTCTAAGGTCGCTACGCAGTGGCTTGAGGTAGATTCGAACCTCCGACCCTCCGGTTACAAGGCACAGAACATATCGCTGCACCACCGCATCCCACAGTTTGATAGTATCTGATACTATCTATAATTCATTCATTCCTCGCATTTATATATCGCCTCTCGAAGACAATTACTCAGAAGCGCTCCCGGCTCAACCGAGACGGAAAAAAACAGTCTCTAGTGTTTGTAGAAAGTGCATGCAGAATCCCTGGCTAAGACAAGACGCAGATCTATGATAATATATACACGGTCTGTCTGTCTGTCTGTGTCTGTGTCTGTCTGTCTGTCTGCCTTCCAAATAGATTCGAGACAAATAAGGCCGAGAGAGATACGCAAACGCGGATGATGATGATGAACATCATTATGATGATGATGCAATAATAGAGTTAAATCCACGGGAGGCTCATATTTCCTTCGTTCTTATACTGGATTAATATTGCTCGCATGGAAGCCGCATTGACTCCGCGGAACAGGATCTACTAACGCCCCCGGTATGACCTCTGCCCTCGAGGTCATGACCGTGGCCTCGAGGCCCTTCTGGGCATCGTAGGCATGCGAGATTTGCGACTGATTTAGCGATCGAGGTCGGACAGGAGCCGAAGATGTAGGACGCAATTTCCGTTCTATGATAATAGTTGCAGATGAGGAGAACAAAGGGGTAGGGGGGGCAGAGAAGAAGATGAAGAAGAGTGCGAGGAAGAATGTTAAGGAGAAGAATGCGAAGAAGAGTGCGAGGAAGAATGCGAAGGAGAAGAATGCGAAGAAGAGTGCGAGGAAGAATGCGAAGGAGAAGAATGCGAAGAAGAGTGCGAGGAAGAATGCGAAGGAGAAGAATGCGAAGAAGAATGCGAAGAAAAAGAATGCGAAGAAGAAGAAGGAAGAAGAAGAAGATGATGTCGAATGTGCGAAGAAGAAACAGGAGACTGTACGGCCAGTGTACTCATTACAGCTGAGGTGGCTAGAGGGCATAGGTGAGCAAACATCTTGGAGAAAATTCTATCCAGGCAGGGATCTGAACCTCCGACCTCTCAGCTGACAGTTCAGCTAACCTCTGGACTATGGCGCACCCTAAGGGAGATGTGGACAGCTGACGATGTGGAGGAGACAGGCAGACAGGCAGACAGAGAGACAGACAGATAGACAGATAGACAGACAGACAGACAGACAAATAGACAGATAGACAGACAGATGGACATACAGACAGACAGACAGACAGACAGACAGACAGATAGACGGACATACAGACAGACAGACAGATAGACAGATAGACGGACAGACAGATAGACAGATGGACAGACAGACAGACAGACAAATAGACAGATAGACAGACAGACAGACAGACAAATAGACAGATAGACAGACAGACAGACAAATAGACAGATGGACACATAGACAGACAGATAGATAAACAGAGATAGATTGACAGATGCACAGACAGACAGAGACAGAGAAACAGACACAGAGAGACCGACAGACAGAGACAGACAGACAGAGACAGACAGACAAAGAGAGAGAGAGAGAGAGAGAGAGAGATGAGGCGTCATCACTCATATGGTCACGAGATGATGAGCAATACTCCAAGTGTTTGCGCATCCCGCCAATCACCCCCCCCCTCATTGGTCGCCTCTCCCTGAGACCCTATTCGCACCGTAGTTACCGTAGTTACGCAGGGTTCGGTGAGTCGATGACGTGGCATTCTGGTTAATTCTGTCGCGTGTAGATGGAGCCACTGTCGCAGCGCCACCTCGTGGCAGGAGGTCGTGACGTTGTTTTTGGCTGCCTGACATTTACGGAGAAAATGTCAGAGTGGGAGTGGCGGAATGAGAAGAGGGTGTGCTTGATATACGACCCCCAAGACTTCAAATTCACCACCCAATCATGGACTTTGTTATCAGTCGTGCAGCCATTAGAATTATTCTAGCAAAACTGATATTGTTCTAACCAACTGCTTCTGTTCTAACCTACTACAGCTGCTTTAACAAACTGCTGTTGTTCTAACGAATGTCTTTGTTCTAACCAACTGCTGCTATTCTAACCTACTGCTGTTCTTTTAACGAACCACTGTTGTTCTAACCAACTGCTGTTGTTCCAACCTCAATTCATATTGTTCTAACAACAGGACAATACAAGGGATAAGCTTAAACAGCCATTTTATCAATTACACATTCCTGGATCTTAGTTGTTGTTTTATTTATTTCCACATAGTTAGGCACAACCCATGTATCGCTGACCTTTTCCTTTCACTTCTACCAAAAACAACTATCTGTCAACCGTGACCACCCTTTCCACCAATTTTCCTCATATATATAACTATCTCTTGGGTTCCACTTATGTCAATCGCCCCACGAGTCATTAACTAAACTTCACTCCAACATTTCTTTCATTTTTAGCACCAATTCTAATGTCATCCAATTCTATCAATTTCTCTAAAACTTCGAATAGCAAAATAGTTCTACTAATAACTATCAACAAGCGAAACATGACATTTAATACAATACAATACAATAACACACAATACAGACAGATAGACAGACAGATAGATCATCGTGCAATACAATACAATACAATACATGATAATGTAATACAACTTCCCTTGGCAAACCGTATATTATGAGAGCAGACGTTATTGCTAGACTGTCCCTAGCTTTGTATTATAATATAACTAATATTGTGCTACAAGTTATAAGTGGAACAAAACGTTTTGCTATTGCTTGTTGGGTTGAATCGTATTAAACTGTTTGTATTACTATTCGTCGTATTATGATTCACTGTATTCCTTTGGACATATTGTATTGTGTTTTATCGTATTGTGTTGTGTTGTATTTTGTCATTTCCGATTGTAACGTACCGGTATTCTATTGTATTTTACAGAAGGTAATCGATACTCTGAAGAAAGGGATACGGACTCACAATATCGCCTATTTCGATAAAGCCTTAACCGAAGCCTTTGAACTTCTTCTGTCGGTAAGAAAACTCCTTCTGCTCATGAGTAGACGACTCATTCTAATGGTCATCTGCTCATGTGTAGACGACTCATCCTAATGGTCATCTGCTCATGTGTAGACGACTCATCCTAATGGTCATCTGCTCATGTGTAGACGACTCATCCTAATGGTCATCTGCTCATGTGTATGCGACTCATTCTAATGGTCATCTGCTCATGTGTATGCGACTCATTCTAATGGTCATCTGCTCATGTGTAGACGACTCATCCTAATGGTCATCTGCTCATATGTAGGTGACTCATTCTAATGGTCATCTGCTCATGAGTAGGCGACTCATCCTAATGGTCATCTGCTCATATGTAGGTGACTCATCCTAATGGTCATCTGCTCATGTGTAGACGACTCATCCTAATGGTCATCTGCTCATACGTAGGTGACTCATTCTAATGGTCATCTGCTCATGAGTAGGCGACTCATCCTAATATTCATCTGCTCATATGTAGGTGACTCATTCTAATGGTCATATGCTCATGAGTAGGCGACTCATCCTAATGGTCATCTGCTCATGTGTAGACGAGTCATCCTAATGGTCATCTGCTCATATGTGGGCGACTCATCCTAATGGTCATCTGCTCATGAGTAGGCGACTCATCCTAATGGTCATCTGCTCATATGTAGGTGACTCATTCTAATGGTCATCTGCTCATGAGTAGGCGACTCATCCTAATGGTCATCTGCTCATGTGTAGACGAGTCATCCTAATGGTCATCTGCTCATATGTGGGCGACTCATCCTAATGGTCATCTGCTCATATGTGGGCGACTCATTCTAATGGTCATCTGCTCATGTGTAGACGACTCATCCTAATGGTCATCTGCTCATATGTAGGTGACTCATTCTAATGGTCATCTGCTCATATGTAGGTGACTCATTCTAATGGTCATCTGCTCATGTGTAGACGACTCATCCTAATGGTCATCTGCTCATATGTGGGCGACTCATCCTAATGGTCATCTGCTCATATGTGGACGACTCATCCTAATGGTCATCTGCTCACTGCAGCCACACACAAAAATCACGCTCACCAATACTTTCACTAATGAAATTTGTTTTATTGGCAAAGCTGGCGGATATCGCGTATCATAGTGTTCTGTGTCTGCCTCATTTGTCTACTTCTGCCGTGGATACAGAAACAGAGGAGAATTCTTTTTAGGACACGGAATTAATGTAAACGTAGACTTTTCTGTAGCGACCGTATGGCCTCGACCCTGATCATTTTTCAATGAATTGATCGGGTTCTTGGAGTCATGCTTGACTCAGACCAGATCGCTGCTCCATCTCTTGTCTAACCTCGGGAGGATCCGACAGCTTTGTCCTCGCTGAAGACAACGATAGGCAACCTTATTCTTACGAAACTCGACTATATAACTATTATAATCTAGGGTCTCACTCTTACTGATTTCCACACTGCTTCCTCTAACAGTTGCCGGTCCCTCCATCTCTCTGCCTTCTCACGTTCGCACCTCTCTTACCAAGAGGCTCTCTTTCACTGTAAACTGAAAACTACCTCTTCCAGGCTGTGGTTCCTAATGTTTCCTCTTGATCAGGTTCAGTGTGCATCTCCGAGTATTCTTATCAATTTGTCCTGGGTAACAGTGTGATGGTTCCAAAACGGTCGGTGGGGGAACGGAAGAAGGCGTGAGCCAACCATCTTGTCATTGAAATTCTGATGCTATTTTTAGATGAACAGCACCAACCAGGGCTCGCAGTGCAACAAGGCGATCATGGTCATAACTGACGGAGCGCCTGACACTTACGAAGACATCTTTAAAAAGTACAACTGGCCAAACAAAGACGTGAGTTCTTCGCCTTGCAAATCATTAACCTAATTCCTAAATCAACTCTGTTCTTATCATTGCTCTTCGCCAGATTCTTAGTGGATCTAATCGTCATCATCATCATTTCAGTAGCTGTCATCTCTTCAATGATCATATCATCATCAGTTTAGTAGCTGTCCTCTCTTCAATGATCATATCTTCATCATCATCATTTTAGTAGCTGTCATCTCTTCAATGATCATATCTTCATCATCACCATTTTAGTAGCTGTCATCTCTTCAATGATCATATCTTCATCATCATCATTTTAGTAGCTGTCATCTCTTCAATGATCACCATCATCATCATCATCATCATATTAGTCGCAATCGTCTTGCTTGTTGAAGCGGCTGTCGGATGCTAGAATCGAGGGCAGTCAGAGAGAGATAGAGAGAGAGAGAGAGAGAGAGAGAGAGAGAGAGAGAGAGAGAGAGAGAGAGAGAGAGAGAGAGAGAGAGAGAGAGAGAGAGAGAGAGAGAGAGAGAGAGAGAGAGAGAGAGAGAGAGAGACACACACACACACACACACACACACACACACACATTCACAGACACAGACCATGCGGTGGTGTATGGGCGGGGCTGAGATGGTGAGACAGACGTCTGTTGATTACAGGTACGCGTGTTTACTTACCTGATCGGTCGAGAGGTTGGAGATCCGAGACACGTCAGGTGGATGGCATGCAGCAACAAAGGCCAGTCAACGACCTCGATGAACCTCTCTTAATCATCATCATCGTCATCATCATCATCGTCATCATCATCACACCACCACCACCACCACCACCACCATCATCATCATCATCATCATCATCATCATCATCATCATCATCATCATCATCATCATCAGCAGCAGCAGCAGCATCATCATCATCGTCGTCATCATCGTAATCATCATCAGCATCACTATCATCATCATCGTCATCGTCGTCATCGTCATCATAGTCGTCACATCATCTTCATCCTCCTCCTCCTCCTCCTCCTCCTCCTCATCATCATCATCATCATCATCGTCGTCGTCGTCGTCATCATCATCATATTTAAAGTTGTCGTGGTCATCGTCTGCGCTGTCGAATCCATAATTATGTCCACAGTATTTTCTACCTGACGTCTCAGCCGTCTGCCATAAAATACAAAACGGTTGCACCTGTGCCTGTTCTCCAGTCCTGGATTATGGCGATTCCTCCAACACGTGGTTAATTCACTGTAGAGCCTATATATAAATATATATATATATACCAGTCACACTATGTATAGCAATATATATATTGATATATACGCAAATATATAACTGTATATTTAAGTAGCCAGAGAGATTGAGTTAATAATATGCAGATGCAAGGGTTGGAAGCTGAGGCAGCAGAAACATAATTCTATCCAGGTACAAAGATTATCCAGTTACTAAGATCTGGTGATTGGGCGACTGGACGCACCTGGTGTTTGTTTATCCATGCGTTCGTTAGTCCATCCATCCATCCATCCATCCATCCATCCATCCATCCATCCATCCATCCATCCATCCATCCATCCATCCATCCATCCATCCATCCATCCATCCATCCATCCATCCATCCATCCATCCATCCATCCATCCATCCATCCACCCATTCATTAATCTACCCATCCATGAGTCTATCTATCCATCCATCCATCCACTAATCCATCCACCCATACATCCATCCATTCCTCCCTTTCTCCCTCCCTCCCTCCCTCCAGCCATCCATCCACCCACCTAAGACTCACCACCCTCCAACAAATCCGTCCATCTATCCATCCACCCACCCACCTAAAACCCATCCATCCATCCATCCATCCATCCATCCATCCATCCATCCATCCATCCATCCATCCATCCATCCATCCATCCATCCATCCATCCATCCATCCATCCATCCATCCATCCATCCATCCATCCATCCATCCATCCATCCATCCATCCATCCATCCATCCATCCATCCATCCATCCATCCATCCATCCATCCATCCATCCATCCATCCATCCATCCATCCATCCATCCATCCTTGCATCCATTCATCCATCTCGGCATGTCTCCATACATCCACGCATCACTGCTTCTCGGCACTGTGCACTGACCCGTGCATCAATGCAATAGTACGTTCATGCTTCATCGCATCCATCTACATCCCCACAGCAGCAGGCATTCACCTTCCGGAGCACTTGCGCTGCATAGTTCCCCGTCGTTTGGAACCTATTTCCTCTGCGTTTGACAAATACACTGACGATGCTGAGGACAGATATAATGAAGCTGATGAAGCTGCTACTGTTGATGATGATAGTGATGATGATTCTCTCATATCTCAACATATATGAGAAATGCACTCCACTGGCTCCCTGTTGAGGACAGAATCAAGTTGAAGGTCCTCCTCCTTGGTCGAGCTTCATTGGTTGGCTCTGCTCCATCATACATACGAGAGCTGTTTGTGCCGGTTTCAGCTCAGTCAGGTCGCCAGTCGCTTCGTTTAGTCACCCGTGGAGATCTTGTGGTCCCTCGCTATCGTACGTCAACACGAGTGCGTCGTGGCACCCTCAGGCGTTGGTCCATCTCTTTGGAATAATCTTCCGATTGACCTGCGATCCCTTTAAACTCTGCTCAAATTTCCTTTTTCTAGCTATGTTAAGACACACCCATTCAGATTCCTTAGACAACCATGTTCTTCAGTCTTGTTGTCAAGACCTTAAACCTCAAGACCAAGACCAAGACTTTGAACCTCAAAACCAGAACCAAGACTTTAAACCTCAAGACCAAGGCTTTGAAACTCAAGACCAAGACCGAGACCAATACCCCCAAATCACAATCATATCCAGACTGCTGCTATTCCTTATTAAAAAATTGTCAAGTCGGACTACTCGCTATTTAATGAAAACACGAGTCTTTTATTTTGTTCAAGAAAATTAACTTTAAATGCAGACTGCAGAGAATTCAGAATTCATATTTACGAAAGTTCTTCGTGCAAAAATGTTTTTCCAAATGCCTGTTGCATTTTATAAAAACCAATTCGCTCAGAATTTTCCGAACAAGATGTGACCTACGGAGCCTCATACAAATGCCGCCATGTGAAATAATACGTTCTACGGGTGCTGAAATCGCTGGCACACAAAGCAGCTTTTTCAAGCACTGGATGTAAATGTACAAATTGTGAGTTTGTTTTGAAATCATTCCATGATAAATAACTGGAAATCAAAATAATAGTCCAAAACAACAGTAACACCTCATTCACACCATGTAAAAATACCGTAGTAATTATTGGATAAAGTTTTAAAATGTTTGCATTTTGTTAAATGCCTGCTCATATTGTCAAAAGTCTTGGTCTTGGTCTTGCAAGACCAAGACCAAAAGTTTTGGTCTTGCAAGACCAAGACCAAAAGTCTTGGTCTTGGTCTTGCAAGACTTTTGGTCTCAAGACCAAGACTTTTAAAAACGAACTCGAGAGCACTCGAGAAAAGACCTTGGTCTCGAGGACAACAAGACTGATGTTCTTAGCGCTTTTGAGGTTTTTCTAAAATGCGCTTCATAAAAGTCCAAATACAAACAAAGATGATATATAAGCTTTTGTGCTGATCTCATCGGAGCAGAAGTTGGCGTTTTTGTTTGAAATGTCGGTGCAATGCTTTCATGGTCTGGAAATAAATGTTCCCGTTGTTGTAATTAAGATCATTAAATCATCGTTGTCCTACATTTCCGTCATTGTTCTTTCCTAGTCGACATCATTTCGTGGCCTTTACGACGTTCTTAAAACGTCCGAAATGAACGGTCCATACAGACGTACATGAAACAGTCATAATTAATTAATTAGTTAATTGTTGTGTTTAGGTTACTACTCGCATATCTCTACGTTGGCAGACGTTCATGAACATGTTCAGGTAAGCAGCCTAACATAGGGACGGGTCTTTTCATCTGAGGGCTTCATTCGTCCGATATTGAGCTATAAAAGCATCGATTGCTCGCTATGTGCATGAGGTTGTTTGAATATATCTGACTGCGTAAGTTTCAGTTATAATGGGAGAAAGAGACCAAGACATCGAGAGACCAACAAAGAGGATATAATAAAATTATATTAAAATTAAAAGAGGCAAATAAACAACACCGACAGACAGACAGACAGACAGACAGACAGACAGACAGACAGACAGACAGACAGACAGACAGGCAGACAGACAGACAGGCAGACAGACAGATGGGATACAGACAGACAGACAGACAGACACACAGACAGATAGACAGACATACAGAGACATACATACAGACAGCCAGACAGATATGTGGAGAGGCAACTCTGCATGACTGTCACTCCGAGTGTCAGAATCAGTGTATGTTTCCTTGATTGATCGAGTAACTGACTGATTGGTTGATTTATGGATTGAAGAAGTGATTAATTACCTTACTCTATAGCAATAGGAGGTTCCTACAGATTGAAATTATGTTACCTGTTGACTGAATTTTAGAAGGAAAGCAATGATATCAGTTGATGTTTTGGTCTGACTTTGTTTGGTTATTATCATTTTATTAAAAACTGCTGCTTCTACCACCTCCATCACTACCACTACCACTACAACTACCACTACAACAACAACAACAACAACAACAACAACAACAACAACAACAACAACAACAACAACAACAACAACAACAACAACAACAACTACTACTACTACTACTACTACTACTACTACTACTACTACTACTACTACTACTACTACTACTACTACTACTACTACTACTACTACTACTACTACTACTACTACTACTACTACTACTACTACTACTACTACTACTACTACTACTACTACTACTACTACTACTACTACTATTACTATTTCTTCTGCTACTAGTAATACTAGTACTATTACCACTTACTAATACTAGCCTACTACTACGCGCTAAAACTATTACTACTACTGCCATCATTATTAGTATTGTTATTACTTATTATTATTATTATTATTTATTATTTCTATTTTATTATTATTAAAACTATTGCTTTTAAAACCGTTATTACTAGTGTAGGCTACCTAACTCCTCGGCCCCTGCGGAGGATATCCTGCTGTTATTCTTGTGTGCAGCGGTTGTGACCCTTTACTCAGCGTTGAGTCGTTATGCTGAGTTAAAATGACTTAATAGTCAGGCACAAGTTTGCTAAGACCCTGCTAGCTATCGAGCGCTGAATCTGGATTAGCCTACTTTCGCTTTTCCTGTCTAGACCTCACTGTGTTTTCCTCATCCAAAACTCTTAATTAACGGACCCAACATTTAGAATACGATCTTAGTAATTATTTTAGTGCATGTCTTCCAACCGTATATTTCGACATGTTTTCGAATCGTGACGCCATACTTAATTGCACAGATATCGAAATTGCGAATGCTGAGTCGTTTTAGTCACGAACCAGGTTTTAATTTAGATTGTTTTTGTCCCGAGTTAAATCGTTTTTGGTAAGATTTCTATGTCGAATATTACTAGGGATGTGGTTTAACGTCTAGATGCTTAGACATAATTAAGAATAGTTCCAGATGATTCGCTTTACCGTGTGTCACGCACGATTATAGTCCACTTGACTGGCTATCAAGTATGGCGGCGAGTTTCGACAACATGTTTAATACTCCTTTAGGTTGTGAAGTATTTGTTATGGATAAGAAGGAACGTGCTTTCGTAGGCGAATACAGTGAGCCTGTTTTCAGGAATATATCCACGTTATTAGCCGTCCCATGGTGATTATGCGCGCGAATCAAACGGTCTGGACCAATATTTATCGCGATACTTCGGTAGGTTATGAAGCACTTAACGTTTGCTTGGTTCAATGTTCGTCCACAGATTGCGTGACTTCATGTTTTCGTTTGTTCTGTTTATTTGTGTTTATTTTCTTTTCGTGATCTCTTCCTGATTTTCCTATTTCTGTGTTCTTTTATTGCTCTTCTAGTCGTGACTTTATGTCGATGTTTTCTTTCACCTTTTCCATTCGCAGGCTTTCAATGTGTTTTTGTTGACGCGAGTTCGACGATAACAACTAGAAAACAATCATTTGCGCTTGTGCAAGCTTTAGGTGGCACAGCATATGTGGTGAATGTTTTAACCCATAGAGAAAACATCTGTGGCAAAGAAAACCTTTGAGATATCATCTTTCCAATCTTGTTGAAGGCATGAGAACACTTTTTAAAATCAAATTTACGTCATGCATCCTTGATTACGTTTGGCGCTTAATGATCACTTGTAATTGGTTTGACAATCACAAATGAATGTCTTTTGATGATTAATTATCCGTATTTTAATTGTTTACACGAAATTTCCTGCATTTTAAAACCAGTATTACTGATTCAAATGACCTCCGCGAGACAGAGAAAAGGTCTCTATGGAGTGTTGTGTTTAAGTTTCTCGAGACTTTGGTCGTGACATTCGAAGCAGCGTTCGCAAATCAATTTGCCGTGTCTCGAGGGAAATTTTTGGTCGAACGATGCCGCTTCCGAGGAAACGTGCGGTTCATTTATATTTCTTTTGTCTTTCCTGCGCGTCGGTCAAAGAATCGTGCATTTTAATGACTGTGCCATTAGGAACATCAGCTGACGAGAAACTGGAGTGGAAATTAACTAGACTGCGTCAGGTTTACGTGCTTGTTGCTTCATTATCAGAGAGCTAATGACCTATTAGAGGCGAATAACCTGTTAGGGGACTAATGAATGTTTACGAGGTGAATGACTCACTAGGGGTGAACGACTTATTAGGATTGGCTCTAAGTCCCAAGACCGTATCGGATATAATATGCATAGCCGATGTCTATTTGTGCTTCTTGTTTTCTGCCCTAACTAGGGCGATTGCTGCTTGGGCCAGCTACAGTTTTAGTATCCGCCTCTCTGTTATTGTTCTTTGTTTTCTCGACGCCTGCGAAGAACTTCGTGACTGCAACCGAAAGAGAAAATAGATTTATAGGGGTTTAGGAATTGCATAGCATGACATAATAGGTAGATTGGAATATATGTAAAAGCAGGATCTGTTTTCTTATAATGGAGAAGATGAAAACTACGATACCATTTGTGGGCAGAGTATTTCTCGTCTGCACATAATTTGTTTTGTGAAAATAGAAGACTTTTTCTGAGAATAGACTGATAAAAGATATCGTTTGAGAAAAGCAGCGTATTTCATTGCGAGAGTCTTGTGCGACTGTGCGTAGGCTTTTTTCTTCTGAAACCTTTTTACTTTGAAGGCATAGTATTTCTTGTGAGCGCAAGTGTGTCTTGTGCGTCTGAAAGCTTTTTTCTTTGAAGGCATAGTATTGCTTGTGAGAAGCAAATGTGTTATGTGAGAATAGATTGTTTATATTGTCGGAACAGAGGGCATCTTGTTTGAACAGAGCGCTTCTTGCGAGAGCACAGTTTATCTGTTGAGAACATTGTGTATCTTCCGAAATTGGATCGTGTTGTATAGCAATCGTGTTTGTTTAGAGAACAGTGTTTTGTAATGATTAGAATTATATATCTATTGTTTCGAGCGTCGATTGTCTTCATTCCTATTTTCTGCGACCGTGAAAAATCGACAGAAATCGAACAAAGAGCGACAAATCAGATAACACAAAAATGCACCGAAGATCGATAACGCCTCGCGACCGACTCTAGGCTTCTAAAGCAAGTGACAGTTAATTAAGCAAGTGACAGTTAATTAAGATTGAGACGAAAATGACGTCATTATGTGCATGATATTGCGACGGAAGTGACGTCAGACTGAGACGCGACTGACGTCAGATTTCAAGGTTCAGTCGGATCTGATGATGGCTTTCCAGGATTCGATTTTGACAATGAGTCGTCCACTGGCTCTACATAAAGCCAAGGTCCATAGTTGGACGGACGTTTACATCGGTCTGCTTGGTCAGTCGGAAGAGGTTTGTCTAGAATTGACCAATCGTTTCCAGTTCCCATTTCCTTGACCGCCCCGCATGATAATCTACTCCTTCCCTCTCATTTATCGACTAATTTTGTCCTTCACGCTTTTTCCGAGACATTAGGTTATGCAAAAGCTGTACTCTCGACTCTAGCTTCTGCAGATGCAGATCTGATATAAGCTCCAAACATTAGGCTGACTGCAAGGAATGTTTTCAGCAACAGAGTAGATAGGATAGCCCTATAATCAAAGGCCATAGTCATCTTCGTTTTCACCATCATCACCTACATCATCATCATAGTCGCCACCACCATCATTATATTCATTAAAAACAGCTACTGTTACTACTACTGCTACAGTTTACTACGATCAACAACTACCACTACTATTAGTACTACAATCACTACTTTCACTAATATTGCTACTACTACTACTACTACTACTACTACTACTACTACTACTACTACTACTACTACTACTACTACTACTACTACTACTACTACTACTACTACTACTACTACTACTGCCACTGCCACTACCACTACCACTACTACTGCCAATACTACTAATACTACTAGTACGAATAGTATTGTTATTCCTACCACTGCTACTACATGTACTACTACTGCCACCACCACTACTTCTACTACTATACGCACTCCCAATTATTCTCATACCCTTCCTCTCACACTCGAATATCGTCTTCAGTCATATAACAGCATCAATGTATTCCCGTCCATTTAGTGCGTTTAGTATTTGAAACGACATTAGGTTAGGTTCTATTTGCATGAACATCCGACGCCTTAGAAACAATATTAGTTGCGCCCATAGAAACGACACCTTGCTTTCTTGTTTAACTTAATCCATCCCTTCTGCCACTTATTTCGTCCTTCGTTCACCCTCACCCCTTCGTTGGACCCCCGTCGTTCCTCTTTGAAGCCGAGGTGGAGTGGGCAGGCACGAGGTCATGATATCTCCTTACATCTTTGCGGAGTTATTGGCGAAAATAACTAAATGCATGCGTCTCAGGCGAAGACTGGCAAGAATAATGTTTTGCGCCTTTTACGTTTGCTGCACGCATGCTTCTCGCTCTCGTTTTATATGTGTGCTTAACATTTTCACTTAGGTACGGAGATAGAGGAAGAGAGAAAGAGAGAAGAGATAGATAGATTTAAGGATGGATGGATGGATAGATAGATGGATACATACATACATACATAGATTGGTTGAGTGATAGATTGATAGATGAGACAGACAGACAGACAGACAGACAGACAGACAGACAGACAGACAGACAGACAGACAGACAGACAGACAGACAGACAGACAGACAGACAGACAGAGAAACAGACAGAGATACAGAGACAGAGAGAGTGTGTAAGGATAAAAACAGAGTAAGTGGTTGATGGGGAGAGGAGCAACGAATCATATTTGAGAATTGCGGAAACCTTCAACCTGACGGAGATGACGAGAGCCAATGAAGCAAGCTCTGAAGCCGAAAAATAGGTGAACGAGCAGACAGAGAGAGGTACATACATACTCACAGAAACACTTGCATGCAGGGACTGCAGGCATGTAGACACGCTGGCAGGGAGACAGAGATGCAGGCAGGCAGGCAGACACGCAGGCACCCAGGCAGACACGCAGGCACCCAAGCAGACACGCAGGCACCCAGGCAGGCAGAAGCTGCATTTGGCGTATCTTATCAAGACGATTTGCCAGTTAGTCTCTAGTTCTTAACTGTAATCGGTATCTTCAAACTTCTAAAGCGCTGCTCGAAAGCCAAGAGCAGGGCACCAGCCTATTCACAAGTGCTGCGTCAAATCAGAGGGATTTTCAAAAGAGTAGTCCAAAGGAAGTCCAGGGAGTACAGATCACGAGAGAAGCCAAGGCTGGTGGAAAGAGTGATCAGGAAAGAAAAAGGGGGTTTTGCTGAGCGTGTGGTGATGGGATTGATGGGGAAAGGCAGGGTTAAACTGGAACATTCAGGAGATTTATGCAGTAGATTCCTGTTAAATGATCCAACTTGACTCTGCCACTGATTCCTGTTTAGTTGCTTCTGTGTGAATTACAGCTTTGCATGAGAATGTTTAGCTTCTTTTTTCAGCAGAGTTAGCTTATGTTTCCTTTAGTCTGTTGAACTTTCAGAAAATATGAATTGATCGCTTGACTCAATCATTCGTTTCATCATTTGCATCTTTTCGATTCATACAATTTCCTTGATTTGTGTTATCATTTCTGTGACTATGACAACGACAACTGATGACGGTGACGATCATTCTAATCTAATTGAGGAACTTATATAGCGCTATTGTCATAAAATGCTCAAGGAATCAGTCGATCAATCGAAATCGTTGTGCAAGGCAAATTCTATAATGAGTGATTGAAAGCCAAGGAGGGAGTCGGAGAAGAAAGAGATTGTGAATGATGACGGTGGAACCTAAATCTCTCTTAAGTGTTTCGACGATATTATATTTCAGGAGGAAATTTCGTTAGATTAGGGGATCGAATGGAGAAGTTTACGTCGTCGAAATGAGTTTCCATTAAAAGGAGTTGAGCGATATCTAAATGAGGTCATCGCGTGAGGCAGATATCCAAATGGAGCTGAGAAACGGTTTCAGCGCATGGCATGACCTGAGATGCCCTTATGATCAAGATAGAGGAAAAGAGAGAAGAACCGAGAAATAAAGGAAAAACGAAGATGAGGGCGTAGAGGAAATGAGGTGGCAATGAGACATGTGGAATATTTACATAAGGTCTCATTCCATCGAATCACATTAAATTTAATCAGATAAAAGACATTAATATTTCATGGGTCGAGGTTTGTGCAAAGGTTTCTGCAAAGATGAAGAGAGAAAGAGAATTTAAGATTAACGCGATCGGGCTATGACAAGGTGGTAAGGAAGGAGAGGGGAAGGGAGAAAGGAAATAAAGGAGTATGGAAGGAAGGAAGGAAAAAGGGAAAGAAGGAGAGAAGGAAGGAAGATCGGCAGAGTGTGAAGGAATAAGTATCCCTTTGGTAAATAACTTCTCATTGCACCCGCAACTGCGTTTTCGTGTGGTGCCAGTCCCAAACCTAGACGAAGAGGAGGGCAACGCTAATAATTGTTCCTATGACACAATGTCGTAAAGCAGTAACGAACCAGCTAAATTCTCATCGAAGAATCACGAATCCCAAGATTAATCTTGTGAAAAAGGGGTAACCCTAACACCCGTGGCCGGACCGCGGATTAAAATGTTTTTACGATTCTAATCTCTGATCTTGTTTTGCTGATATTTTGCCTGCCTTGGAAAGCATTCGGCAGAGGTAAGAGCCTCTTCTGATTTCATTCTGCTAAGAAAACGCATCCATCATTCATCTCGTTTCATTAGTCGCTCCGAATCCAGAAGAGACCTTTGACTCGCACAATCAATGGCCTTCACTCTCTTTCTCATTGTTCATGTAGGCCTATCTGGCCCAGAGAACTCGAGCAATAGTAAACCTTTCGGCAATCTTAACGTGCAGTATTACAATGATCATCGTGATATATATATATACATATATATATACATATATATATATAATAACAACTATACTATTCTATGCCATACATATATAAATATATACACATACTTTCTTTTATTTGTTGTTATTATTTTTGCCCCCGAGCTACCTTCAGGAATTACAAAATTTTCCGGAGAATTAAAGCTATCATTCTGAGACTGATAGAATTATTATTATCATCATTATCATCATCATCATCGTCGTCGTCGTCGTCATCATCATTACCGTCGTCGTCGTTGCTGTTGTTTCATTGCATTTAACATAATGTTAAATGCAATGAAACAACAGCAACGACGACGACGGTAATGATGATGACGACGACGACGGTGCGAAGCAATTCTGAGAGAAGAACTTCCTCAAAGTTCCAACACTAGGAGTCTCGAACCCGTAGCCTACTCTTCACGATACAAGATCAAGCTCACTAACCAATTGACTACTGTTCTTCAGATACATCATGTATGGTTATATCTACTGAATACGGTACTTATGGTTATGTAGCCTTAAAGTGTAATATAGAGTCGGAGGCGCCCGCAGGTTTAAAGAATTGGACGCACAGCCCACTCGTAAACAAATAATTGATTGTTTGTCGTTTCGTAGGGAATTCACATGACGATATCTGTTGCTCAGCCAGTCTACAACATCAAGAATGGAACAGTATGTAGATTGTATTGTTTAGCTACTAATTACGGAAAGAAGGAAGGATGGAACGAACGAAGGAACGAAGAAATGAAAGGAAGGAAGGAAAAAGAATGAAGGATAAAGGGAAAGAAATAAGGAAAGAGGGAAAGAAAGGAAAGAATGAAGGAAAGAAGGAAGGGAAATGGGAAGAAGGAATGAAGCATGAAAGTAATGAAAGACATCTTAGCAAAATTAACAAAGAACTGGAAAACAGTGTTAAAATAAAAAGAAAGAAGAAATCATGGTAACAACGCAACTGCTAATCGAAAACGTTGACCATCAATTCATTTGCCCAATAATCTCGGTGAAATGCCAATCGAAAAAATAGTTCCTTACAGATTCTCTGCGTCTTGGCATGCATGCTATATGCAAGCCCCGCATGGTGGGGATTTGCATCCCAGCATGATAAAAATAAACTCCAATCCATTATAAACAAGATGACTAGGCAGGGGTACCTGCCGGAGGGTGGACCAACGTTTGACCAACTCTGTAGGAAAGCGGATGTCGGCCTTTTCACGGGGGTCTTATACAACCCTGGTCATGTACTCCACAAATTGCTCCCACCCAAGAAACCTAAAAATTATGTTCTCCGACCTCGGGCTCACAATAGAGTGCTTACTCCTCTGGACAATAACATGAGGAAAAATTTAATTGGAAGAATGCTATATTCATATTGATTGTGATACTGTTGTTTTTTAACTGTTGCATTATGTATTGTATTATTTTATGCTTGTACACTGGAGTGCTAATCTCTTGCAACCGGTTAATAAAGAAAATACGTACTTGCTTACTTACTTACTTATCGATTTTGGTCTGCTAAAAAGTCCAAACTCAGGTTTCAAATTGCTCTTAAGCATTATCGAAATTCCCAGTCTATTCTAACTTTCGAATAGCCGTGCTAAAACGTTTCTTTGAGTCTAAACTTGGCGCTATATAGTTTTTAAAGGTAATTATAGCATGTACTTGAGTAGCGTGGTCGTCATGTGTTTAGTATTACTATTTCGCATTTATCAAGAGCAACTATCTAATGATCATGCATTAATCGATGGCGCTGAGCAATTTTCTTTCATCTCCTTAACTGTCTCTTACACGTGTACTCATATTCGCAGTTGCAATCGTAGTTTCTAACGCGCTACTCTAAAGCTAAGCGCAAGCACAAGCTTATTCACGAGCGCTGCGTCTGATCTGAGGGGTTGTCCAGAGATCGATGTCCATTGGTGGTCCTACTCCGGTTGCCAGAGAGACCAGAAGGGCAGAACAGCTCCTCCTCGGCTTCCTTTGCCTAACTGCAATAACTGTTTTCTATTTTCCAAGTTCTAATTATAAGTAACATTACTTTGGCAGTGCGTGGCTATTAATTAATATTCACAGAAATCGATAGCATTTGCGAAAAGATCTATTTCTTCTTTACAGTTAACAAAGCAACTCAATTTTACACATCAATAATTGTCTTTTGACTGGCTCAACACAACTCTAATCTGTTTGCAACAAATTTCAATTCTCTCACAGCAGTGAATCTTTTCGCTTGCCATGTGCGACTCAAAACATCCCTGTACAAACAAGATAATTATATCTGGACGGCTCAAACCTGAACACACTGTCCAACTAAAATATCATCTAACGCATTATACCACTCCCATTATAGATATATATGTATATACACACACACACACACACGCACACACACACACACACACACACACGCACGCACGCACGCACGCACGCACGCACACACACACACACATATACATACATACATACATACATAAAATACTGTTCTCAATCAAACAATTAAGCATGAGCACACAAAATAATTAATCTATTCGTTATAGAAGCCATTCATAGCCAATTATTCAAAAACCTGTTCACTGAGGGACTTGCTCAAGTTTTTTACGCAGTAACCATCTCAGAAAAGGCTCGGACCCGTGCACTCTATAGTGTTACAAGGCGAACCAATCGGCTACCGTGTCTTACGAAGGACACGTGTGTGTATGTGTTTGTGTGTGTTTGTGTGTGTTTGTGTGTGTGTGTGTGTGTTTGTGTGTGTGTTGGTGTGTGTGTTGGTGTGTGTGTTGGTGTGTCTATAATGTTGGAGTGCTTTGTTTCAGGTGAATTCCGGTGATCTTCTGGGCGTCATGGGAACTGATGTTCCACTGAAGGAGTTGATTAGTCAGATACCGCATCACAAGGTATGTAGCCCCTACAGACATCTTGATACTCGTCCTTGAACTGCACTGATTAACAGCTCACACGCATATTTATATATTAATACACACACGTTGCATATATATACATTAATATAAATATATATATATCATGAATAATATGTATATAGGTACGAAAGAGAAGAAGGCAGTGATATTGACCTTCGAGAAGTCTCTTCATTTGCCAAGTGCATTATTTTATAGGCGCTATAGAAGTTCGAAGATTAGATTAAGTAAGATTATAAGCAGAATAGATGTCGCTGGCGTCTGATCGATGTCGCTTCTATAATTATTATGACATCTGGCGAGTGACAGGATGCATAATATTTAATCCATTGATTCTGATGCATTTATTAAGCGCCACTAACTAATGG
>OY744612.1:3933083-4145583 GCA_963556255.1 Allolobophora icterica | reverse complement strand
CTCTTTTCCGTCATTGTTTCTTTCCTATTGGCAATCTCTAACCAGAAGTCCATTCATCTTGGGTGATCGTTTCCTTCTCCTGACCAGATTACTTTAATTTATTTCTCCATCTGTAGCCTGCTTCTTGTCTCCTTAATCTGTCGGATTGAGAGCTGGTTTCTCTAATAGACTATGTATGAGACAAATATTTGTAGATAATATTAACATATTATAAGTATATTATCTGTATATTATATATATATATACATATATATATATATATATATATTTCCTTTCTAGCCTTGAGACTGTTCTGTTTGACCGGGGTTGGGCTGGTAGCGCTCCTGAGTAGATAAGAGTAGATAATCTTGAAGGGCGCTATAAAAAACCACTGTAATAATAATATATATGTATTTAGCTACTGTACTGTATATATATATATATATATATATATATATAATATTTAGTTACGGAATCGAATGATCGACAGAGAAACCGGAAGTATTCAAATGAAGATGAAAGTGCACTTTGACGAAATGGTGAGTAAGTTGTGATGACTTCCGGTGAGCCATGTGTGTTTTGTCATCAGTTAGCCAACTCGTTTATAATCAGTAAACCGACCGTACACTGTCGGTGGGAAGATTAAACGTTGATGGGGAGGACTGGCCACTCGCCCTCATATGCCGAGGCTAAGAAAAAGAAGTCGCTAACACTTCATACCCATCGCAGCCCCTCAAGCCAGTTTAAAGGACTGCTAACCATGCAGATCGATACGCTCTGCTGCCCTAGGGATATGCAGGTGCAACGCTTCTATCAACTCGAGCCCTTCATGCGTGATCCTGTGTTGAACCATCGTTACTCAAATCGCTAGAGGCCTTTCTCTCATATGAAGACAGTTGTGGAATGAAAACATGAAATTTTCTGTGATGCATCGTAACTTGTGTTAACGTTGAACCTGCTTGGTAAATGTAAATGTAAATCTCCGAAATTTCTCAGCGCCACACAAAATCCACGTCAGGGAGACCAGCTTATCACCGGCGCTATATAAATCAAGTCCACATTAGCCAGGTTGTTTTGGCCGTTGCGCTGCTAGTTCCGAATCCAGGGAAGGTCAAGCCGAGGAGACAGCCTTTCAAGGTGTCCGAGTACGGACAGTGCTATACTACTGGGCTTGAATATATTTAAGCCTAATGGCTTCAGAGTAAACAATCACACTGTAGAACAGCTTTCTAAGACTAAGACTTCTCTAGTGCATTATACATTTTCTGCTTTAATAGAGAAGCCTACCTTGCTACTTAGCTCGACCACCGTGACACAGCATACCAGTAAGTCGACACAGTTACTTTTAACGCAACTCCTATAGTTATGCCAGTTTTTAAAATACCTGATTACGGCTTAGTTTTAGTGTGCCATCGGTTGATGCCTTGTGCATTAGAGACCGGCGCAACATAAGCTACTAATAACAATTACAATTACGATACCTAGTTATGTTAATATTGCACATGGACTTGTGCTTTTATCGACAGAAACGAGCGGCGATCAGAAAACACCACTACTACTACACGCCAATCGACAATACCCCGTTCAGGTGGGATAATACCCGTTCAGGTATTATAATAACCTGTTCAGGTCGGAAGAAGAGTTGCTTGATGAACCATTGTCTGTCAATAAATACAGTCAATTGTCTAGATTTCAAGCTGTCTTAGATCAGTGACGTAGCTTTGGGCGCCATTGTAACAACAGCCTGCAATTACTATTTCAAGAACTGAAATTGAAACTTTGTTGCATGTTTAAATAGTTCACGTTGCAATGAAATTGAAAAGTAGAGGTTTTAGAAAGGAAGCTTTGTCATCCTTTGTTTTGTCGTTTCTGGTGTATTACAGCTTGGGAATAGCACTTCCGGATGGTTATGGACTGACCTGGTTGGACGGAAGAAGATCGTTGCACGAATCAGGTAACGATGCCATCGACTTATAAAATATATAGGTTAAGTTGATTCATATAGCGCCTGTTCAAAGAAAATATAAGAATGCCGATTCTTTTAGTTGTTGTTGTTGTTGTAATGTTGTTGTTGATGATGATGATGACGCCAGCTCCAATCTATCCGCAAGTCTCTTTCACTTCATGCTGTCACTGCACTGGTCCACGCTCTGATCTGCACTCGGATGGACTTTGGCAATGCTGTATACCTGTGAACTGAGTTTTGTGTACAGTCTTGCAGTGCGAGATATTAGCGTATATATTTAGTGCGCTTACTTTAGTTTCACGTGTATATGTATATATGATAGATGTATAACGTATAGTCTTAGTGACACGCGCGGCCGGCCAATCTCGGCAGCGGCGCGCTATATGTATATTATTAGAGTTCGCTTAGGCGCACAGAAGACAGGTGTGTCAAGAGGCGCGAAGAATTATGCTGACTAGAGAAGTTTGAATTCGAGTGTGTTCGCTGTAGTAGTGTGGCTGACTAGTTGAGTTGTAATCGAATTGAGTTCTGTCTGTTTGTTTCTTATTAAACTAAAAGATATTAAACTGTGTTGCTGATTAATTCAGGTTATACTTATACGTAGAATTAGTGTTCAAAAGGTGAACGTTAAATAGGCGTTAAGTACGAAGAGAACAAGGATTTAATCAGAAGGATTGTCAACGGAAGGATTGGGTTGACATTATTGGTGGCAGCGTCGGTGTGGATAAAAACTCACGGTGGAACAGCGTCGGTGTGGATAAATAACTCACGGTGGATAAATACTCACGGTGGATAAATACTCACGGTGGAATAAATACTCACGGTGGAATAATTACTCACGGTGGATATAAACTCACGGTGGATTAAAATTCACGTTATCACCTTCTTCGGCGGATAGAAGAATTTACGACGGTGATAAAAGAATTTACGCGTTGTTGCTGTGTGACGTGTTTACGATATCAACGACGGTGGAACACGAGAAACGGTATAAAAATTTCGTTGTTTTCCACGAACAAATATAAAAGAAATCCCGTTTGTTTATCGATTCACACACCAAGAAAAACCGTGACTTCTTTGAAAAGAGAAATCACCAAAGTAAACAAGTAAGATGGAGAAACTAAGTGCTGAAAGACAAGCAGATATTAAGAAGATGTCTACGGAAAGGCTGAAACAGCGTTTGTTGAAAGCCGGTTTTAAAGAAGAACAATTAGAAGGTATGTCACGTGGTGACATGATGCAGGAACTCGCCGATGTGTGGGTTAAAGAAGAAGTCGAAGAAGAAGGTGCCGTTGGCGGTGCCGTAGAAAAGGCTATTGAAAAACCTCCTGCGCCTATGTCTATGGAGATGTTGATGCAGTGGATGATGATGAAAGAAGATAGGGAGGAGAAACGGAGACAAGAAGAGAAAGAACTGAGACAAGAAGAGAAAGAAAGAGAAGATAGACGAAGACAAGAAGAGAAAGAGTTGAGACAAGAAGCAGAACGTGTAAGGCAAGAAGAATTGCGCTTGCAGAGAGAGAGAGAAGATAAAGCAGAACAAGTGCGTAAGGCAGAACTGGAATTGCAAAAGCATCAGTTCGAGATTCAATTAGAACAGTTGAAACGAGATAGAGAAGATGCTGAAAGAAGAAGACTGGAGCAGATGATTGAATCTGAAAAAGCTAGAAAAAGTGATGAAGAAGTACATCACCAACAGATTGAAGCAAAGAGAATGCGTGAAGAAGAAAAAGAAAAAGCGCGAACGTTAGAGTTGGAACGCGCAGAACAGATCAGACAGGAAGAACTCAAATTTCAGAAAGAAAGTTTGGAAAAGGCAGAGGCAGAAAGACAGGAACGTCTGAAACTGGAGAAATCAAAATTGACATTGAAAGAAACGCAAATGAGAGAAGAACGGGAAGCAGAAAGAAGGAAGCAGCAAGAAAGTGAAACTTTGGTGTCAAAAATTAAGAAAATAGGTGATGCAATGAAGCATGTATTGCCTCAAATGCCAACTGATATGATGGAGGTGCCATTATATTTTGAAACAGTCGAGAACGCGTTTCGTAGTTTTGCTGTGGAAAAGCCGTTTTGGGTGAAATTATTACTACCATTGATGACGCCGAAAGCTCGAACCGTTCTGAATAGATTGTCATACGATGATCTAGACAATTATGATAGAGTCAAGCAGCACTTATTAAAAGAATTTAAATTGACCTCGAGAGAATACAGAGCCAGATTTGTGGATGCTAAGAAGACGACAGAAGAGACTTATACGATGTTTACGGCAAGACTGAAGAACTTGCTAAACTATTACGTGAGAAGTCGAAACGTGAACAGAGAGTATGATACGCTCTTTGATTTGCTGGTAGCGGATAAGCTGAAAGAATGTTTACCGCCAGGTCCACTACAGTTTGTATTGTCGAAGGAAGGAACTGACTGTCTTCAAGCTAGTGCAGTGGCAGACCTAGCAGACATTCATGTAAACAATCGAATTGGGTTTGCTTTTCCAAATATAAACAGTTATCCTTCTCAACGTTCCGTAAACCAAAGCCAGAGTGGAAAGTGGAAAAGTAATCCAGAAACAGGGAGTCAGTTCAAAGGTAAAGAAGTCAAGGCTAATGTCCCTGTACCCAATGAGACCAGAGAAGTGACGTTTGGTCGTCAGGGATTTAACAAATCGTCAGCGCCGTTTGCCAAGAGGGAAGGCAACACATCGTTTACGCAGTATAAGAGATATGAAGGAAATGAACAACGAGGTATTTCACAACCATACCATACAGTGGTGAAGCGTTGTCACAACTGTGGTTCAGACAAACATTTGGTTAAATTTTGTCCAGTTCCAGTGGCAGCAGCTAGTTTTAGCAGAAATCAAGAACACACAAGGGTGAATTTGATTCAAGTGGTTAGTGATACAGATAATCAAACCGCGGGTCAAGAAAACCAAGAGACTGAAGTAAAGTCAGTAATGAAATGTGGTATTCAAAAAGAAATTCTATTGGATGCTGAAATTCAGAGAGAAGTCATAGGAAAAGATGACAGTCGAATATTGAAGAAATCGTTCTTGCAATATGTCGAGGTTGAAATTCGTGCAGTAGACGGTAAAGAGCCAGTGAAAGTCAAAGCACTGAGCGACTCGGGTGCAGAAATTCCGGTGATTAGTGAAGAATTACTGGAAGGCATGAAGGTGGAACAAATTGGAAAAGTGAATTTGCAATGTGTGGCAGGAGATGCCATTCCTGCGAAGTTAGTGAAAGTCGATGTTAGACTGTGTGGTAGTGACGTGGAAGAAGAGGGATTTCCGCGTAAAATCCAGTGTTCACTTACACCTTATGTCACTTTGATGTGTGCTAGTATTGCAAAGATGGGCAGTACAGAAAGATTCTTGTTGCATCCAGAGATAATTGCCGAATTAAAAGCCGTACCACAGATGAAGGTCAGAACGATACAAGGAGATGTGAGTGTACGAGCAAATGTAATGACGAGAGCGCAGAGTCGGAAACAGGAAATGGTAGATGTTGATGAGAAGAGTGAAACTGAAAGTTCAAGTGATGAGGAAAACGAAAGTAATGAGCAACGAAGCTTATCGCGAGATGGTGTAACATCAGAGATAAACGAGCAAGAGATGGCTGCATGCGAGAATGGCACATTAAATGAAACTGAAGAAGACAATGAATGTGATGTGGGGATAGGAGACTTGTATAGAGATGAAGAGATGGACGAAGAACAAAAGGTGCAGATTGCCGATTCGAAGAAGTTCGAAGAGCAACAGAGAAAGGATGAATCGTTGAAGCCGTGGTGGAAGTTAGCACAAGAGAAAGAATCTGAATTCTGTGTGATCAACGGTTTATTGCATAAGAAATATCAAATATTAGACCAGACGATATATCAACTAGTGTTACCAAAAGAGAGACGAATTAAAGTGATGGAGTTAGCACATGAATCAGTGTTTGGAGGACATCTAGGAGAAGAGAAAACAAGAGAACGAATAAAATTATCTTTTGTATGGCCAAAGATGAGAAGAGACATTGTGAAATTTTGTAAGTCTTGCGAGAAGTGTCAATTAAAGGCAAGGAGTCTGGTGATGGATAGAGTGCCTATCACTCCGGTCTCAAGAGAAGAGGTCGCCTTCAAGAGAATGACGATGGACCTCGTTGGCCCGATCGATCCAGTATCTGCTGCAGGTCACAAGTATTGTTTATGCATTGTGGACTCGTGCACCAGATGGCCTACAATCTTTTTATTGAAATCGCTGACAGCGAAGGCTGTGTGTGAAGCGTTGATGGAACTATTCATGAACGTTGGTGTGCCGTCCGTGATTACAAGTGATCAAGGAACGAACTTCACAGCCAGTTTGACAAGAGAATTTCTCGATTTAATGGGCTGTAGTCCACGATTCGACACACCAGGACACCCAGAGGCTGCTGGATTAGTAGAAAGATGGAATCAGACATTTAAAAAGATGATCCATCATGTGATAATAGACAACCCGAGGAAATGGCATAAGATAATTCCTTTCACAGTGTGGGCATTACGAGAAGTGCCGAATGCAACTACTGGAGTATCACCATATATGCTTGTCTATGGGAAAATTCCGAGAGGACCATTGGCAATATTAAAAGAGAGTTGGACTAGAGAAATAAACTTACCACCTCATGTTGGAGTTAAACCAGAAAAGTATTTAAAAGAACTCAAAGAAAATATGGAGAAAGCATTATTGTTTGCAGAATCTTACTCTCGAGAAAAGCAATTACAATACACGAATCAGTATAACAAGAGAGCAAAGCACAAAGAATTTGAAGCTGGTGAGAAAGTCATAGTTTTGTATCCAACGTCAACAAACAAACTTATTTCTCGATGGCATGGTCCATGTACGATCATACATCGAAGATCAAAGTACTCTTATTTAGTCGATATGGGTGAAAATGGTCGAAAAATAATTCACGCCAACAAGATCAGAAAATATGTTACTCGAGCATTAAGTTGTGGTCTAATTGTTGAAGAAGATGAAGATTTTGGTTCAGTGGTTGAATTACCAATGAGGAACGAGGTTCAAGATGACAAGAATTCACTTAACCTCGATCCTGAACAAATTAGCCATTTGACAGTAACTCAGCAAGAACAGTTGTTGAACGTTTTGAACAAATACTGTGACAGATTTTCAGAAAAACCTGGATTATGTACATTGGTCGAACACGAAATTGAACTAAAACCAGGATTTCGTGAAAAGGAATTTGCAGCATATCGAATTCCTTTGATTTATCGAGCAGAAGTGGAACGTCAGATCCAAGAAATGTTAAAAACAAACATTATTAAACCATCATCGAGCAGAATGGCAAGCCCTTTGGTTATTGTTAAAAAGAAAGACGGATCTTTAAGACTTGCCTGTGACTACAGATACATTAACTCATTCACAGTGGATTGTAAATATCCTATGCCGATTGTCAGAGACGTTTTGAACAAAGTTGGAAAGTCTAATGTGATTTCTATTTTGGACTGTCGAAGTGCTTATTGGACTTGTCCTGTAAAACAATCTGATCAATGGAAGACAGCTTTTGTAACACATAATGGACTGTATGAATTTACTCGTGTTCCTTTTGGAATGATAAATTCAGGCCGAACTTTTGTTAAGGCGATAAATTTAGTTTTACAGCCTATAAGTGACTTTGCAGAACCATATGTTGATGACATTGCTGTGCATTCTGACAGTTGGAAAGTTCACTTGCAGCATCTAGATGCATTTTTGATGCAAATGAGATTGCATAACGTTACTTTGAATTTGAAAAAATGCATATTTGGTAAGAGTGAAGTAAGGTTTATCGGTCATGTGGTTGGGTCTGGTAAGATAAAGATGAATCCAGACAGAATTGAAAGTTTGACTAATTTGAAGATCCCAGAAACTAAGAAGCAAGTTAAGCAACTGCTTGGATTTTTTAATTATTACAGACAGTTTATTAAGGACTTTGCACAGATTGCGAAACCTTTATCTGATTTAACTAGTAAACGTGTTTCTGATAAGATTGATTGGACTGTTGAACATCAGCAAGCATTTGATTTACTTAAAGAGGCTGTGCGATCCAAAGTAGTATTATATGTTTTTGAAGTGGGAAAACCATTCAATTTGTACTGCGATAGTAGTGACTTTGCAGTTGGGGCTGTTTTAACACAGATGGACGACAAGGGAATAGAACGCCCTGTGTCATTTATCAGTCAGAAATTAACTGATACCCAGAAGAGATGGGCTACTGTGGAAAAGGAAGCCTATGCTATTGTTTGGGCTTTAAACAAGTTAAAAGAAATTATAATTGGATCGAAAATTTTCATTTTTACTGATCACAATCCTCTTACATATTTGACTGAGTCAATGTCTAAGTCTGCTAAACTTGTGCGTTGGGCGTTAGCCTTACAAACTTTTGATGTTGAGGTGAAGTACAAGAAGGGCAGATTGAATATTATTGTTGATTGTTTGTCAAGGTTATAAGTAATCGTAAGACTGTTTATTAATTATTTAGATATATATATATATATGTTTCATGTATTTTGGTAATTTCGCAAATTTTGAAATTTAATTTGCTCAATTCCAGAAAAAGGAAGGAGGTAATGTGAACTGAGTTTTGTGTACAGTCTTGCAGTGCGAGATATTAGCGTATATATTTAGTGCGCTTACTTTAGTTTCACGTGTATATGTATATATGATAGATGTATAACGTATAGTCTTAGTGACACGCGCGGCCGGCCAATCTCGGCAGCGGCGCGCTATATGTATATTATTAGAGTTCGCTTAGGCGCACAGAAGACAGGTGTGTCAAGAGGCGCGAAGAATTATGCTGACTAGAGAAGTTTGAATTCGAGTGTGTTCGCTGTAGTAGTGTGGCTGACTAGTTGAGTTGTAATCGAATTGAGTTCTGTCTGTTTGTTTCTTATTAAACTAAAAGATATTAAACTGTGTTGCTGATTAATTCAGGTTATACTTATACGTAGAATTAGTGTTCAAAAGGTGAACGTTAAATAGGCGTTAAGTACGAAGAGAACAAGGATTTAATCAGAAGGATTGTCAACGGAAGGATTGGGTTGACAATACCATTGGCCTTTCCTCCTCCAATATGCACAAACTCGAGTCTATCCTTAATGCTGCTGCTCGGCTTATTATATAGGTGATAATTATACCTAAATTTGCCCACATTTCTGCCTTCATTCGTGATTCCCTCCACTGGCTCCCTGCCCAGAAGGAGATTCAGTTTAAAATCCTCACCCTCATACGCTACTGCCTCATTGATCTGCTCCATCTTACCTAATGAATTTCTGCACCCTGGTTTCTTCCTTGCCTGCTAGCGCCTCCTTGCAATCTTCGGCCCGCGGCCTTATGGCTGTCTCTCGTACGCACTCTTCCACGGCACAATCCAGGAGCTTCGCCTATGTCGGTCCCTCCGCTTGGAACTGTCTTCCCTTGTCTCTGCCAAGAGCTTCTTGCCCTCTCTTCTCTCCAGATCGATAGACGCCAGGAAACCTTTCTTTTGCCGGTGCTGGCTCTGATGCGGGTTGAGAGCCGCTGCTGTGAGTAGCGCTATATAAGTGTTCGGTTACAATAACAATTCGATTACAATGATGATGGTGATGATGATTATGATGCTGTTGATGCTAATAAGGTGATGATGATAATGATGCTGATGATGGTGTGGTGATGATGAAGATGATGGATGTATGGCAGCGTTAGAGATGAAGATGATGGTTATGATGATGACGACGACGACAATGGCGAAAATGATGATGATATGTCTACTCATAACACAAAGAGAAAAAATCAAGTTATATTTGATCGTTATAATTGAACAGCGTACACTTGGGTTTTTCTGCTACCGTTTGCGTAATTTCCCGTCAGTTTCTGCAAATATTTGCCCTTATTATTTTCCTGCCCTGGTTCGGATTGACTGCAACCGAAGACGTTGGTCGTCTGCTCCTGTGTGTGCGTCGTCTGCTTCCATGTGTGTTTCGTCTGGTTCCATGTGTGTTTCGTCTGTTTCCATATGTGCGTCGTCTGTTTCCATATGTGCGTCGTCTGTTTCCATATGTGCGTCGTCTGCTTCCATGTGTGTTTCGTCTGCTTCCATATGTGCGTCGTCTGTTTCCATTGTGTTTCGTCTGGTTCCATGTGTGTTTCATCTGTTTCCATATGTGCGTCGTCTGTTTCCATATGTGCGTCGTCTGTTTCCATATGTGCGTCGTCTGCTTCCATGTGTGTTTCGTCTGTTTCCATATGTGCGTCGTCTGTTTCCATGTGTGTTTCGTCTGTTTCCATGTGTGTTTCGTCTGTTTCCATATGTGCGTCGTCCGCTTCCATATGTGCGTCGTCTGTTTCCATGTGTGTTTCGTCTGTTTCCATGTGTGTTTCGTCTGCTTCCATGTGTGTTTCGTCTGTTTCCATATGTGTTTCGTCTGCTTCCATGTGTGTTTCGTCTGTTTCCATATGTGCGTCGTCTGTTTCCATATGTGCGTCGTCTGTTTCCATGTGTGTTTCGTATGTTTCCATGTGTGTTTCGTCTGTTTCCATATGTGCGTCGTCTGTTTCCATATGTGCGTCGTCTGTTTCCATGTGTGTTTCGTCTGTTTCCATGTGTGTTTCGTCTGTTTCCATGTGTGTTTCGTCTGTTTCCATATGTGCGTCGTCTGTTTCCATGTGTGTTTCATCTGTTTCCATATGTGCGTCGTCTGTTTCCATGTGTGTTTCGTCTGTTTCCATGTGTGTTTCGTCTGTTTCCATATGTGCGTCGTCCGCTTCCATATGTGCGTCGTCTGTTTCCATGTGTGTTTCGTCTGCTTCCATGTGTGTTTCGTCTGTTTCCATATGTGCGTCGTCTGTTTCCATATGTGCGTCGTCTGTTTCCATGTGTGTTTCGTCTGTTTCCATGTGTGTTTCGTCTGCTTCCATGTGTGTTTCGTCTGTTTCCATATGTGTTTCGTCTGCTTCCATGTGTGTTTCGTCTGTTTCCATATGTGCGTCGTCTGTTTCCATATGTGCGTCGTCTGTTTCCATGTGTGTTTCGTATGTTTCCATGTGTGTTTCGTCTGTTTCCATATGTGCGTCGTCTGTTTCCATATGTGCGTCGTCTGTTTCCATGTGTGTTTCGTCTGTTTCCATGTGTGTTTCGTCTGTTTCCATGTGTGTTTCGTCTGTTTCCATGTGTGTTTCGTCTGTTTCCATGTGTGTTTCGTCTGTTTCCATGTGTGTTTCGTCTGTTTCCATGTGTGTTTCGTCTGTTTCCATGTGTGTTTCGTCTGTTTCCATGTGTGTTTCGTCTGTTTCCATGTGTGTTTCGTCTGTTTCCATGTGTGTTTCGTCTGTTTCCATGTGTGTTTCGTCTGTTTCCATATGTGCGTCGTCTGTTTCCATGTGTGTTTCGTCTGTTTCCATGTGTGTTTCGTCTGTTTCCATATGTGCGTCGTCCGCTTCCATATGTGCGTCGTCTGTTTCCATGTGTGTTTCGTCTGCTTCCATGTGTGTTTCGTCTGTTTCCATGTGTGCGTCGTCTGTTTCCATATGTGTTTCGTCTGTTTCCATGTGTGTTTCGTCTGCAACCATGTGTGTTTCGTGTGTTTCCATGTGTGTTTCGTCTGCTTCCATGTGTGTTTCGTCTGTTTCCATATGTGTTTCGTCTGCTTCCATGTGTGTTTCGTCTGTTTCCATATGTGCGTCGTCTGTTTCCATATGTGCATCGTCTGTTTCCATGTGTGTTTCGTCTGCTTCCATGTGTGTTTCGTCTGTTTCCATATGTGCGTCGTCTGTTTCCATGTGTGTTTCGTCTGCTTCCATGTGTGTTTCGTATGTTTCCATGTGTGTTTCGTCTGTTTCCATATGTGCGTCGTCTGTTTCCATGTGTGTTTCGTCTGCTTCCATGTGTGTTTCGTCTGTTTCCATGTGTGTTTCGTCTGTTTCCATGTGTGCTTCGTCTGTTTCCATGTGTGTTTCGTCTGTTTCCATGTGTGCATCGTCTGTTCAGTGTTTCCATGTATGAGTCTTCTTCGAGTTCGATTATTTGTATTCTGTGATTTTTTCTCTCAGATTTGTCGGCTCTTCGCTCGACTGAGGTGACGGTGGCTGATTGGTAAGTGCTTTGACAATGTTCAGTTCGATTCCTGTATTTCTAGACCGAGTGGTTAATGCGCTTGCCTTGGAATGCAGATAGTAGGGATTCGATCCTCCTCTGAGACAGTCCTATCATGTGTGGGGCTTTGAGCAAAGTCATTCACTCACAAATTTTCCGCTTCATCGACTGATGCTTATTCGTTGGATAGTGGCACTTAATAAATGCATAGTAGTAGTAGGGTAGTAGTAGTAGTAGTAGTAGCAGCAGCAGTAGTGGTAGTCGTAGCAGTTGTGGTAGTAGTGGTAGTGTTAATAGTGGTGGTAGTATTGGTAGTAGTAGTAGTAGTAGTAGTAGTAGTAGTAGTAGTAGTAGTAGTAGTAGTAGTAGTAGTAGTAGTAGTAGTAGTAGTAGTAGTAGTAGTAGTAGTAGTAGTAGTAGTAGTAGTAGTAGTAGTAGTAGTAGTAGTAGTAGTAGTAGTAGTAGTAGTAGTAGTAGTAGTAGTAGTAGTAGTAGTAGTAGTAGTAGTAGTAGTAGTAGTAGTAGTAGTAGTAGTAGTAGTAGTAGTAGTAGTAGTAGTAGTAGTAGTAGTAGTAGTAGTAGTAGTAGTAGTAGTAGTAGTAGTAGTAGTAGTAGTAGTAGTAGTAGTAGTAGTAGTAGTAGTAGTAGTAGTAGTAGTAGTAGTAGTAGTAGTAGTAGTAGTAGTAGTAGTAGTAGTAGTAGTAGTAGTAGTAGTAGTAGTAGTAGTAGTAGTAGTAGTAGTAGTAGTAGTAGTAGTAGTAGTAGTAGTAGTAGTAGTAGTAGTAGTAGTAGTAGTAGTAGTAGTAGTAGTAGTAGTAGTAGTAGTAGTAGTAGTAGTAGTAGTAGTAGTAGTAGTAGTAGTAGTAGTAGTAGTAGTAGTAGTAGTAGTAGTAGTAGTAGTAGTAGTAGTAGTAGTAGTAGTAGTAGTAGTAGTAGTAGTAGTAGTAGTAGTAGTAGTAGTAGTAGTAGTAGTAGTAGTAGTAGTAGTAGTAGTAGTAGTAGTAGTAGTAGTAGTAGTAGTAGTAGTAGTAGTAGTAGTAGTAGTAGTAGTAGTAGTGGTAGTGGTAGTAGTAGTAGTAGTGCTAATGATGATGACAATAATATACTGCAGTTTTAGGCGATTTCAGATTAAGTCCTCGATTTTCGAGTAACTTTATTTGAATCCTATTTCTACGCTGCATAGATGAATAGTGAAGCCTTGTTGTAACGGGCGTTTGCCCGGGCGTAACGGGTGTTGCTTGTCATTTACGAACATGTACTGCTACATTCAGCTCTGTGTAGCAAGCATTTTCAATTGTCTTAACATACTTGTTTAGATCAGTCGAATAGTGATGTGTGTGTAGCGCTTTGTGAGGCACTTAGAAGGTCCTAGGTTAAGTGTTTTCATGCATATACAAGTCATATACTCAATAGCAGGTCTATAGCTGTTTATGCCGGAGTAAAATGCATTCGATTATATTGATTTACGTTTAGGATAACGTTATAATTTGATTGCAAGTGTCCACAACTGCTATGAACGTTAGCGTGTATTGTAGCACCCATCCTGAACGAATGACATGCAGCCAGAAAGAAAAAAGAATCAATTAATCAATCAATAGACCAATAATTCAACTATTGATTAATTTATCAATAAGTCACTAATTCTATTCAATCACTCAAATACTCAATCCATAAATCGTCGATAGGTCAAATTTTTTATCTACAAATAGACTGCCAAGTGCATCAAATGCACACGCTTAAATAGCTTTTTAATTAAGTTAAATTACATTTTTAAATTAAACTACACTGGAATTGAACTTCAATGTCGACATTTTGCTACATTTATTTGTTAAACTTGTTTTAGACTAATTTTTTTAATTGAAGCTGTACAAGATATTATTATTGTGGTCGTCTGTGTTGAAGGGAATACTGTCGACCGGCTAATGTAAACGATTCCCAGTTGCGTCCGATTGAGTTGCTGATCAAGAGTCTCGAACGAGGAAAGAACGATCCGGACTATTTCAGGAAATACTGTGAGTTCCACTTCAAAGAAGCCGACTTCTATGTTGTCTCTTTGTGACGCCGCCTAAGACTTCAGTCGCCTGTTGTTTTGATTGGGGAGGGGGGGATAGAGTAATGGTTACACTCGGGGCCAGGAGAGCATAAGGTACGCGGATCGATTCCCGTAACCCCCCCTAGGGCGGCGCCTTGCATGGCTGCCAAACCGTGTGTTTAATTAATATATTGATTGTACTTTCATGTTTCAGCGTAATCTTACTGCGTCTGTCGGTTAGAAATAATAAAGAATATAATTATTATTATTATTATTATTATTATTATAGTCAGTCTTTGAGCGGAGTGGCTTTGCACTGACTTACTCAACTAAGAGAAGAACAGTCCCTTAAGCTAGCCTTGAGGCAACCATGGGTATGAAGGGTTAGCGACTTCATTTTCTTAGTCTCGGCATTTGAGGGCAGGTGGCCAGTCCTCTCCCTCGCCGTATCATCATCCCACGACAGTGTACGGTCAGTGTACTCATTATAGCTGAACTAAACTTAACAATTGAGCTATCGGTTTGTCCTTCTATCGTCCCATTTATCTAACCGTAAGTTACTAGCTGATTATTACCTCTGCGTCTATCAACCTATCTATCTGTCGGTCTATCTATCTGTGTGAGTGTGTGTGTGTGTGTGGAGGGGCGTGCGTGTGTATGTTTGTGTATGGACTTAGAAGGTATCTAATGGTTTGCTTTTGGTGCTGGTGGCTTTTACGGCGGTTGCCAATGGTTACGCGCACTTGCCGTAACAGTGCAATAATGATATAAATTTAATCAGGTGGTCAATAAGAGCTGGAAACCGACAAAGAGCGTTCTGCAACCTGCCTTCCTTCCTTCCTTCCTTCCTTCCTTCCTTCATTCCTTCCTCCGGTTCCCGTGTCTCCGCCTCCCCTCTCCACCGGCGCCCCTTCCCCATTTCCCAATCCATTTGTTGCCCGTAGAATCCGTCGAAGAGAAGCCGGAAGCTTTCAATCTGTCATGGCGGCATCGGATGACCGGAAGACGAGGTGAAGTCGGACCGGAAGCCGGTGGCATGATGGGATTTGCTGCAATTATTTTAATGACTCCGTTTCTCCGGTGTCGTCTGCTCTCCACGCCACAGAAACGACGACCAAACGTCACGGATATGGATTCCTCTGTCTCCGTATCCCTATTTATCTCTCTCTCTCTCTCTGTCTGTCTCTCTGCGTCTCTCTAATGCTCCCCTTGTCTCCCAATTCTTCTCCAGATCTTTTTCGTTCTCTTCTCCATTCATTTTTACTCTTTTTCTTCCTTCCTGTTTTCTTGTTCTTCAACGTTCTTTTCCCTCCTCTTCCTCTATCTACCTCCCTCTATCTGCTTGTCTCTGTTCGTCTTCCTGCTCCTGCTCCTCCTGCTCCTGCTCCTCCTACTCCTTCATCTCCTGCTGCTGCTGCTCCTCCTCCTCCTTCTGAGCCACCTGTTCTTATCCTCCTTTGTCCAGATCCCTTCTCCATTCAGAGTCGTCCGCGAGTACTGACACTCAATAGTAACTATATATATATATATATATATATTTATTTATTTATTTATTTTATAAGTCTAATTCATATATTTAGCGACGAGGCTGAACTTCCAGAGATATGCTCCCACAGAAACTGTTAATCTAACCTTCAATTCCTAAACGATCATTTCTCTATGATGTGAAAAATTATTCTGATTTGTTTACTTTTCATCTGCATAATTGTCTTGTTGGGTTTTCTATATTCGTCTTATATGCAATACATATAAGACGAATATATAATAGACCATTAATTAAATATACGTTGATTACATATTAAATTGTATATTGTATTGCATTGCGTGACATTGTACCACACAACGAAACACCACAACACATCATACTACACTGCATCATGGGTATGAAGTGTCAGAGACTTCATTTTCTTAGCCTCAGCATACGAGGGCGGGTGCCAGTCCTCTTCCTCACTGTCTCATCTTCCCACCGACAGTGTACGGTCGGTGTACTCATTATAGCCGAGTTGGCATGGGCGCAGGTGGAGCAGAAATCTTAAACCAAATGTCTGCCCTGGCGGGGATTTGAACCAGCGAGCTCTTGATTGACAGTCTAGCACGCTAACCACTACACCATGGGCACCACTCTACATCATATTGCCTTACGTTGTGTATATGATATATATATATAGAAATAATGCCAGTTGACCGAATCCCACACAGTGCAGTGCACTGTGCACTACGTGCAAGATTCTAAGGTAAAAGACACAAAGGCAGACCAAGACTACGCTGTATAGATAATATAACTGAGAACATAACTTCACTTGGACTAACACTAAGGGGGCAGTAGACTTGACAACCCGAGGACAATTGAGATCATTTATTCGTACCCATCGCCGCCAAATGGCTGGCATCAGGGACTGATGATGATGATGATGATGATGATGATGATGATGATGATGATGATGATGATGATGATGATGATGATGATGATGATGATGATGATGATGATGATGATGATGATGATGATGATGATGATGATGATGATGATGATGATGATGATGATGATGATGATGATGATGATGATGATGATGATGATGATGATGATGATGATGATGATGATGATGATGATGATGATGATGATGATGATGATGATGATGATGATGATGATGATGATGATGATGATGATGATGATGATGATGATGATGATGATGATGATGATGATGATGATGATGATGATGATGATGATGATGATGATGATGATGATGATGATGATGATGACGATGACGACGACGACGACGACGACGACGACGACGACGACGACGACGACGACGACGACGACGACGACGACGACGACGTGTATATGTCTGTGTTGATTCAGGTGACGTTGATCTGGTGACGAGTCTGTTGTTTGATGCGGAGGCGACGCGTGGAGCGTTGGCCAACTGGTTGAAGGAGAACACGGATGGAACGATCAATGACAGCGCATCTAAGAAGTAACCGAGTTCGAATCCTTTCTCCTCCTTTGAGACTTCTATAGCGCCTCCTCTTCTCTGGTCATTTTTCGACAACCACGTTCCACTACGCAAGCCCAAAGAACACGTCTTATTATGTTGGCGAGCTTTGTATTTTCAGTGCTTACCCACGGAAGCCTAACTTATTTACTTAGTACTTGTCCTTCCCGTGTATATCTGAACATCGGGCAATGAAGCTTCTACTTTCGTCTCTGTCTATCTCCAGTCCTCTGGCCTCGTCCAACGACATCTCCAAGCATCTCAAGTCGTCTCTGATGGTCCCCTTCTCTCCTTTTAAATTCATGGATTCAGATTACTTGGTTGGCTCCTCTATCCTTGTTCATACGAACCACAGCCCCCATTCGTCTTGAACCTAACCATTACTGCATTACTGTAAAGACCATAGGGCCTAATTGTGGCTTCGTCACTGCTTCATATAATTATGTCGATTGTATTAGAAGCGTACAACGTAGACTCCGAATGAATGACTGCTGATTATTATTAGTCTTTCCTGTGCATGCTTAGAATTCGATATTTAGTTATTCCGAGAATTCCTTTCAGACAAATCACTCTTCGCTTCTTCGCTAGAACACATACTTTGAATATTCATTAGCCGGTTGAAGCTTTCTGATTGGGCGACGTACTCCCGGGAGCCAGAATGTTCGTGCTGATGCATAGCTGAACTTTGATTATTGAAAGACAGAGAATGCTGATCAGAGAGATGGACACGACAGAGGTAGACATGTTAATACTAAGAGTGCATGGCAATTAATACGACCTGACATCACTATATATACACAAAGTTATCAATCTGTCATACTTGTCTTCAATTTATAGCAGTGCAGCATAGACGAATATAACCCGCCAGCACGCTCGCATGGAGTCCATAAAATAAGACCAATATTCCCATATGGGACCCGTATTATAGAACCCATATGGGTCCTATCTAACGCCCGCTGAAAAGCTTGCAGGGTAAAATATGTGTCTGTAACTCTTACTATGATCTATAGCTGTCGTAGTGTCTGTAAATCTTGCCTGTGAGACACGGATATCACGAAAATACAGTCTATATCACACGCAAGCACATCCATGGCGCTTGCAATACAACAAGTACATCACATGTCCATCACCTAGTCGTCTCATATGTAGTCATAATGGTTACGCGTTCTTTTGGATTTGACGGAAGTTTTACTACTGGAGAGACAGCTTTTCGCGGGAGATATGTATTTAGGTTTAGCCTAGTCATAGGTGGAGCTAGTCCACTACAAATTTAAAGTTATTATGCAGTGAAACAATGCGTTCTCGTCAGAGGCGAGTTTGGTAACCGCTGGCGAGCTGTCTCGCCCGTGATGAAATCTTCTCAACTCGAGGTAGTTAGCGGTTGTTTATGTTACAACGAGTCTGTTTTTTTCTGTTCCAACCTGTAACCCATCACACAGTAGTTGCACTCGTCACCCCTGCACTCCCGGATTCATACCCAGGTAATCGACCTATTGTGTCTGTGGCTTTGTCTGTCTCTCTGTCTGTCTGTTGTGTCTCTGTAAGTGTCGTTAGAAGGATCTGTGTTGTGTCAGTGTCTTCTGTGAGTGTTGTTCTCGCTTTGATTCGTCGTCATCGATGTCGTCACGCTCATTCTCCTCCTCCTCCTCTTCATCATCGTAATCATTATCATCATCGGCATAATCATCATTATCAGCATCATCGTCATCAATTGTGACGAAGACGAGAGTTGCAGACTTGCAGTATCTACAAGACTAACTTTGCACTTCTTTCCGACTATAATTATCTCGACTACATCACAGGCTGCCATGCAGTCTGGGACATGAGCTTCTTTTATTTTCCATGCTTCTATTTCGCAAGTGGTTGAAGACCAAATGTTGTCTTTGACCTTGGTCTTGTTCAGTCAGATCAGGATGAGGTTTCTGGAAGAGGTGCTATATAAATAATGAATTACAATCACAAAGACAAAAACTAGCAACTGCATAGCTCCGTAGCCCAAACCTGTCGCCCTCATCAGTTTCGTCACCTTGATCATTATTACGAGGAAATTTATGTTTAAACTCAAATTATGTATTGTCTGTGACAAGCTTTCAGTCGTTGTAATTACTTCTGTGCAGTCAGACTTTCTCAGATTCTAATCACAGCCCGTATCTTGACGCAGCTTTTGTGTGGCATAGTGAGTAGTAGTTTCAGTGTTCAAATACATCTTATGGTTGACGTCGCCCTTCTCCATTTTCAAGGCTTTGGATTGGCACTACCTGGCCAGTAGCGACAGTACGGGTTGTGGTGGTGTTGCGGCCTGGAAAGATTTCGGAAATCTATATTAAGTTGCGTTTTTTCCTATGTTCAATGACTTTGTTGACTCACCAAATGTTGATATCTTTCTCACTTAGTTCTGGTTGGTCAAAGGAATATATCGTCCTAGACATTTCATCGTATTTTTTCCCGATAAAAACCTTGTGCCATCTGCAATGCCAACCTTCACTGCAATGTCGGACTGATTTTCTGCAACATCATACGATCCTTTTGCTGTACAAGTTTAGAAGGGAACTGGGAATTCTGTCGCACAATTGTTGCATGCTTTTTCTTTTGTCGTGAATAATCGTTAAGTTCTTTTCATAATTATTTTTCATTGTTTCTTTCTTTCTTTCTTTTTATTCAATTATCACGTTGTGATTTTTGTTGTGTTGGTAACAACAATTTTCGGCTAAGCTTCGGCACTTTACGTAAACTGAACTCCTGGTTTTAAGAATCAGTGTACCAGTATGGCTGCTTTAATGATAAATCTTAAGTACACATTGCCTCTGAAGAAAACTTCTCAGGGAGTGCCTCCGATATGTCAAGAGAGGATTACAAATCAAGTAGAATGGTCTTCAAGCGCTGAGAATTAGTGGTAAGATGGCAGAAATGACTCGCTGTAGGCCACTATGTTCGAGCTAAAACTATAAATAATAAATTATAATGTTTCAGGTCGTTGTCGTTCAGAAATACCCAGAAGGCATTTCGTTTCGTCTGCTGTGAAGTAAATAAATAAAATTCATGTGCCATATACAGTGGCGGCGATCTTGTTTGACAGGTGAGGGGGGACATTTTGGAACTGATCTGGTGAAAAAAGAGTTTTGAACTGGTCTTGTGAAAAAAGAGGTAAAAAATTGAACTGATCTTGTGAAAAAAGTCAAAAAATTTAAATTTGATGACCTTTTTTGGTGTTTCCTCTAAATTTGGGGGGTCAGATGTATGGCGTGTGCCCCCCACTCTTAAAGGTGGGGGGTCTTGTCCCCCTCAACCCCCCCTGGATCGCCGCCCATGGCCATATAAATATTGATGAAAACAGTTTGCTGTAGGTGAAACTGAGATGCCTTCTATTATATTAGAAATGGAGTGGAGCTGGTTTTCATTGGAACGAAGGCGGGTCTGACTCGATATCTAACGCTCACGGACAATCTCACTGATCCGTGAGTAGATCTCTTTGTGTCCTGTCCATATTGCTACGCTTTCTGTTTTAAAGCAGTGTTTTTGGATAGAAGTACCTCATTCATCTGTTCATCTGTTCATATGCGATGTTATTCTAATAAATTGAACACAGTATCACCTACCGTATCCTGTTCATATTGCTACGCTATTTGTTAATGGTCTGCCGTACCTCTTCACATGTTTATATGTTCACATGTTTTGTAATTCGGAGAACTTGACTCTGAGAATTATCTTTCCATTTGTGACTTAAACAAGTCCTATGTACTAATTCCTACCTTAATCCATCCGCCAAGCATTCTCATCCTCAACGAGACCCACCTTAGCAGCTGCTCTGTCTCCTCTCTCTGATCTCTCTGGCAACCGGACTCGGACGTCCACTGGACATCGATCTCTAGACAACCCCTGTGACATGACGCAGCGCTCGTGAATAAGCTGGTGCCCTGTGCTTAGCTTTAGAGTTGCGCTTCAGAAATTTGGAGTTTACTATTACGATCGCGCGAATATGGACGTTCGATGTGTTGTGTCATCAATTAAGAAGAAGAAGAAGAGCAGTCCTCTGAGGCAGCCTTTGGTATGAAGTGTTAGCGACTTCATTTTCTTAGCCTCGGCATATGAGGGCGGGTGGCCAGTCCTCTTCCTCACCGTATCATCTTCCCACCGACAGTGTACGGTCAGTGTACTCATTATAGCTGAGTTGGCTACCGGGTGCAGGTGGAGCAGAAATCTCAAACCAAATTTCTCCCTGGCGAGGATTTGACCCCCGACCTCGATCGTTTGACAGTCCAGCATGCTAACCACTACACCATCGAGCACCCCAATCTCCCCATTAATTAAACGCATTGAATATTGTTACTCCCAGGTAATATTAATAGTAGCAGTGCTATTAAAGGTGGTAGTGGGAGGAGTTGCTATTCGCATTTCAAAGACTCTGTTATGTGATTTTCATAAAATAAATCACGAGGTTTCTATTGTTGTTCGCTTTGGTTCAGGGAATTCATATCGTCAAATAAGGACACGGTCCGTGAACTCTACTATTCAAGGGCAGTCGAAAGAGGCGATGGAATATTTACCTTCTCCGTGCCTTTGCTCGAAGGTAATTGTAACCGTTATTTGCATTTTATTTACGTATGTAGGTACATATCTGGACACTTTCTGTAGCAACTTTTAAGTACCTTACAAATGCGATATATGCGCCGGACAAGAGTCTCACAGACCACAAGACTTTTAGTAAAGGCGCGTCAACACAGGGGCTGAGAGAGAGAGGCAGAAATGCTCACGTTTGAACCTCTGGTAAGAGATTTTCGTGCCTCGTTTTTCAGGATGGATTAAAAACCTAAATTCGGGGGAGTTTTGTTGGAATGGAGAAAAGAAAGAAATCTAGGAAGGTTGACTCGACGAATCACGCCATGAAAACCCGGACTAGCAAGAAAAGGTCACCGGAGTGTCGGCAACTTGCACTCGGTCAGCTAAGATCATTGGAAGCCTAACAAAGAGTCGTTAAAGTTTTAAGACATGACACAAAGCACAACCTCTCTTACTGGCTTCCTCAATTTTTTTAAATTTTTATTTAGGATATTTCTATAGCGCCTCCTCAAGTCTACTACTACTCAGAGGCGCTCCCGACTACAGCATTGATACTGTGTCGGAGTTTTCACGCCGAAGCGCCACGAGCAATTGCGAGTAAAGGACTTGCCCAAGGTCCCTACGCAGCGGCTAGAGTGGGATTCGAACCTGCAACCCTCCGGTCACAAGGCGCCGAACTTACCAAGGAGCCACCACGCCCCACAATGGATCCGTCCGCCTGTGCTTCAATCCAACTTTAAACCTTTCGTGTTCAATTGATATTGTTCAAATTGCTTATCCTCCATAGTGGACCGACCTTCTATATATGACCTGATTTATGGCTTGATTTTGGTGTGCCATCGGTTGATGATTTTGAATAATACTCCGACGCAATATAAGTTACTGATTAACAATAAGAATGTAGTTGTGGGCCACAGTAGCCGACTGGTTAGGGCGCTTGACCTGTAACGCTGAGTGTACGAGTTGGAACCTCCTCCACTCGGGCGGTCACTGTGTAGGGACCTTGAACAAGTGCTTCACTCTCAGTTGCTGAACTCTGTCGTATGGTCGTATGCTCTTCTGAACTTTGGAGGAAGACAATATCAAATGCAGTTGTATTGTCTTGTATTGTTATACTCATAATCGTAAACTCCAAACTTCTAAAGTTCCACCCGAAAGCCAAGCCCAGGGCACCAACTTATTTCTTCTCCAGCGCTGCGTCAAAACAGAGGGGTTTCCAAAAGGAAGTCCAAAGGAGGTCCTAGTCCGGTTTCCAGGGGTCCGGATTGTTGGCTGCGGGTGCAGAGAAGAGGCGGACATTAGACACCGGCACCTCAGAAGTTTCTAATTAATACTAATGTCACTGTTAATACTAATTAATACTAACGCCCAGTGCCACTGCTACACTGGTTCACTCCTTCGTCACAGCGCGCCTTGATTACTGCTCATCGCTTTATTTTGGTCTTCCATCTAGTCGCATAGTGTGTTTACAGCGAGTTCTGCGCTCTGCAGCCCGTCTTATTGGGCATATTCCTAAACATGGCCAAGTCTCTAGATATATGCTGGAGATCCTTCACTGGCTTCCTATGCGCTTACGCATAGAATATAGGATCGCTGCCTTAGTATGGCGATGTTGTCAGGGCCCTGCCCCTGCTTACCTTCGAGAGCTATGCTGCACAGTTTCAGGTGTCCAAGGCCGACGTTCCCTCCGCTCAGCGGGAAAAGGGGTACTTTTAGTTCCATTTGCTCGTTCCACGACTATGCAAAGTCGAGCTTTTTCAGTGGTGGGCCCGGTAGACTTCCCTTAGAGCTCCGCATGTGCCCTGGGGTCACCCCTGGCATATTTCTTGCAAAACTTAAAACTCTTATATGAACGTGCTGGTGTCGGGAGCGCCTCTGAGTAGTTCCCTTGAAGAGGCGCTATATAAATCTTTGAATGAATGAATGAATGAATGAATGTGTTGGCTGGTGATGCAGATAAGAAACGGGCCGATCCTAACCAGACAGTGGTTACTGCAAGCACACCGGTCGTCATCTCCGTCAACAATCTGGATGCGGTTGCAGCTGTGACTGGTCTTCAGATGAAGTACAGCAAATTCCACGAATTGGTCCTCAGTTCCACTTCGCGCTGCGAGGCCAATGACGTCAGATGTAACATCACCTGCGAAAGCGAAGTACGTCATCGCATCATTGTATCTGCAAATTTATATAGCGCCACTTCAAGACAGACTCATCAGAGGCGTATTGCACTCATCAGCAGCGAGTCTCCAGTTTGGTTTAGTTATCTATAAGGATGTAAAAGTAGGGGACACGTTCTTCTGTAGCGACCGTGTGGCCTCGACCCTATTAATGTTTAATGAATTGATCGGGTGAGATCCTACACTACCTCTACCCGTTTGATTGGAAAACTATTGTGGAAAATGATTTGATATGGAACGTTGTCTATCTTCTTATAGAATCCTATGGTGTGTTGTATATATTGGTAGGTGGGGATGTATGTATGTAGGTATGTATGTATGCATGTATATAATATGTATGTCTATGTTATGTGTGTGTATGTGTGTATTTGTGTGTATGTATGTTGTAGTTTAACGTTTATGAAGCGCATTTTAGGAACTCCTCTGAAGCGCTATGGACATGGCTGTCTAAGGGAGCTGAACATGTAGCTACGTAGAAAAATTGACTTGAGCAGAGTTTAAAGGAACAGCTCGAATATAAAATAGAATTGTTTGTTTCGATATAATATATTGATTATTTAGTTGTAAATTAAGGTTTTAAACTGCATTTATTGAACCGTCAAAATCGAAATTTAATCACAACTGAAAATGCCGTTCTCGTAACTGTTGTGTAATCTGCATTCTCCTTTAAAATTCTAATTGTAAGCCAAACTTATATAGCACCATTTAAAGAGAAAACTAATCAAAGTGAGTGAATTCAGTCAGGTTAGAGCCTTAAATTCAGTCAGCTCGGGTTAGAGTCTTAAATTCAGTCAGGCTGGAGTCTGAAGGTGAGTCAGGTTAGAGCCTGAAATTGAGTCAGGTCGGAACCTAAAGGTGAGTCAGGCTGATGTCTCAGGTTGGAGCCTGAAATTAAGTCAGATTAATCTGAAACTGAGTCAGGTTGGAGCCTGAAATTGAGTCGGAATGGAGCCTGAAAGTAAGTCAAATTAGTCTGAAACTAAGTCAGATTGGAGCCTGAAATTGAGTCTGATCGGAGCATGAAAATGAGTCAGGTTGGAGCAGGAATTAAATAATAATGGCACTGCAGAAGATAAGATTTAAAATTCGAATGAAGATGATGCAAATCGCGTAGAGAGACAGCCAAAGACCATTCACTTTCTTTACGATTGACGAATCTAATTGAAGATTGAAGACGTTTTTCGCCCGTGGCTCAGCCACATCTTGACGAGAAAAGCTTGATTAGAATCGAAATATGAATAGAACGCGTCTCCGAGCGAAGACGGATTCAGCGCTGTGTAGACTCTTCTTAATAGAAATCACGGTGTATTTCGACCACCGTGATAGAAATTGAAGCGACGCGGATACTTTGTCGCTAACAAGATACCGCACCATGATGACAGAACGGAAAAGATGGATTAGACCTGAAACTTGAATGGCTGTTGGACTTAATGCCTTGTCTTATATGGACGTCTGTCAACGCCCATGAAAGTGAATTATCCTCTAATTGGATCAGCTGCTTTCTTCTCGACTGCAACTGGATCCGTTGGAAAGTGTTAGAACGCGCCAGTTAAGCCCTGCCTTGACGTAAACTCGGTTGTGATTAATCTAGCTCCGCTGTTTATCTCGCTGTCTTTTCGGCTGAGCGATAGATCGATAATCCGACTCTTCAGAGGGCGTGCTGGTTGTTTTCAATAATCTAAAAGCATCTATCGAAATAATGTAAAAGCATCTTTTCGAAATTCAGTTTAGCTTTCTCGACGTTAATGCTTTTTCAGTTGATTGACTGCTACCTTTTGGATGAAAATGGGTTCGTCTTGTTCTCTGAAAATCCAGAAGAGGTTAGTAATCAACCAAGAATACGCCACGTAGGCCTAATGTAATTTTTCTCAGCTCCACATAAAACCTTCATCAGGCAGAGCAACGAAGCCTACTCAACTATATATACTGATGCCGTTTTGTATGGAAACGAATACGGTTTGTTTACTGTAAATCTGGAAGAGGTCAGCATTGAACCAAGAATTACTGTATGTCTTAGCTAGAGTTTGGTTGAGTTAGATATAAGTGAGCAATGAGCATAGACCTGTAAGATCATTCTCTCTACCCATTGTCTGTATACCAAATAGATTGGTCCTACAACGTGTCCGATGGGGGTTGATACTATGGCGATTATTATCATTCTGAATAGTGAATACGATTGTTCAACGAAAATATCTTACCTTCCGACCATGTATATAGTAAAGTAAATAGATGCTTAATAAATCTGTAATTACATTACATTACAATAGCACAATAAGTTAACGATGAAGGGAGCTACGATGATTACGACGCCATATATGTAGACAACGTAGTCTTGCAGGTCTATAGAAAAGTGAGCTGACGGTCGATGTTGGTGTATGAAATCATCGTCTGCTGCTGTGTTCTGTAGCATTTGGGTCGTTTCTTTGGAGAGGTCGACGGTTTGCTTATGTCGAAACTCGTCATCAAGGACAACGAAACAACCGAGGATCAGAGCGACGGAGGAGCAGCAGGAGAACCAACTGGAGTCTTTTCCAGGTGACTATTGATTGATTGATTGATTGATTGATTGATTGATTGATTGATTGATTGATTGATTGATTGATTGATTGATTGATTGATTGAAGCTGTTTATTGAAACACGACACAACAGACAAATCAAATTATGACAGTTTCAGGTGCTGGCGTCAAAAGGGCAAACGGAGGAGGAGCAGGAGCCAAAGGAGCCAAAGTCCAGCTATACAGCCTGGATTACCCTCTTACAAAAATAGTTTACAGGCGGCCAGTACGCAGGAAACAATGACACTGCTATGGTATGCCATGATGCCCATGAACTCCACTCCTTTTGCGTTATGAGTAAAGGCTGAGCTTGTACGGAGTCTTTAAGTGTAGAGCAGTTTAATTACATACCCCATTTCTTATGGGGCTACAGCAAAGGTCTAATAGGTCTGCCACCAGGAAAGTTTTATAAGCATAGGCGTAGACTCTGGGGGTGGGGGCAGCCGGAGCACGTGCCCCCCAATAATTGAGATGGACTGTACACCTAATGCAACAAGTGTAGAAAAAATAACCAAATCCCCCCCATATTTTGGGCAAGTTTACGCCAATTGTTATAAGGGAGTTAAAGACATACCGCATTTCTTATGAGGCTACAGCAAAGGTCTAGTAGGTCTACCCCCAGGAAAGTTAGAAGGGAGTTAAAGGCATCCCCTGTTGCCTCGACAGCCAATGGCAATATAGGGTGATTGATGGATACATGTCTACGAAGAGGGTCTTCATCTCGCATTCCTGAGACGACGCAGCTAACAAGGACGTGTCGTTGTTATTCATTAACGTGGATCCGACTTCTGAATCGTTTCAGGGTCGAGATCAACGACTACCAAGGAATGTGCAGCATCTGGAGAAAAGTCCACTGCAGCGCCCGATCCATCTTCATTGACGTTAGTACTTTCAATCTTATCTGCTGCTGTATCTGCAGTTCTTGCCAGCGTCCGTTTCATCTTTATCAACCAGATTTCGCTATCACTGTGATCATCATCATCGTCAAATCAAAATCGAACGTTACTGACGCAACAGTTCATATGCAACAATCCGATTAAAAGTGAACTAGATTCCTAATGCAAAACTGAGACATTCTGCTATTTGTATTCTATTAATCATGGGCGGCGATCATGGGGGGTCGAGGGGGACAAGTCCCCCACCTTTAAGAGTGGGAGACACACCATACATTTGACCCCCCACTTTTTGAAGAAACCCCCAAAAAAGGTCGTCAAATGTTTTCCAAAAATGGTAAAAAAATTTCAGGCGTGAGCGCGAAAAATTTTTTGACCTCTTTTTTGAGCAGATCAGTTCAAAACTCTTTTCACCAGATCAGTTCAACGGTGCCCCTCCCCCACCTGTGAGACAAGATCGCCGCCAGTGCTATTAATATATTCTTTATATAATATTATACTAGGTGCCTACACAATAAATGTATAACGGAAGGAGGTTTCGAACCCGTACTCTTCGTGTTACAAGAAGAGCGCTCTAACCAATCGGATACACCGTGTCCCACAGTGTCATATAAAATAATACAATATTGGGACTTACCAAATACTTAAGACGTAGATCGTTTGTTCAGCCTTTTTAACAATTACAAAGCTTGAATCCAGATCGCATTCTTCATGGTCATCTTCAACAAACAGCTAGTGTAGTGCTGTCGAAGCAGTGCGCTGTTGAAAGTGTAGAGTTTATTTACGCCAAGTAGGCCTATGCGCGCCATGTGATGCCCAGGTTCTTGTATCTATTCTTTGCAGCCAATCAGAAATTTCATCGCTGGTCTGTGGTGGATTTTTAAAAACCTGATTTTGTAAGTCTGTATTGTTTGTCTCTTTCTGCAGATGTAATGAAGATATGTTGGTTGTCCATCTATAGAGATATTAAGATGTAATGCAGATATGTTGGTTGTCCATCTACAGAGATATTAAGATGTAATGAAGATATATGGTGATTGTCCATATATATAGATATTGAAATGCAGTGAAGATATGTTGGTTGTCCATATACAGAGATATTAAGATGTAATGAAGATATGTTGGTTGTCCATCTACAGAGATATTAAGATGTAATGAAGATCTGTTGGTTGTTCATCTACAGAGATATTAAGATGTAATGAAGATATTGTTGGCTATCCATATCAGAGCTATTAAGATGTAATGAACATCTGTTGGTTGTCCATCTACAGAGATATTAAGATGTGATGAAGATATTGTTGGCTGTCCATATAAGAGATATTAAGACGCAATGAAGAATGTAATGAAGATATGTTGGTTGTCCATCTATAGAGATATTAAGAATCGACTTTATCAGACTCAGTTTAGATTGTGTTGTGTGTTTTTTTAAAACTAATTATCAGTTTAGTTATACTTTAGATAGTTAAAAACGAAGCAATAGTTTTGATTTGATGGTGTAAAGAAGACTAAGGTTGTATAAAAAGCATATATGAATCTTTGCTGCACTCAAAGGAAATTAAGGAATGGTCGAAGTTTGTAGACGAGGCAACCGCCAGAATCAGAGACCTGTTAATATAAAGCAGTGTAAAAAGAATGGGTGATGATCTTTGAATAAATGTGTTCAAAATGGGACCACGAGTGAATGTGTTAACCCTTTCTTGACCAGTCAGGATGAACCTCTGCTGACGCGTTTGCGTTCATGCAGCAGAGTCATGTATTGTAGGTTATTAGTCAACCTCGGTGGTTTCGTTTGGTGTGGAGATGAATTCACGGCAACAACAGGTAAAACGCAACTATTATCTTCTTAGTCTCGTCTAATCTATTCTGATCACGTGACTTCTATATCGTCGTTATCATTATTCAAAAGGCATCAACCGTCGGCCGTTTATCAAGTGAGAATTCTTTGGCGAGGTCAGGTCGAAATCCTGGAAACCAGATAATCACGCTATGTTGGGTGCATTTTCATGGATTCTTTCTAAGATTTTGTGGCCAAAAATAATTAAAGAAACAGATTTACAACTATTAACAAGTTGGTTTACTTACTATTTAATGGAAATCCAGTAGAAAATAGGCCTATAGTAAAATTAAACGTCAGGAAACAGCATTTTCGTCTGTATTGTTTCCATGTGTTTGTTACGGAACGGCCATTTTATGTTGTAGAGCGGCCATTTTGTTTCATTAGAATGACCATTTGCATTTTGTTTCCATACGACGGCCATTTTGTTAGTAGAAACCGCCATTTTTATGTTTCTAGAACGGTACTTTTGTCAATGAGACGACCACTTTGTGCAGCAATAGCAGAGAGACATCTTTCTCTGGTTTCAGATCGATCATTTAGCTTTCGTAGAGCGGCCAATTTTTTTTACTAGTTTAGCGTTGAGCGGCCATTTTATTTCGTGGTTCAGACTGTAGTGTATATATATATATATATGTATAATATATATATATATATATATATATATATATAGTAGTGTATACAGTAGTAGTAGACAGTAGGCCTAGTATTGGGTCATGCCGTAGTGCAGAAAAACCTGTAGGTGCTATATACACTAGAAGTCAATATTACGTTTCGTACTTTCATTTGGCTCGTATGATTTTTCTCTGTATTCAATTTGCCGCACACCCCTGCTGTTAAGCGCTTATTGCCGCTTCGCTTCCTCGAAACACATTAAGGAGAGTGCATTAATTTTCATCGCTAACAAGCATCGCCGCATCGTGCAGTAGTTCCGGTGTATTCTGCTTCTAAGGCCAATCGTCTCCGGCTGCGTCAAGGCTGGTTATCGTCTTAATCAATGATTTTTATATAGTGAATTCGTCTTCGAGGTATATTAGGCTTGTCCGTTGCTTAGACGTAAGGCTGTCTTCATTAGGTATATGATCAAAGGTTAGAAAGGATCTAAGGTTAGGCAGGATCAAAGGTCACGACGCGGTGTCATCTGGCGGGCAGAGGCGTCATTACCGTATATCAACTGTTGTTCTGAGCGCCTGATGCTAGTTGAATCTTTAGGACTTTTTCAGTCTGAGAACAGGACTCAAGGTCTGAGATATGCCACAGTAGTGTTTTAACCATTGTTGTTATTTTTGGTGTTGTTATGCTGTACGTCGATGTCATTTCTTAGACAGGATTTTCAGTTGGTTTGGATTTAGTAGCTGACGATAATTGTGCACATTCCAATCGACCATTTAGTGTAGCTTCGTTGGAATTGGATAAAAATAACTTAACCAGGGAAAAAGAACAATCATTCATTTTATGGATTCTTCTACTGATCTTCTTTGTCAGCGTTCTGTGTGGCGTGGCCAACAAACGCTTATATGGCAGCATCTTTCAACTACGACTCTCTCTCTCTCTCTCTCTCTCTCTCTCTCTCTCTCTCTCTCTCTGTGTCTATTTTCAGTTGGTTTGTCTCTGTCTGTCTGTCTGTCTCTTCAGATCTGCCATCTTCTACGTTTCTACTTCGTTACTCTTGACTGGAACTCCTGAATCTTAATGGAGCGTCTGTGGCAGTATCTTTCGACTATGACTCTCTCTCTCTCTCTCTCTCTCTCTCTCTCTCTCTCTCTCTCTCTCTCTCTCTCTCTCTCTCTCTCTCTCTCTCTCTCTCTCTCTCTCTCTCTCTCTCTCTCTCCAGATCTGCCATCCTCTACGTTCATACTTCGTTACTCTTGACTGGAACTCCTGAATCTCAATGGAGCGTCTGTGGCAGTATCTTTCGACTACGACTCTCTCTCTCTCTCTCTCTCTCTCTCTCTCTCTCCTCTCTCTCTCTCTCTCTCTCTCTCTCTCTCTCTCTCTCTCTCTCTCTCTCTCTCTCTCTATCTCTCTCTCTCACTTCAGATCTGCCATCCTCTACGTTCCTACTTCGTTACTCTTGATTGGAACGTCTGAATATTAATGGAGCGTCTGTAGACCCTCTATACAGAGACGACTGTCATGGCCATACTTCTCATCTGGAGATGGCCGAGTGGTCTAAACCATCTTAACCTTAGACCGGGACAGTCTCTTAACTTTCTCATCGATCTTCAGCAGTTAGACTTAGCCCTAAAAACCTTAACCCGGATCAGATTAAGCCTATAATACATTAAGCGTGTATAGGCAGAGAACACAACAACTTTCGTTGATGAGTTTCCTGGCTAAACATGGGCCTACATAATACATAGATCTAATCTAGTCTAGCCTTGTCTGGACTAATCTAATACAATTGAAACCAAAACGATGTAATCTAAGTTGGAATCCTTTATAGAGCGCCTCTCGTTATACACAATCAACGGCAGAATGACAATCCTATAACTGCGTTTTTATACCTGCCTATGATGACTGTGACAGCAATGAGTTACTCCTGCATTAGTTGTTACATGAAATACATAGCTACCACCAATAAAACTCTGGTGATTGTAATCATAGACCTTCTATAGCGCCCTGTCCAGAGAAACTATTCACATTTCTACTGAAGCTGGTCTACTGTGGTATATTCTGCTTTGAGGTACTTCTTGAAAAACGGGAAAGGGTCATGTCTGAACTTTGGAATTATTCTTTCAAGTATCTGTATGCTAACGAAGTACTTGGATTGTGATGACTCTTTGTATGCTAATCAGTTGTTTATGTACTCAAACAATAAGCCATTGATTTATATACTCAGAGAAACTAAGAAGCTGCTTTGTAATTTCTTAATCTTTACTCACTTGCTGTTGCAACGATGGGTTGGTTGTAGTCCTTGAAATGCCTGGACTGCAAAACCGGAATTTACTGCTTGTCTTGGTTTGCAACCTTAAATCCAGGCATAATGTGATCTATGTATCACATTTCAACTTCATCTAGATCAACCCCGCTGCGTATCTTAAATCAGTTATACCTACAAAGGTGATTACCTTCGCCTTGCTATTAATTTGCCCGAGTATAAATATATTGTTTTGACGACATTTCTTCGTCAGCGCGGGCCTCTGAATCTCTTTCCGCGTTTAGCAATAATTCCTAATGCTTTATTCATCTGTAACCAGCAATCTCTAAACTTAATTGCAGGCCATCTTTCTTTGATAATTTTCTTCTTAACAAAATTTAAACTCGACTGAGTAATGCTGCTTGAGAATTTTAATCATCCTACACTTATTTGGGTAAAGCAACATTATACAGTATATAACGAGAACTTTTAGCGACAGCATACCCAGGGCCGGATGTAGTAGTAGGCCTATTCCGCCTATAGGCCCGCACTGAATGCCGCCCTTTGCCCAAACTCAACATATAAATGAAATTACATTTGTCGATTGTTACCGTTATAATGCCTCCAAAAATATTATTTATTTATAAAATAGCGGCTTATCATTAGGCCTTCTTCATTTTTTTAAATTGCAGGGCAGCGTATAGGCCCTATACCCTCCCCCAAGATAGGGCCTATTATCTATAGAGCCTTTTGGCAAATCCGGCCCTGAGCTTACTAGATTTGCAGTGAATTCCTTAATTTAAAAGTAATCTGCCAGTTCTTAGAGAAATTTACAAATATCTTGTGAAGACTGATAAAACTGTCTTCAGTAATAAGTGATACTCGTAAGAAGAACCTGAGAAACTGCCGTAACAGTCGCAGTCAGATTGTGTAGAGCTGCGGCTGGATTTATCAGTGTGGTTGGATCTATCATAGGTGTCTGATTTGAATTGAACTGTATCGCCACAGGAAACTCTTCTTCGTCGTTCGGTTCCGGAGAGTATAGTTACCCAGAGGGTACGGACGATCGACCCGCCATCTATCGGGGAGATAGCAACGATTATTACGTTCCTGACATCTCGCGGCTTCACTCGTTGGCCAACAATAATTCGGAGCTGATTCGCGAGTGGCTGAACGAGTGGAGACGGATGACGTTGGCCGGTGAGCCACCGCACGTACTGAACACCTGGTACCAGAACATTCTCGACAAGTACGGACCGCAGGTCATTGCGCAGAAGCCTTGCACGACCGTCTCAACGCTGTTCGTCGCTCAGTCGAACGTTGCTCTGCCGCAGTTCAGGGCGCCGCCCAAGTGTCGGTCTCTGCCCGGCTGCAGCAAGTGAGTCCAACTAAAAACACGAGATATCGCCAGTAGGTTGGGAGAGAGACGGTAGGGATCGTTCGCCGCTCCGGCATCGGGTACTCGAATCCCAGTCCTGTCAGCATGCCCATTTGGGTCCCATCTATGTTCCCATATGGTACCCGTAGATAGCCCATATGGATCCCATCTGTTTTCCATGGAAATGCTGACAGGAAGTGCGTCGTTGAAGATTCGCCGTATGTTGGTTGTAAAGACGTAATACGCCGAAATCTTAGAAGCGTTAATTGGCTTTTGGATTTCTTCTGTAATATATATGAGCTTCAGCTAAAAACTCTTACAAATGCACTGCCATCATCCACTTGCGCAGACTGTGTAGAGTATAGCCTGTCAAATATTAATCATCAAGTGAGGGTTTTCTTCTAATCACCTGTGGTGCTCTGACGGTAGCGGCTGAATCGTCTTTGACGGCCGCAGGACTTGCTGTTACCTTGTCTAGTTGCTTCTACTGGCTTTGCCGGCCTGGCGTAGCCGACTATTCTTAGTGCTCTGAGCATTACAGGTCTAATAGCTGTATTCATTCTTTGAATCGTATTATCGACAGCAAGAAATTTGCTTAACTCGATACCTTTTTCTTCCCATCGCTTTTCTGTCGTACGAAGAAGCACTTCAGAGGCGCCTACTATTCACAAGTAGACGCACAAGGACGCTTAGTACGATCTGAGGGCTCCGAAGCCATTGAAGTTATTTCTCCGCCGTTCTGCGGAAGATGGCTTATATGCGTCTCTACTTATGTCTTAAAACTCGTGGATTCTTTTTGATTTCCTCATTTGTTTCACGGAGATATGAAAAACAAACACACTGGTTAAACCAGGCAAAAAGAAAATAGACGCGATCGCAATCCAAACATATTTCAATTGAACTTTTACGATGATGGAAGGTCTGGCAGGCTATGAATTTGCCCTATTTGTACATATCTTCTATTGTACATACTTCAAAATGCGGTTTGCAATTGGTTCCAATAAAGAATATTCTGTTCTGTTCTATGTCGACGGGCTATGACCTGGCCCTATTTGTACAAATCAACGGGCTATGACCTGGCCCAAATTTCTTTGTTGTAAACGCCTCTTGTGTCTTTTGCGGCGTTGTGGTTTGCTTGTGGTTTGGAACTTCAAGCTGTTCGAATTCACATCTTGTCTTCGATTATGTCTAAAGCCGTAGAGTTACGGGCGTATCAGTAGTATGTGATGCATGATGTGCTTCTGCCGCAATTGAACGAGGCCCTGTTATAGTGACTTCCTCGGTCGAAATTCTTGGGACTATAACAAACTTGGTTTGTGATCCTTTTCTGAAGCATGTTTTCTGCTGGATGTCTTTGCATATACTCCACGATTTACGATTCTGTAAAACGCTCTCTTCTTCAGCTGTCTCTGGAAGTTTGCGATGGCAGCGTAAAGCTTCAATATTACATCATAAAATCACGTAGTTATCACTTACTTCAAGATGTCACAAAACAAAATACTCTATCAGTCATATGTCTTTGGAAATTAGACTTTGCAAATGGTTTAGCAAAATGATGAAACACGTCAGATGCTAATCAAAACTCGCTATATATTGAAGATATGAATACAGCGACGCTGTTCGTCAACCACTGCATGGATTTAAAGGAATTAATCAATTTTACAATAAGGTAAAGTTCAGTCTTTGAAAGCTACAATGAAAATAATAGAACAACATGGTAAAACGGCAGTGATATCATTTTTTAGATAGTCGTTGAAAATGTGATACAAGCAAAATGTCTAAATCCTATAAGTACAGGCTATTACTATTTAATATCAATAAAAACTGAAGAGAATTGCTGCTCAGCACTTAAGATAAAATAGTAATCTTAACAAAGTAATATTGATAAAAAATATATGAAAAATTTCAGATAAATATTAAAACTAATAAATATGTTCAAGATTGGCTGGTCCTTTCTTTTTTCCTCTGCATAAAAACTCTTTAAATCTCAAGACTGACTCCTTACATCTTTAAACACTTAGAAAATAACAAGAAAAATCATGTCTAAAATATTACTCAGCAAATTCATTAAATTATGCGAAAAATGGAAAACTAAACATAGAAACATCTTATGTTATAAATTATCCAACAATTCCCTAAAATGCGGCAAAAATTAAATTGAAACATAAAAATTAAAAACTGTGAAATAAATTATATAAAAATATTTAAATCACCAAATAAAGAGAACTCAATTATAGAAAAAGCTTGTCTTATAATTCAACAAATAATTCAACGCTTTTCGTTACATAATACAAAAACTGAACCTGCAAGCTCATGCTCAGACTCGTTAACATCTTTACATTATATTATTTTAACAACATTTCTTCCCATGTGTAATCATCTGCGGTTTGTCAGTTCGAATTGATATTAAATGAATATATATATACACTTATAAACCACCTTTCTATAACACGTTATTCAACAAATTTTTTAAATCACGCAAATAATTAATACAGGCAGTTATAAAACACGTGTCTAAAACATTACAGGTATTAATGTTAGTCCAGAGAAGCTCTAAGATCAGAGCAATTTAGGCAGAAGCTAGACAAGAAAAGCTTTATACAAAATATTATTCAATAAGTTTCTAAGCAATGTAAAAAAATTGAATTACAGACATGAAAAGTCTTTGTAGCAATTTATGAATCAATAAATTCTTTATATCATGCAAAATCGAAACTTAAATAGAAAAAAATGCTCGTCTAGTAATGGCAGAAAGTTAACGACACATTTAGAAATGATTTTATATTTTGCTGAGATGCCAAACATAAATTAAATTACAAGCTCTGCTCAATTTTCAACAGGGTGTTTATGAATAATTGCTGTATCTCTGTATAATATTTCAAACCTCGAATTTCAAAGTGTTTTCTTCAGTGAGCGCAACGAGAATGTTCTTTCTCGCTTGGTTTGGTAATGTAAACCGCGCTCTGGCTGTTTCCTCTGACCATTTTTAGCTTTAATGGCTAATGAAAACATCTTTAAGAATTTCTAAGATCGTAGTAGGCGCCCTGAAATTGTGTTTGTGACATTTACTTAACGACGCCATCATATCGAAGATGATTGACGTCAACGCCCTGAAATTCTTCGCTGCTGTTATTTATACTGTCCGACATGATGCGCAAAACATGGCTGCCGCAATGCTTTGTTTACCTAAGTTAGTTCTTGCTGGTTTCCGTTCTAAAAGCTGCCAAAGTGTATTATACTTTTCTTTTGATCTAACCCTAAGAAATATTTAACACGAGTTCTCTTTTCTTAGATAAAATCTATTACTGAAGAGATGTGGGACTCTACATGGAAAGTGGAAAATAACCATTCTTTATGCTCTTCTTCTATAACCGGCCGTCTGTAGGAAGGTCTGCTTTGAAAATCCATATGTCGGCTTCTCAGAACTACTAAACAATTTAGCTCTCAATCAATGATCAGTTATAAACAACCAAATTTCATTTTATTTATTTATTCGTAACCATCCAGAGAAAAACATGGTTACAGTAAACACAACAGATTGATATGTTCTGCAGTTACATCTGAGACCTCTAAGTGATCGTAAACCCTGCTAGATAGGACCACCTTAGTAGTAATTTAGATAGAATAAGGGATGGCCAATGTTAAGTGAGTAAGTAAATAATCTTTTGAAATACAGACATGAAAAGTCTTTGTCAAATATATAATTCAATAAATTCCTTGTATCACCCAAAATCGAAATCTAAATAGAAAAATATGCGCGCATGCACACATTACACATTGGATGTTTGTAAACAAAAATACGTCGAAAGAAAAAGACAAAACGACTAACTTAACTATTAGCTTAACTAGAGACACTATAACACGCATGGAGTATGCACAAAATAATTATTTAGTTCAATTAATAATCAAGTGAAACTATAAAGCATTATGTTCAATCAAGAATCATTTTCGAACTAGTAAGCGATTTAGTTCAATTAAATAAGGAAAAAAATCAGTTACGAAGTACTGAGCGATTTAATACAACTAAAATAAGAAAAATATCATTTACGAAGTACTGAGCGATTTAGTTCAATTAAGATAAGGAAAAATTAGTTACTGAGCGATTTAGTTCAATAAAAATCAGCTGAAAATTTCGTCTACCGAAGAATCAGATCAAAACGAACGACTTGCTTCAATAAAAAGTAATTACTTAGGGCCTACGATCAATTAAGCTATTTTGTTCAATCAAAAATCACTTATGAGCAATTTGGTCTTTTAATTAGATGGCAAATCAGTTACGAACTACTTAGCGTATAGTTCCATCATAAAACAGTTGGGTGAAGGGCAAGTTACAAACTATTTAGTTCAATTCGTTCAATCGGAATCTCTTAACAACTCGGCCTAAACAGCGATTTAGGCCACTTAAAAATAATAAGTTACGAACTACTTAGCGATTTAGTCTGTATAAAAGATCAGTTACGAACTAATTAGTGATTTACTTTTATCAAATTTCATTTTCAAAATATTAAGTAATTAGGTTCAATAAGCTAAGAACTTACAAATGATATGTAGCTCTTAAATATCTAAATACTCAGTGAGTTGCTTTTCATCAAAATTCAGTTATTAACTGTTACTAACTGTTAAGCGATATAGTTCAAACAAAGATCATTTACGAGCTACTTGGCGATTTAGTGCCATAAAATTCGGACAAACAATGTAGTCCTATAAATTATCAGTTATGAATTACTAAATGATGTATTCTAATCAACAAATAATCATCTACAGTAGACAATTTCTACCTGACAAAGTCAGTGATCACATTTGAGTAAAACAAAACTCTAAAATGACTTCTTTTAGTCAAGAACAACTTATTAATGAATAAACGATAAATGAGCTGAACTACATAAATAAGTTTAATCAAGAAACAGTTCGGGATTCATGTGATTCGTTCTATGACTCAAAAATTCCAGATTATTAAGTATGATGAAAGGAATCTGATCAGAATTGCGAAATGATATAGTAAAATAAGAAACAAATCATAATTGCTAAAATTAAAAAAAAAACAAATTTGGTGACTTAAGAGGCATATAATTGAATACGAGAATCGCATGTTGCAAAGACAAATATTTAGGCCTACAGACTTGCCTAACACAACTAAGTGACACAAACCTGCAAAACTAAAAACATGGTTAAGAGGCAGAAATTTCGTTTTGGTTGGTAACTGATGACTCTGTTCAGGGTATATGCTAGATTTCTATGTTTTCAAGTAATCGGTAGGTGCTTGCCCATTCCTGTGAGTCAAAAAGCGTTTTGAACGTTGACAGCATATTTTGCATCATCATCTTTAGTTTAGATCAGTTCTATTCTTGTGAGCATGCTGAGATGAGTTTCGTGTTTTGCATCATTTTCATTTCTCTGTCGTTTTATAGTCGCCTTTCAGTTCCTCGATGGTTTATTTTTTGTTATCTGTGCGTTCATTATTAGTTATTATTATTAGTTATTAATCATGACTGTGTTTCGTAGATTTTTTCAACGCCGCTCAGAACTGTCAGTGACGTGACGCTTTGCACTAAGTGTCGTCCACAAAAGGAAGTCGCAAAATTTGACTTACATTAGACCGCTCTGCCCGCATTTGTCCGCATATTACCCTAACTCACCTCCCTTTGCCGACTTCCGTTCTTTAGCTGAGTAGTAAGGTATAGATTAGGCTATCCTGTCGATGTTGTAGAGCTAACTGTGATACTGGGTTGGGGGTATATTGATACTGCAAATGAACTCTAATTAGATCCAACGTAATAGAGACTGTCAGCATTTAAAAAGGCAGCCATAAGTAGGAAGTGTTAGCGACTTCAATTTTGTAAGTCTCTACATATGAGGGCGTGCTAGTCCTCACAAAATTTCGAAAGAGATTTCCTCATTAGCCCTAACGCCCTGCCCCTTGTCCACTGTTTTGCAGTTAGGTCCCTTGCTTCTCTTCCTTGTAGACGTTTTAATAGCAAACCTATTGAAACATCGTGTGAATATCTGGACTGTTGTCATCCCCTAGAACCGAAATATCAATTAAACTCATTTCTCTGTAATAATTGGTATGAAACTGTCACATCCCAAATGTCTGAAGTGTAAATTGTGAATCGGAAACAATTTGTTACAACGTCAGATGTTGAAACACATTTCCCGATGATCGTCTTGCACTTTGCTTTGAGTTTATTTACGTTCGAGTATTTCACTTTAAAGAACTAGTTTATGTTTGGTAGCAAAAGTTTAAGTACCGTATTTCATATTTTCATTCTTTTCCTTTCTGTATAGTATTGCGATTTAGTTACAGTTCTAAGCCCAAAAAGTACTTATCCAAGAATTGTTTGCTGCGAAAGGTATAGCCTACCTGCAAACATCTGGACAGTTTGCACAGAATATGTCGCTGTAGTATTCTTTTAGAGGTAATTCTGTTTGTCGAGCGCTCAGGAAAAATACAACGTATTCTAACGCAGTTCAGTTTGAAAGTTATATATATATATAATTATATATATATATATATATATATATATATATATATATATATATATATATATATATATATATATATATATATATATTTCGAAATGATATAATGGCGAAATAATGCAGAAAACAACGCAACAAATGCAGCAAAATTTATTATTTTAATCTAAATAAGATTACTTCACTGTAAATTGACAGCAGATTCTAAACGGGGCACAAATCAGATGGTTTCCATAGCCAATTCGTTTCTTAAAGTTGCGCTTGGCGGAGATATTTCCAGAGACGGTACCGCCAGCCGAGAAGATGGAGACAATTATTTGCGAACGATGTAGTTTGCCTGTTGAACAGGTGGTGATGGGATGACCGAGAATGACAGGATTGTCAGCGAAATTCTTGACAATTTGTCACGCATTGCGCCGGACGAGAGGATCTTTACCGACTGGCGCAACGAGTTATTCAACCCGTGGACCGTTGACTACACGGACCGAGCCAAGGTCTTGGCATGGTACCACGGCATCGTACATCTGTACGGGCCTCATCTGATCGGAAATAAACAATGCGTACTCAGTAGGAAGCTGTATGTGGCCGACATGGGTCGGATGCTGCCCCAGTATGGCAGCTTTCCGTGTGGATACTGCAACAGGTGGGTGATGCATAATACGACATTTAACAGGTCAGAACAGACAACAAGATGTTTACTGCTGAGTCTTGATACGAATTCCGCACAACAGCAACCAATTCAATGAACTGGCTTTCAAATAAATCTCGGCTGTAATGATTTGTGATTTCAAACGCAAATCAGTCTTTTTCAGCGGCTTATCTGCTTTTACTTCGCTATTCAGGTCCTTGTTCGGGAAAAAATTTGAAAGAGCATGCGACTGGTGATTGCGCATTTTTTGGAATGTCATTTTCATAAGATTTGAGATTGTCGTAAATCGTAATACCACATCGCTACGATTATCATACAGCTACAAACGCATTAAGACCCTAGCAAGAAATTAGTTCCGATATAAAGACGAATCACAAAACACTCTGCTAGACAAGCCGTGCACCGCGAGTTCCCAATTCTCTTCTCCATATTGATCTGTGTTCCATGTAGATTTGCTGGTGTTTCGGCCAGCTGCAGTTCTCGCCTGAATTCATATTGGAGAACTAGCTGACGTTCTAGAAGAAAACGTTACGATTGTTCATAGGTTGAACTTTGTCTCCTTGGTCTGTATATCTTGAAAGTAATCCTAACTGTTTCATTAGGACGGAACATGTTCGTTAGAGACTTTGAGGAAATGACGATTGTTACTGACGCCAGCATACTGGAGACGCCAGGATTTCCGATTTGAAAATATGCTGCAAGAACTTCACCGTGAACGTTTGCTGCATCTTGTTTCGAGGATCTAGAAGTTCTGAACCTCTGGAGTTCGTGCTCTCTGTTTTTCAACACTTGGGAAACACTTTCAATTTTCTCTGTGTGGTTTTGTGATCACACAGGATGAGTTCTTCACCACTTGCAATCATTGCCAATCATTATCCACTGCATTTGATTTTTACTTTATTGTTGCTCAGTACCATTTGCAATCAATTTCCTATGTTCTTGCACTCTATTTCATTCTACCTCTTGGGTCCTTAGAAAAAGTCGCATATGATTCTTGCTTAGTGCTGCAGTCTCCAAAGACTGCAAGGTTTTTTTAATAAGGTGCGGCGGCGAAACGCTTATACGATCAAATCGCCTATTATGAAATGGCGTTCAAGTAAGTTTACAGTGCTCTTGACTACGCTGGTGCCCTGCGCTTTGCTTCTAAGTAGAGCTTTAGAAATGTCGAGATTACGATTATTATCCGGGTCTTAGTCGTTGTAGAAATGATTCGCACCTTGATTTGCCTCTGAATCGGTGTGTGATTCGGCCTTCGACTTTATATCTCTTCAGACGAACATTAGACGAGACAATTCGCTGTCTACAGGAACCTCTGTTGCCAGAAGTTTTCACTGAAACTAAAAGACTGGAGAAAGATTTCAAACGCAAAGGAAATGTCGGTCTTTTTCAGGCGTTTATCTGCTTTTACGTCACTATCCAGTGGCTGAGAATTGTTACTACTGAGCGATTTACCTCAATTGAAATAATAAAAAATCAGTTACGAACTACTGAGCGATTTAGTTCAATTAAAATAATGAAAAATCAATTTCGAACTACTAAGTACTATTCGTTCAATTAAAATTAGGAAACAGTTGGAAACTACTGAGCGATTTAGTTTCATTAAAATTAGGAAACAATCAGTTACGAACTACTTAGCGATTTACTTCAATTGAAATAATAAAAAAAAACAGTTACGAACTAGGCATGCTGAGCGATTTAGTTCAATTTAAATAATAAAAAAAACAGTTACGAATTACTGAGCGATTTAGTTCAATTGAAATAATAAAAAAAACAGTTACGAATTACTGAGCGATTTAGTTCAATTGAAATAATAAAAAAAACAGTTGCGAACTACTGAGCGATTTATTTCAATTGAAATAATAAAAAATCAGTTGCGAACTAATGAGCCATTTATTTAAATTGAAATAATAAAAAATCATTTACGAACTAGTGAGCGATTTAGTTCAATTAAAATTAGGAAGCTATCAGTTGCGAACTACTTAGCGATTAACTTCAATTGAAATAATAACAAAAAACAGTTACGAACTACTTAGCGATTTAGTTCAATTGAAATTATAAAAAAATCAGTTGCGAACTACTGAGCGATTTAGTTCAATTAAAATTAGGAAACAATCAGTTACGAACTACTTATCGACTTATTTCAATTGAAATAATAGAAAAACAGTTACGAACTACTTAGCGATTTAGTTCAATTGAAATAATAAAAAACAGTGGCGAACTACTGAGCGATTTATTTCAATTGAAATAATAAAAAATCAGTTACGAAGTAATGAGCGATTTAGTTCAGTTGAAATATTTGAATTTCCTCTATCAAACCATAAAACAATTTATTTCATAAGTTACGTATTACTTAGCGATTTAGTCTGATTAAGAGATCATTTACGAACTAAGTAGCGATTTAGTTTAATCAAATATCATTTTCAACAATATTATGTAATTAAGTTCAATTAAACATTAAGTTCAGAACTTATCAACTGTGTAGTCCTAAAATACCTAAATACTTAGAGTTGCTTTGCATCAAAATTCAGTTAGGCCTATTTACTATTAAGTGGAATAGTACAATCAGAGATCATTTACGGATGACTTGGCGATTTAGTCTGATAAAAAAACCGGCTAAACACTACTAATGATGCAGTCCTAGAAATTATCAGTTATGAATTACTAAGTGATGTATTCTGATCAATAAACAAGCATCTATAGTAGACATTTCTACCTGGCAAATTCGGCAAGCACATAAAATTATGAACAAAAAAGCTGTCAAATGACTTATTGTAGTCAAGAATCACTTATGAAAGAATAAACGATAAATGAGTTAAAACTACTACATAAATAAGTTTAATCAAGAAACAGTTCAGAACTCATGTGAGTCGTTCTGAGACGTGTCAACTCAAAACTACTAAATTATTAAGTACTAGCTGGTTTACCCGGCGTTGCCCGGGGTTATAAGTTTCAATCCCTGTTGCGAATAAGCAACAAATTTAGGTATAAGTTTCAATCCCTGTAGCGAATAAGCAACAAAAGTTAATGTCAAGTGATATCCCTACGGCTGCGCCATCTGGCGAATCTTTAGAAATGCGTGCCGGTGACAGAGAATTGGCGGTCAACACAGAGAATCTTCTCGGGCGGCGCCATCTGGCGAGTTAAAATAGGTTGAGTGTAGGTTTTTTTACCAGCTAAAAATGCATTGCCCGGGTAGGTTTTGGCTCGGGAGACCATGGTAGCGGTGAAAACGGGGGACGCGAAGCCTCACACTGGGTGTGTAAGGCCCACCCCGAGACAGTAGTGAGGTTTGGAGTGAAAAAATCCAAAGCTGTAGAAATGCATCGCGGTCAAAGTCGCTGTCACAGACAGGGTCTTGTTTTTATTTATATAGATAATGACAGAAATCTGATCAAAATTGCTAAGTGATATAGTAAAATAAGAAACAAATCATAATTGCTAAGATAAGAAAATTACAATTTTGGTGACTTAAGTGACATGCAATTGAATACGAGAATGGCGTGTTTCAAAGACAAACCTATTTTTCCAGACTTATTTAACAAAACTGAGTAACACAAACCTGCAAAACTAAAAATATGGTAAAGAGGCGGAAATTTCGTTTTGGTTGGTAACTGATGACTCTGTTCCAGTTTTAAATGTATATGCTAGATTTCTACGTTTTTCAAGTAATCGGTAGGTGCTTGCCCATTCCTGTGAGTCAAGCAGCGTTTTGAACGTTGACAGCATATTTTGCAGCATCATCTTTAGTTTAGATCAGTTCTATTCTTGTGAGCATGCTGAGATGAGTTTCGTGTTTTGCATCATTTTCATTTCTCTGTCGTTTTATAGTCGCCTTTCAGTTCCTGGGTCGTTTATTTTTTTATCAGTGCGTTCATTATTAGTTATTATTATTAGTTATTAATCATGACTCTGTTTCGTAGATTTTTCAACGCCGCTCAGAAGTGTCAGTGACGTGACGCTTTGCACTAAGTGTCGTCCACAAAAGGAAATCAAGAAATTTCGCTTTCATTAGACCGCTAATACCCTCTGCCCGCATTTGTCCGCATATTGCATTACCCTAACTCACATCCCATTGTAGAAGTCCGTTCTGTAGCTGAGTAGCTGTTTATGTTTAAGTATTTATTAAGTTTAAGAGCTAACTGTGCTACTGGGTTGGGGTACATTGATACTGCAAATGACCTCTAATTAGATCTAACATAACAAAGCTGTCAGCTCTCTGATCGAAGAGTACATTAGGCATTTTTAAAGGCAGCCATAAGTAGGAAGTGTTGGTGACTTCAATTTGTAAACCTCAGCATATGAGGGCGGATGTCCTCAGTCCTCATAAAATTTCGAAAGAGATGTCCGCATTAGCCCTAACGCCATGTCCCTTGTGCACTTTTTTTGCAGTTAGGGCCCTTGTTTTCTTCCTTCTAGAATCATGTGACAAATCTGGACTGTAATCATCCTCAAGAACAGAAATGTCAATTAAACTAATTTCTCTGTAATAATTGGTATGAAACTGTCACATCGCAGAAGTATAAAATGTAAATTGTGAATCGGAAGGGCCTTCTTCAATTGTTACAGCGTCAGATGTTGAAAGATTTCCCGATGATCCTCACGCACTTTGCCTTTGAGTTTATTTACGTTCCAGTGTTTCACTTTAAGTACTAGTTTATGTTTCGTACCAAACGTTTAAGTACAGTATTTAAAATTTTCACATTCTTTTCCTTTCTGTATAGTATTGCGATTTAGTTATATTTTTGAACTCGTAAGCCCGTAAAAGTACTTACTCAAGAATTGTTTACTGCGAAAGATATACTTGCAAATATCGTGACAGTTTTCACAGAGTATATCGCTGTAGTATTCTTTAAGTGGCAATTTCGGTTAGTCGAGCGTTCAGGAAAAATAAAAATATTCTAACGCTGTTCCGTTTGAAAGTTTTTATTGTATCGAAATGATGTAGGCCTAATGGCGAAATAATGCAGGAAACAACGCAGCTAATGCAACAAAATTTATTTATTTTAATCTAAATAGGATTATTTCACTGTTACTTGACAGCAGATTCTAAACGGGGCACAAATCAGATCGTATCAAATAGCCAGTTCGATTCTTAACGTTGCGCTTGGCGGAGGTATTTGCGGAGACGGAGCCATCAGCCGAGAAGATGGAGACAATTATTTGCGAACGATGTAGTGTGCCTGTTAAACAGGTGGTGAAGAGCTGACCGAGAATGACAGGATTGTCTACGAAATTCTTGACAATTTGTCACGCATTGCGCCGGACGGGAGCTTCTTTGACGACTGGCGCAACGAGTTATTCAACCCGCGGACGGTCGACTACACGAACCAAGCCGAGGTCTTGGCATGGTACCACGGCATCGTACATCTGTACGGGCCTCATCTGATCGGAAATAAACAATGCGCACTCAGTAGGAAGCTGTATGTGGCCGACATGGGTCGGATGCTGCCCCAGTATGGCAGCTTTCCGTGTGGATACTGCAACAGGTTGGTGATGCATAATACGACATTTAACAGGTCAGAACAGACAACAAGATGTTTACTGCTGAGTCTTGATACGAATTCCGCACAACAGCAACCAATTCAATGAACTGGCTTTCAAATAAATCTCGGCTGTAATGATTTGTGGTTTCAAACGCAAATCAGTCTTTTTCAGCCGCTTATCTGCTTTTACTTCGCTATTCAGGTCCTTGTTCGGGAAAAAATTTGAAAGAGCATGCGACTGGTGATTGCGCATTTTTTGTAATGTCATTTTCATAAGATTTGAGATTGCCGTAAATCGTAATACCACATCGCTACGATTATCATACAGCTACAAACGCATTAAGACCCTAGCAAGAAATTATTTCCGATATTAAGACCAATCACAAAACAGTCTGCTAGACAAACCGTGCACCGCGAGTTCCCAATTCTCTTCTCCATATTGATCTGTGTTCCATGTAGATTTGCTGGTGTTTGGGCCAGCAGTTCTCGCCTGAATTGATATAGGAAAACTAGCTGACGTTCTAGAAGAAAACGTTACGATTGTTCATAGGTTGAACTTTGTCTCCTTGGTCTGTATATCTTTGAAGTAATCCTACCTGTTTCATTAGGACGGAACATGTTCGTTAGAGACTTTGACGAAATGGTGATTGTTACTGACGCCAGCATTCTGGAGACGCCAGAATTTCCGATTTGAAAATATGCTGCAAGAACTTCACCGTGAACGTTTGCTGCATCTTGTTTCGAGGATCTAGAAGTTCTGAACCTTTGGAGTTCGTGCTCTCTGTTTTTCAACACTTGGGAATCACTTTCGATCTACTCCACGTCGTTCTGTGATCACACAGACTGAGTTCTTCACCACTTGCAATCATTGCCCAATCATTATCCACTGCATTTGAGTTTTACTTTATTGTTGCTCAGTACCATTTGCAATCAATTTCCTATGTTCTTGCACTCTATTTCATTCTACCTCTTGGGCATTTAGAAAAGTCGCATATGATTCTTGCTTAGTGCTGCAGTCTCCAAAGACTGTAAGTTGTTTTTAATAAGGTGCGGCGGCGAAACGTTTATACGATCAAAACGCCTATTATGAAGTGGCGTTCAAGTAAGTTTACAGTGCTCTTGACTACGCTGGTGCCCTGCGCTTTGCTTCTAAGTAGAGCTTTAGAAATGTCGAGATTACGATTATTATCCGGGTCTTAGTCGTAGAAATGATTCGCACCTTGATTTGCCTCTGAATCGGTGTGTGATTCGGCCTTCGACTGGGTTTATATCTCTTCAGACGAACATTAGACGAGACAATTCTTTGTCTACAGGAACCTCTGTTGCCAGAAGTTTTCACTGAAACTAAAAGAATGGAGAAAGATTTCAAACGCAAAGGAAATGTCGGTCTTTTTCAGGCGTTTATCTGCTTTTACGTCACTGTCCAGTGGCTGAGACTTGTAACTACTGAGCGATTTACCTCAATTGAAATATAAAAAAATCAGTTACGAACTACTGAGCGATTTAGTTCAATTAAACTAGAGTAAATATCAGTTACGAACTACTAAGCGATGTAGTTCAATTAAAATGATGAAAAATCAGTTTCGAACTACTAAGCGATGTAGGTCAATTAAAATTAGGAAACAGTTGGAAACTACTGAGCGATTTAGTTTAATTAAAATTAGGAAACAATCAGTTAGGAACTTCTAAGCGATTAACTTCAATTGAAATAATAAAAAAAACAATTACGAACTACTTAGCGATTTAGTTCAATTAAAATAATGAAAAATCAGTTTCGAACTACTAAGCGATGTAGAACAATTAAAATTAGGAAACAGTTAGAAACTACTGAGCGATTTAGTTTAATTAAAATTAGGAAACAATCAGTTGCGAACTACTTAACGATTTACTTCAATTGAAATAATAAAGAAACAGTTACGAACTAGGCATACTGAGCGACTTAGTTCAATTGAAATAATAAAATACAGTTAAAAATCACTGAGCGATTTAGTTCAATTGAAATAATAAAAAAATCAGTTACGAACTAATGAGCCATTTACTTTAATTGGAATAATAAAAAGCATTTACGAACTAGTAAGCGATTTAGTTCAATTAAAATTAGGAAACAATCAGTTACGAACTACTTAGCGATTTACTTCAATTGAAATAATAAATAAAAATAGTTACGAACTACTTAGCGATTTAGTTCAATTGAAATAATAAAAAACAGTTAAAAATCACTGAGCGATTTAGTTCAATTGAAATAATAAAAAAATCAGTTACTAACTAATGAGCCATTTACTTTAATTGGAATAATAAAAAATCATTTACGAACTAGTAAGCGATTTAGTTCAATTAAAATTAGGAAACAATCAGTTACGAACTACTTAGCGAAATATTTCAATTGAAATAATAAATAAAAATAGTTACGAACTACTTAGCGATTTAGTTCCATTGAAATAATAAAAACAGTTTCGAACTACTGATCGATTTACTTCAATTGAAATAATAAAAAATCAGTTACGAACTAATGAGCGACTTAGTTCAATTAAAATTAGGAAACAATCAGTTGCGAACTACTGAGCGATTTACTTCAATTGAAATAATAAATTTAAAAAAACAGTAACCAACTACTGAGCCATTTAGTTCAATTGAAATAATAAAAAAAAATCAGTTACGAACTAATGAGCGATTTACTTCAATTGAAATTTAAAAAATCGGTTTCGAACTAATGAGCGATTTAGTTCAGTTGAAATATTTGAATTTCCTCTATCAAACCATAAAACAATTTATTTCATTTAAAAATTAATTGCTAACTGCTAAGCAATTTGTGCAATACAAAATCACTTATGAACAACTTGGACTTTACATAAGATAGAAAATCAGTTAAGAACTAATTTTAGCGTAGTAGGGGCCTATAATATAGTTCCATCATAAATCAGTTAAGAACAACTTATTGATTCAGTTAATTCAGAAATCACCTGCGAACTGCATAACGATTTAGATATTTGAATCATAATCAATTACTAATTCTTATTAAGCGAGTTAGTTCAATTAAGGATCAGAAACAAACTACTTATCGATGTAGTCCAATTCGTTCAATGAAAAATCACTGAAGAACTAATTAGCGATTTAGACCACTTAAAATAATAAGTTACGTATTACTTAGCGATTTAGTCTGATTAAGAGATCATTTACGAACTAAGTAGCGATTTAGTTTAATCAAATATCATTTTCAACAATATTATGTAATTAAGTTCAATTAAACATTAAGTTCAGAACTTATCAACTGTGTAGTCCTAAAATACCTAAATACTTAGAGTTGCTTTGCATCAAAATTCAGTTAGGCCTATTTACTATTAAGTGGAATAGTACAATCAGAGATCATTAACGGATGACTTGGCGATTTAGTCTGATAAAAACCGGCTAAACACTACTAAAAATGCAGTCCTAGAAATTATCAGTTATGAATTACTAAGTGATGTATTCTGATCAGTAAATAAGCATCTATAGTAGACATTTCTACCTGGCAAATTCGGCAAGCACATAAAATTATGAACAAAAAAGCTGTCAAATGACTTATTGTAGTCAAGAATCACTTATGAAAGAATAAACGATAAATGAGTTAAAACTACTACATAAATAAGTTTAATCAAGAAACAGTTCAGAACTCATGTGATTCGTTCTAAGACGTGTCAACTCAAAACTACTAAATTATTAAGTATAATGACAGAAATCTTATCAGAATTGCTAAGTGATATAGTAAAATAAGAAACAAATCATAATTGCTAAAATAACAAAATTACAAATTTTTTTGACTTAAGTCACATATATTTGAATACGAGAATGGCGTGTTTCATAGACAAATAATTACAGACTTATTTAACAAAACTGAGTTACACAAACCTGCAAAACTATAAATGTAGTCAAGAGGCAGAAATTTCGTTTTGGTTGATGACTCTGTTCCAGTTTTAAATGTAGGCCTATATGCTAGATTTCTGTTTTTCAAGTAATCGGTAGGTGCTTGCCCATTCCTGTGAGTCAAGCAGCGTTTTCAACGTTGACAGCATATTTTGCAGCATCATCTTTAGTTTAGATCAGTTCTATTCTTGTGAGCATGCTGAGATGAGTTTCGTGTTTTGCATCATTTTCATTTCTCTGTCGTTTTAGAGTCGCCTTTCAGTTCCTCGATGGTTTATTTTTTGTTATCTGTGCGTTCATTATTAGTTATTATTATTAGTTATTAATCATGACTGTGTTTCGTAGATTTTTTCAACGCCGCTCAGAAGTGTCAGTGACGTGACGCTTTGCACTAAATGTCGTCCACAAAAGGAAGTCGCAGAATTTGACTTACATTAGATCGCTAAAGCCCTCTGCCCGCACGTTTCCGCATATTGCATTACCCTAACTCGCCTCCCTTTGCCGACCTCCGTTCTGTAGCTGAGTAGTAGCCCCCTAAGATTTGGGCTGTCCTGTTGATGTTGTAGAGCTAACTGTGATACTGGGTTGGTATATGTTGATACTGCAAATGAACTCCAATTAGATCCAACGTAGTAGAGACTGTCAGCTCTCTGATCGAAGAAGAGGGAGGAGCAGTCCGTTAAGCATTTTAAAAGGAGATGTTAGCGACTTCAATTTTGTAAGCCTCGGAATATGACTGCGGATGACCAGTCCTCACAAAATTTCGAAAGAGATGTCCGCATGGCCCTAACGCTCCGCCCCTTGTCCACTTTTTGCAGTTAGGTCCCTTGCTTCTCTTTCTTGTAGACGTCTTTAATAACAAAACCCTATTGAAACATCGTGTGAATATCTGGACTGTAATCGTTCTCAAGAACAGAAACGTCAATTAAACTCATTTCTCTGTAATAAACTGTCACATCGCAAAAGTCTAAAGTGTAAATAGTGAATCGGAAAGGCCTAATTCATTTGTTACGGCGTCAGAAGTTTGGAACATTTCCCGATGATCCTCACGCACTTAGCCTTTGAGTTTATATACGTTCGAGTTTTCACATTCTTTTCCTTTCTGTATAGTATTGCGATTTAGTTATTGTTTGAACTCGTAAACCCATAAAAGTACTACTCAATAATTGTTTGCTGCGAAAGGTATACCAGCAAATAGTTGGACAGTTTTCACAGGGTATATCGCTGTAGTAGGCTATTCTTTTAGTGGCAATTTCGTTATGTCGAGCGTTCAGGAAAAATAAAAAATATTCTAACGCTTTTCCGTTTGAAATTTATTATAGCGAAATAATGCAGAAAACAAAACAAGAAATGCAACAAACTTTATTTATTTTAAATAAATAAGATTATTTCACTGTACATTGACAGCGGATTCTATACCGGTACAAATCAGATCGTTTCCTTACCCAGTTCATTTCTTACAGTTGCGCTTGGCGGAGATATTTGCGGAGAAGTTGGAGACAATTATTTGCGAACGATGTAGTTTGCCTGTTAAACAGATGGTGAAGAGCTGACCGAAGCGGACAAGTTTTTCAGGGAAATTATGTTCAATTTGTCACACATTGCGCCGGACGAGAGCTTCATTCTCGATTGGCGCAACGAGTTATTCAACCCGCGGACGGTCGACTACACGAACCAAGCCGATGTCTTGGCATGGTACCACGGCCTCGTACATCTGTACGGGCCTCATCTGATCGGAAATAAACAATGCGTACTCAGTAGGAAGCTGTATGTGGCCGACATGGGTCGGATGCTGCCCCAGTATGGCAGCTTTCCGTGTGGATACTGCAACAGGTGGGTGATGCATAATACGACATTTAACAGGTCAGAACAGAAAACAAGATGTTTACTGCTGAGTCTTGATACGAATTCCGCACAACAGCAACCAATTCAATGAACTGGCTTTCAAATAAATCTCGGCTCTAATGATTTGTGATTTCAAACGCAAAGTAACTATCCGTCTTTTTCAGCGGCTTATCTGCTCTTACTTGTTCGGAAATAAATTGAAAGAGATTGTCGTAATACCATCGCTACGATTATCACGCAGCTACAAATGAAATAAGACCGTAGCAAGTAATTATTTCCGATATAAAGACGAATCACAAAACATGATTCTGCTAGAGTCTGCTAGACAAACCGTGCACCGCGAGTTCCCAAATTCTCTTCTCTAGGCCTATATCAATCTGTGGTTCCATGTAGATTTGCTGGTGCTTGAGCGAGCAGTTCTCCTCTGAATTCATTTTGGAAAACTAGATTACTAGTTGACGTTCTCGAAGACAAAGTTACGACTGTCTTCTTGGTTTGTATCTCATGGAAGTAATCCTGTCGACAGAACCTATTCGTTAGAGACTGACGAAATGATGATTGTTACTGACGCGAGCATACTGGAGACGCCGGGCATTCCGATTTGAAAATATGCTGCAAGAACTTCACCATCATCTGCATCTTGTTTCGAAGATCTAGAAGTTCTGAACCTTTGGAGTTCGTGCTCGCTGTTTTTCAAGACTTGGGAATCACTTTCAATTTTCTCTATGTGGTTTTGTGATCACATAGACTGAGTTCTTCACCACTTGCAATCATTGCCAATCATTATCCACTTAATATGATATTTATTCTGGTATTGTAGCTTGGTACCATTTGCAATCAATTTCCTATAGTCTTGCACTTTATTTCACTCTGCCTCTTTGACCTTTAGAAACGGTCGCATATGATTCTTGCTTAGTGCTGCAGTCTCCAAAGACTGCAAGGTTTTTTTTAATAAGGTGCGGCGGCGAAACGTTTATACGATCAAATCGCCTATTATGAAGTGGCGTTCAAGTAAGCTTACAGTGCTCGTGAATGTGCTGGTGCCCTGCGCTTTGCTTCTAAGTAGAGCTTTAGAAATGTCGAGATTACGATCTGGGTCTTAGTCTGGTCCGTGTAGAAATGATTCGCACCTTGATTTGCCTCTGATTTGGTGTGTGGTTCGGCCTGCGACTGGGTTTATATCACTTCAGACGAATATTAGACAAAACAGTTAATTGTTTACAGGAACCTCTACTGCCAGAAGTTTTGACTGAAACTAAAAGACTCAAAAAGATTTCAAACGCAAAGGAAATGTCGGTCTTTCTCAGGCGTTTATCTGCTTTTTTGTCGCTTTTCAGTGGCTGAGAATCTGAACATTTTGAGCTCCAACGGCTCTACTGGTGAGAACAGAAGTCTTTCTGGAAAACAAGATGCTATGCAGGCTGTCCGTTCTCACAGTCACTGGCGAATCCAGAAAAGTGTAGATAGAACAGGACCAGTTGTTAAAGAATTTTGTAATGGACTTGTCTATTCATCCGACGACGACGCTGAGCGACCAGTTGACATTTCTTAAAAGACCTAACTTTTCTTTTTCTCACATTCAAAGGTCGAATTTTTAATAGGCCTAATTGTTTTGCTTCTCACATTCGAAGGTCGACATTTTTAATAGGCACACTTCTTGTGATTCTCGCATTTGGAGGCCGAAATTTGTAATAGGCATACTTCTTTTGCTTCTCGCATTCGGAGGTCGAAATTTGCAATAGGCATACTTCTTTTGCTTCTCGCATTCGGAGGTCGAAATTTGTAGTAGGCATACTTCTTTTGCTTCTCACATTCGAAGGTCAAAATTTTGCTTCTCGCATTCGAAGGTCGACATTTTTTAATAGGCCTAGTTCTTTTTCTCTTCTCTCATTCAAAGGTAATTCATGATGCTAGGCCCTATTTAGGACCATGACTTCCTAGAACTTATGTCATTCTTCCTCAATCTCGTCCTTTTCAAATCGTTGACTGGAGTTTTTTCCTCCACGAAATCGATTCTTCCTTTGCTCTGAAATCTTTCTATGACCCTTGTTTGTCTGCGGACCCTAACATATTGACCTTCAGGGTAAATGACCCCGTGTCACTCGTCCCATCTGCTTCCGTTAGCTGTGACCAACGACTCGTTCAGCGCGCTACTAACAGTTGCGCACCATAGATCATTCAGTAATATTAGAAACTGACCGGACTTAAAACTGCCGCATGACCTTTCCAAATGCTTCGACTCTGTGCCATCGATTCGCCGTATGTTCTACCAGACAAATGGTGCTAGATTAGTCATTCGCTTGCTGCTCTGCTTGCCTCTTGCTGTGACTCCTTATTTGAAAGATATAAATGCATTCTTCATGTAGAGATATCGGTCATGTCTTTACATTGTCGTAAACTGCAACAGCTCCTTGCATGACGGGTAGTCATGAATGCAGCGGTGTTAAGACTTAGAGTCCCGTCAGGTGGATTGTTGTAATGGAGGAAAGTCTACGATTTACCTCAATATCAGAACATCACATTGATCGAGGCCAAAATGAACGCTAACTAGCCTTGGCTAACTTCAGTTAATTGCCTCTTCGTACTACTTCATCTTACCTTTGCTATGTAATAATGCCGTATTAAAGTAGAACTATATTTCTTATTTACATTTCCTGTGCTACTTACCTTGACTTCCCCCACCTTACAATACTCTGCCTTTACATTACCTTTTCTATCATTTCATTTTGTTACCTTACTTTCATCCCACAGCTTGCCCTTCCTTACCTTGCATAATTACATTACCTTTGTTTACGCCTACCTAAAGTTATTTACTGATTCTATTTTTACCTTGCCTTAACTGCCCTTGCCTTAAATTGCCCTATCTCTTTCATCTGAAACGCTTACCTGTTAGAGACAGTGGCAGGAGCGTGTACTCTAGTGGCGCCTCTGCGCGTGACGGTGCCAGTGGCGACTTATTTCAGAGATTTGAATCTCTGGATAGCACTGTCCTTACACAGAGACCTTAACTGGCGTGGCACCCATTCAAACGGGCAGCAGTGGTGAAGGTTCTCGCCCAATCATTTCATTGAAAAAACCGGGTCGAGGCTATACGTTCACTCTAGAAAAATGTATACATTTCCATGTACGTTTCGTTGAGGCGTTGGCTGTCTATCTTAGATCGTTTAGCATCAATCGAGTACCACGAACGAACCTGATGTTGTTGGTCGTCGATTCGACGTGCAACTGCGACTCGTCCGGGGAGACCAAGATCTCCCTTCAACCGACCGAACTTGATCATATCCTTTTTGAACATCCTTATTTACATCATCATAATCATTATCATTATCGTCATCATCATCATCATCATCATCATCGTCATCACCACCAGAATCACTATCAACACCACCATCATTATATTGTTAGTATTATTATTACTATTCCAGCAGCTCCTCAGTCCTCAAGCTTGATTATGCAACTCTCGCCAAGCGGTTTCCGCTCTTCTCTTTCTCGACAAGTGTTCGGGACTTAGGCGTTATTCTTGACAGTACTCTTTCGTTTGCTGACCACATCTCAAGCCTCTCTCGGTCTAGTTTTTATCATCTAAGGCGTCTTCGTGCTGTCCGGCGTTCTGTTCCTTCCTCCACTTTCTCCTCCATGGTTCATGCCTTTATCTGCTCACGTATTGACTACTGTAATTCATTACTCATTGGTCTCCCAAAATCTCGTCTGTCTCCGCTTCAGTCGGTGTTGAACGCAGCTGCTCGCCTGATTGCCCGCCTTCCACGCTACTCTCATAGCTCGAATTTTATGTCTGAGCAATTGCATTGGCTTCCGCTCACCGCGAGTATCCAGTTTAAAATTCTTTTTTACCTCTCGAGCGTTCCAGGGCAAAGCTCCTCGTTACCTCTGTTCTTTAAACCGACATGACCTCTTGGTCCCTCGGACCCGGACTTCTATGGCTCAACACCGTGCCTACTCATCTGCTGGCCCGTCCATTTGGAATGATCTTCCTCCTATGACTCGTTCTCAGATTCTAACTGGGGGCATTTCTGCTACTTCTCGATGTCTTAAGACTTTTCTTTTCTCACGGAGCTCTGCGCACTGGGAGCGCCTCTGATTAGGTTGTACTGCGAGAGGCGCTTTATAAATGCATAAATACAACACAATGCAATACAATATTATTTTTATACGTATTTATTAGGTGCCAATGATCAAGCATCAATCGAAGGCAATGAGCAGTTGTGAGTGAAGGACTTGCTCAAGATCCTTGCACAGGGGTGGATGTATAGATAGATGGATGGATGAATGAATGGATGCGTGGATGAATGAATGGATGGATGGATGCGTGGATGAATGGATGGATGGATGAATGGATGCGTGGATGAATGGATGGATGGATGAATGGATGGATGGATGAATGGATGGATATATGGATGGATCGATGGATGTACGTGCCTATGTTCATCAAGCAAAAATGTTAAAATTCACAAGCAGTCTGAGAAATTTCTTGAGGAGTTCATTAGTTGTTAAATTGTTTTGCTTCCTTTACTGACTGATTGATTGGATGAATGATTGATTGGATGAATGATTGATTGGATGAATGATTGATTGGATGGGAATGATTGATTGGATGAATGATTGATTGGATGACTGATTGATTGCATGACCGACTGATTGGCGTGGCATATTTGAAGCTAACTTCAGACTGACTGATTGACTGTCTGTCTGACTAAGTGACTGGCTGACCTTGCTTTAGCTATAGGACAACTGAAGCCTCAGAGACACTATATGTGCGTGAGCGAGTGATAGACAGTTGTGGCTTAGTACTGAATCCGACGTCATTTCCTTAACTGAGTCGATCACCCAGCCCTGCGGACAACGAGGCTTGTCCATCGATGCAGAAAGGAGAGCGAGACTCTTGCTTAAAGCTTCAGTCGGATGTTTACAGACAAAGACCACCTCAGTGCTATTCCTACCATGCACAGGTAAAATCCTCAGTGCTAGTGTTGTCACTGAAAGTTATTTTGTAGACTGTCTTACACATGTTCAAGGTCCTCGCACAGTGACCGTCTTATTGGCGACTCGAACCCGTATATACTCTGCGCTGCAGGCAAAGCGCTTTAACCAGTCGGCAACCCTTATTTACACGCATCTACTGCAATCATTTACGAACCCGAGGGGATAAGAGATGAGTTGGTGTCACATTTACGGTCATCAATCCAGACTTAAGACGAACTAGAGGGGGAAGGCATTGCATATCTCGTGCTTGCTGTCGTCCTATCTACACAAACGCAAATCTTCAAAGCTAATGTTAAGGTCTAGTCGCCATGCCATTAGCTGCTGATGGATATCTTAATTAATAATATATTAATATATTAAACAGACAAAATATGGACAGGTAAGTAAGTATGTAAGTAGGCCATTTATTGACAGAGCATCAGCACGATAATATTATCGCAGTGACAACAATCAAAATAAACTCAAAACCTCCAGTAAATGATGTAAAAGTCCGAAGGTCAATCCAAAAGGTCATAGGGTCCCACGGAGGCTGGATTGGCCTATTCCTGGATAAGATTTGGCAGTAGTAATTGCAATGAGACATTTATAGATGGTGCTAAAATGGAATGTAGTATATGCGTGTATAATATACAACTGAAACGAACTAACATGACTGATAGTTGAAATCTTAATACACAGAGATCAAACAGATAAAAATAAATCTAACGCAGTGCCAACGTTTCGCTGAGCCTATAGTTGATACTGTAGGCATCACTGAAGGGATACCGTATTTCTATCATGCACACTATGGTTAGTGTTGCTTTATCTCCCCTTGCTACACCTTTCCTTGTATGCGACAAGTAAACAAAGCAATGTCCTTTTCCAAAATGTCGTCTGCATTTATGGAAGAGGCTGATCGCTGCGAATGATAATATTTAATCTTCTTTTAAAACTAAATTGATTCAATTTCTATTTCAGGAGAATTCAACGAGATGTGGAGGAAATGGTCTCGTTCATCTCTCATCCGTCTTGACCTTGTCAATCCTGCTGATCTCCATGACGACGGTCTCTCTCTGTCTCACGTCATCGTCGTGCCACTGATGACGCCGGACCGTCATCGTGACTGGACATCGTCTCCAGTGACGTCTCTCCTTCCGTCTTGACTCCGACGTTTTTCAATGCTGTGCCTGTCATGTATATAATATTATTACAAATCGCCTTGTCAAATTACTCTTGTTTTGATAGCCAGTGTTTGACGCCATTTGCAAACGTCGCTTGCGCTGGCGGCACTGCTGTCTAAACGACGTTCATGCTATCGCTATGGAAACATTTTCGTGACGTCAGAGTGACGTTATTTGCTTTGTGACGTTCTTGTTGTTATGGCGACCGCATCGATTGGCCCGTTATTGCCGTTTTCCGGAGAGCAACTCGATGCTCAGTTTGTTGCCAGGAAGTAAGCCCAATTTTTATGACGGCTAACTTCAGACGTCTTGACATTTGGAGGTTAAATTTGAAGTAGCGTCATGGCAAAGACAAGTTGAAGTTGTAGGCTATTTAAATGGAGGTTTCTTTTCATGCGTTGCAAAGTTGCATGCACTAAGCATCTTTTGTGCCAAGTGTATTTGTTAGCGTTGCCAACCGAATTCATACACTCGTTTTCATTTGCCATCCGTGACGTTAACTTCCAGCGAAAACGGATTCTGAGTTCACTAGAATTTAGTTATAGATTTACAATTTCGGGTAACTCGGCTGCAGTTTATCGGCTCACCCGCAATCACACGCCTTTTTTTTTATCTCGGTACTACCTAGACAGAATACTCCTACCAGTTTTATTGTCAGCACCTTACGACATTTTCACGGTCCGTACACGTAAACCTCAAATGGCTTGGCCCCCATTCAAACGGGCAGCGGTAGTGAAAGCTCTCGTCCGATCAATTCATTGAGAAAATGAGCAGGATCAAGGCCATACGGTCGCTATAGAAAAACGTCTCATTTACACATTTACACAAACAAGATCCGAGCCTTAAACGTACCTCAAGAGCGCTTCCTAGTTCTCTTCAAACAGCTTTATATAAAAGCCGACTACATGTAGATTAGCCTACATTTCAGTTTAAAGTGGAAAGACTTGTCCAGTGAAAGTTTAGAGCTAAACGGCCGTCCGATGACCTTTGGATGACCTTTGGATGACCGGACGCACGCGAAACTTCATAAATGCTTGTAAAGTCGCAGTTGGCGCTATATAAATGTTCTTCTGTTTATCTGATGTATTGTCTAAGTATCGTGAGTGAAACTGTCGTCTGACTAAATCTGTCTCCGTTGTCTTGATCGATGCTAGCGAAATGAAACCGTAGCAGGATCGACGAGTCGTTATATATAGCATCCTGTAAGAGGTAACTTGCTACCGACGACGCTATATAGATTGTCGTAATTACAATTACAATAACAAATATGGGGTAAACAAGGGCGGATCCGGAGGAGGTAATCCTGTCAAAGATCCCACTCCAATTTGAGTTGAGAGGGTCAAAACCCGATTTCAACGGGGGCTTCCTGGCAATAGGGCCTATTAAATGAAAAAAAGTGTTGAAATTGTTATAAAGTCTAGAATGGGACAAGAACGGAGGTAGTGTCAGGAAAGAAGGGAAAACACAATTTATGCAAATTAAGGAGAAGGGCGGGGAAGGAAGGAACCAACAAATCAAACAGTTTTGGGAACATGAAACCGTAAAATCGTATCTAAAGCTTGTAAGTCCATGTAAGTCCATCATGAAAACTGTATCCGACCTCAACCATAGTAAAATGGTCGAGGCCTGTGACGGGTCTCTCTGGATAGGCTCTAGGCCTATATAAGTTTATTGTTATAATTAGCATACTATTATAATTAGCATCCTGTTGTAATCAGCATACTACTTTAAGTTTTTGATTGCACTTGCAAAATAGTCACCAGTCTCAGCTACTGGATCCGCCAGTCGATGCAATGAGCTTTACGAAGGGGCCAGAACATTATTATCCAATCACAGACCTCGGGTAAGACTCTGTCCGCTATTCTAATGCCTTTCGTTCGCTGTATAGGCTACTTATAGAAATTTATTAAAAAAATGCTATCGTTAAACTCTGAAAACCAATGCTCATAATATTATAGGCGATTCATGCAGCACATAAGTTGTTCATTAGTACACGCCTGTGTACGGCATATGTTGGATGCGTACAGAGATGTGACGATGATTTTGTACGCGTAACAATTCGGCCACCACATTTATTTCTTGCGTAAATTTACATTGTGTATCCGTGTGGCGTTCGTGTTGTATTGAACTAAAGACTCGTGATCATATTCCACGCATAAATTAAGATTACTATTTACATTAAACAGTTATTTGGAACGAAAACGAGCCTCTTCGATGTCAGTTTATACATACATTTACTTGTATGAATGTGTGCATCAATGCAAAAACATTGCTACTTTCGTATAATACATTTGTTCACACTTGCATTCGTTAATGTATTCACTTATGCAACAGTGCTTCCAACACACAGTGAATGTAAGAGATAGTTACCATTCTCTCGACTTAACCATCAATTCTGATGAAGAGTGATGTGCTTTATAGTGCAATGGTTGATTTATGGTGGGGGGGTTCAAATCCCCACCAGGGCCGAAATTTGGTTGGAGATTTCTGCCCCATCTGCACCCCCTATATCCAGCTCAGCTATAATGAGTACACTAACCGTACAATGTCTGTGGGAAGATGGGATGGCGAGGGAGAGGACTGGCCACCCGCCCTCGTATGCCGAGGCTAAGAAAATGAAGTAGCTAACTCTTCATGCCCATGGCTGCCTCAGGGCTAGCTCTTCTTCTTCTTCCTCCTCCTCTTCCCCTTTCCCTTCCTCTTCCCTTTCCCTTCTTCCCAGATTTCTAAATACGCCTTTCCACATAGTGCCCAGAATAACGGAACCTAATATTAAACTGCATGAGCTTTCTTGAGGTTTCTTAATTGCATGAGTTTCCCCGCTGTGTAGGTCCTTTCTCAGTAAAAGCATTACTTCAACAGAGGCTTTGGCCGCTTTGCTCAGTAATTCTTCCTTTGACATAAAAAGTTATTACATGGAATTCCATCTTTTTCTTCTTCTTCACTTAAATCCACTCAGCCAAATAAAAATCTAATATCATGCTGCCAGATTTAGAGCACAGTAAATTGTGAACTTTTCAATTCAAATACCGTGAATATTTGCTCAATTGTTGGTAACAGCACACCATTAGGCCTATACATATATACAAATGTGTGTGTGTGTGTGTGTGTGTGTGTGTGTGTGTGTGTGTGTGTGTGTGTGTGTGTGTGTGTGTGTGTGTGTGCAGGCCTTTAGTTGGGTTCAGGCAAAGGTGAATGTGCCTGTAGCGCGTAGGGGTGGATTTCTCTGCGTAGGGTTTTGTCTAGAAGCGTGAGGTGAATGTACTACTTCCACCGCTCTTCCTCAAACGACACGAAAATGCATGCACCCTACGCTCATACACACCACAACGACACGCACACACATTCACTCTTTCTACCCATACGCGCATCCATACATTTGCGAAGAGGACCATGTGCTCGCCGAAAACGTCAAATTCGGCAACTATGAAATTCGCGAATCTTGTGCACTTGATGAACCCGGTTCATCCAGGGTTCATCCAGGGGCGACTGGGAATGCTAGGCCCTATTCTATTAAAAACAACAGAGCACCTATAACGACGTCATGAATATATCAGGAATATCCAAAGAGTAGAGATATATCAAGTGCATGAAGTTGACGAATTTCTTTTTGATGGGGTTTGCCTTTTTAAGTAAGTAAGTAGCCTTTATTTGCATCTGACATTTAGTTGCTGTTGGTCCTGGAAAATGTATGGGTGCGCGTAGGGATGGTTGTGTGTGATAGTGAATGTAGGTTAGTGGCGCTGGGTTCTTTTAGAAGGGCAGAAGTGGATGTTGAGCTCTTATAACCATCATCGTCGTCGTCGTCGTCGTTATCATCATCATCATCATCATCATGACGCGCACACACGCTCCTATAGATTGTTAAAGACACGTGACATGATGACATCAGGTCTCTAGAAGGGATGGGCGCTGTGATGCCGCCCGTAGGCCCTAACAGGTGAGCTGACACCTGTCTATAAGTGGCAAGAGGGTTCGGCTCAGTTCTCGGTCTTTGATAGAAGTTCGATATAGTACAGAACTGTACCCAGTGTTTTACGGAGATGTTGTCAAAGCGTGATGTTGGATAATTCCGAACTGGCGATCCACTTCTCGACGTGAACAGAAGAGCTGCATGGTAGGATGCAGTGTGTTTTTGTTTGTTTTATCTTTCATTGTTATTATTATAATCACTATTATTATGCATTCATTAAGCACATCTAATGACCAAGCATCAATCGATGACGTCATGCAATTGTGAGTGAAGGACTTGTTTAAGGTCCCTACACAGTAACCGTCTGGGGGGGGGGGAGAAGAAGCTTGAACCCTCTCCGGGTTGCAAGGCCAGCTCTCTAACCAATTAGCTACCGTGGTCCAAAAATTGTATTATTATTATTATTTCTGTATATAAAAGCACCACTATCTAATGATTGTCTGATAGAATGACCGTTGAGAATGGCACAGAGCTATTGTGCGTGGGACTTGCTCAGAGTAGCATTTTCAGAGGAGACTAATAACTGGCACACTCTTGCATATTTAAGAAGAGCGCTCCTGCCAGTCATCTACCATGTCACACAATAGGATTCTGATAGAATAACGAGACAAGTCGTATAAAATAACAACAATAATCAAGCCAAATCTTCTGCCTTATTTGAACCACCATGTTCAAATATGGCAGAAAATCTGGCTTGATATTTTTAATTTAATTTATCCATATATTATGCTTAGTAAATATGAATCTGAAGCCTGAGACAAGAACAGCAGTCCCTTAAGCTAGCCCTGAAGTATTATCGACTTCATTTTCTTAGCCTCGGCATATGATATGATAACGGGTGGACTCCTCTCCCTCGCCGCCTCATCTTCCCACCGACATCGTGCAGTAAATGTACTCATTATAGACGAGATGGTGGCAAGAGGTCGCTAGTGGAGCAGAAATCTCGACACAAATGTCTGCCCCGGCGGGATATAACCTCCGACCTCTCGGTTGACAGTCCCGCACGCTAACCACCAACGCGCATCCCTTTGGACAGACGTTCCTTATAAAGTTCAGTCTTGTTGTCCTCGAGACCAAGGTCTTGGTCTCGAGTGCACTCGAGTTCGTTTTTAAAAGTCTTGGTCTTGGTCTTGAGGTTCAAGGTCTTGGTCTTGGTCTTGAGGTTCAAGGTCTTGGTCTTGGTCTTGAGGTTCAAGGTCTTGGTCTTGGTCTCGCAAGACCAAGACCAAGACCGGCTGTTAATTTGAACAGTCATTTAACAGAACTCAAGAATTCTGTATCAAGCCTGCTTGCATCATACGACCAATATCTATGGATGAATACAAGTCATGTTGGTCAGGAAAACCCATTGGTAGCAGCAACAGTTATTCTGTATCAGACGGTATGATTAACCATGGGAAGATTTCAAAAGGACTCACTATCTGTACATTTACATCCAGTGCTTGAAAAGCTACTCTGTGTGTGTCAGCGACTTCAGCACCTGTAGAACGTATTTTTTCACATGGCGGAATTTTTATGAGGCCCACCAGGCACGTCTTGGTCAGAAAATTCTGAGCGAATTGGTTTTTATAAAATACAAAAGGCATTTGGCATAAGAGTTTGCATGAAGGACTTTTGAATACAAATTCGGATTTCTTTGCAGTTTGCATTTAAAGTTAATTTGCTTGAATAAAATAAAAGACTCATGTTTTCATTAAAATAGCGAATATTCCGACTTTACAATTTTTAGAAGTCTTGACCTGATTTCGATTTTTTGGGTCTTGGTCTTGGTCTTGGTGTTGAGGTTCAAGGTCTTGGTCTTGGTCTTGGTCTCGAGGTTCAAAGTCTTGGTCTTGGTCTTGGTCTCGAGGTTCAAGGTCTTGGTCTTGGTCTTGGTCTTGAGGTTCAAGGTCTTGGTCTTGGTCTTGAGGTTTAAGGTCTTGACAACAAGACTGATAAAGTTTACGAGCTGTGTATTTTGATCGAGCGAGTTTGGGTCCCAAACAACTGCAAATCCGTTCCTCAGATTCGCATTTCTGTGTGACTTTGCGCGCGTTAAAATGTTTGTAATAATAATAATAATAATAATAATAATAATAATAATAATAATAATAATAATAATAATAATAATAATAATAATAATAAACTCTGTAAATAATGTTGAAGTCCCTGAGGGATCCTGTATACCTCGGGGCAAAAAAAAAATAATAATAATATAAAACAGAGTGGGACCCCGCAGAATGAAACCCTCATACAACCTCTATTGTGTGTGCTGGTGAATAGGTCCATTGTTTGTGACCAGAATTCACTCGACCAGCATGAACATTGAACAGCTCGTAAAATCTATATATACGGAACGTCTCTCGACTTTTCTGGGATAAAACCGTTCTTGGCACACATGGCAGGCCTTCTTAATCAATCAATCATCAATATTCGTTTAATTCAACAAATCCAGTTGACAATAACGCAACAGATTACACTGACCTCTTGATGAAGTAAAGGTAATAGCAATAATAGGCTCCGGTAACATAACGAAATACAGAAGCACAATAATAATAGACTGTCTTAGAGGGGAGAATAAAGGGATGTGTTAATTAATACGCATCTTTGAACAAAACACGGGGAATAAAATTACATTTATCTTTAGCTGGAAGGGTAAAATTGTGAGTTCTTGTCCTTAAGTCCTAGTTATTTTGTCGTGGGGGAGGAAAAATACCACGAAGAACATGGTATTTATACCTGTATATATATATATACATATATATATACATATATATATATATATATACAGGTATAAATTCCTAACATTGTTGGTGGACGCCATATATTTTGCAGGATAATTAGTGATATCTTGACGGATCATGTTACTATTAGGCCTATGCACAACGACGTCTGTGATGAATATTAAGGAGACTACTTCAGTCGTTGGCATTAAGAGATGATTGGACCGAATATGACGCAACAACTGAACTCGACATCTGTACTACGTTGATTTACGATCTTAGAACATCACATATTTGCTACATGCTATAAAACAAGCTTTATATAAATCCTATTATACATAAAGTATGAATATTATCTGCTCCTAAACTCGAGGAAAGAAAAATGACGGAAACATCGCTGAGAAATCACGTGACATAAAGACGAGTCCATGTGAAGGGGGTGATAGTAATTATACCATTCGATAAGCAAAACAAATCATGAGATCCGTACTTTTGACCGTAAATATTCAAAGCAGATGACCGTTTTCACATGGTCATTTTTCGTTCGTCAAAACATACAAAGGGCATACACTATCTAACGAATTATTATGCAGCGTCACGAAACAGAAACATAGCGTTGCCAAACCGAGATTTCATACAAATCATATTACGTCGACTGTGGTGCAAAGCAGACGACACACATGTAGGCCTGCATGTATTAACGACTACCACCACAGCAGTTGTATAAGTTTGTCTACCCTGAAAAATTCCTTTGACTTTTTCTCTGTATAATTTAGGTCCTATATAATGGTGTCCACAAAAAAACTGTAGGCCTATGTAACATTCTTCGATAAAATCACTCCGAAAAGTTTCCTTCCCAGTGTTGCTCTGTAAATTTACCCTATTCTCAACTATTAGTCTGTTGCTAAGTACTCAGAAATGTCGACTCTTCCTCAAATTGTCGAACTGTACTTGAACTGGTTAAGTCAAATTTCAGGTATTATAAAAAATCGTCTTTTGTTGACTTGATCTAATCTCTCACACTGCACACTCCAGCCAATCAAGTCAATTGCACACTCGACAAGTCATCTACACACCGTCTGACAGAGAACTTACTATTTTAGGTCCTGCAATCGAGTTTTCTAAAATAAACCTCAGTGAAAGCTGGATTTAAATCAACTGCGTTGTAAAATTTTGAGTTTGTTTGAAATTGGCTAATTTAAGAAATGTCATCTGACGTCATAGCGTTTGTCTGCTGCATGCGATTAGATATGTGGCGCAATGAGTATTAATCGCTCCTAGAATCCGACAGCCTGTGACGTCAGCGTAGACATGACTATGACGATGAAACTGCAGAACAGTTGACTGGCATTAGAATCTACAAGAAAATCAGATCAGTAATTTTTTTATTGTAGGGCACCAGAAAGGAAAATGCGAGTACAAACGTTGATAGTCTACACATGTACAAATATGCATTGTAATTACAGTAATTGTAATTGAACATTTGTACATAACGCTACTCCTGCGCCACCACACGACCACCATCATCAACGATTACCACCGTATTACCTGTCCCTAGGCTTGACCTCCCCGGATTCTGATCTGGCACCGGAACGGACCAAACAACCTGGCTATTGCGGACTTGATTTTACATAGCACCGGAGTGCATGCTGGTCTCCTTGAGGATGGCTCTTGTGTGGCGCTGAGAAATTTCGAAGATTTATATCACATTGCACTAATTCGGGCACTCTCTTTGGGTTGTCATTTACACTATGTATTTTAATCAAATTGCAATTTTACTTGTAATAAAACACTTTTTATATAGCGCTATTTCAATAGAAAGCTAATTAGGGCGCTCTCTGCGCTGGCGTTGTGTTTATATTGTAATCACCAAGTCAGTTTAGTAAACATCCTAATGAAATTATCTTCATCATACCTTCTTTCTCAGCATTACAATATCCAGCTGCAGCATCCAGAAAAAGTCATAGGCCTACCAGCTTATACTATCTTGCACACTCCATATATATTATCGATTTATACCACCTTGAGCACTCTATATACCAAGCCAACTTATACCATGCAAAGCAATCCATATACCATACCAGTTTATACCATGTGAGCACTCCATATACTATACCGTTTTATACAATCTTGAGCACTTTTTCTGCGCCATCTATGCTGCCATCATCCCATATATATATATATATATATATATATATATACATATGAATCGACTATTAGCTACTCATGATTATATTCTGCACCATAGCTACTCACTCTGTATCTCAGCCCCTATGCGTGCTAGATTCATAGCGCAAAGCTTAAAAGGTCATAGATGACATTCGTAGCCACCACTGGGACTGCCTTGGGGCTAATGCACGCCGATTCTGATATAGTTTTTTTCCTGAGTAGGCAACGTTTCACCACGCAAGAAGACTACCTTTTCCACTCAGTACCATATGTTCTCCAAGGTATAACTTTTATACCAGAGTATATTATAGCAAGAAATTAACCATAGTCACTCAGTGTTATATGTTCCCCAAGGTATAATTTATAACACCAGAGTATATTATAGCAAGAAACTAACCATAATCGCTCAGTGTTATATGTTCCCCAAGGTATAATTATTATACCAGAGTATATTATAGCAAGAAACTAACCATAATCGCTCAGTGTTATATGTTCCCCAAGGTATAATTATTATACCAGAGTATATTATAGCAAGAAACTAACCATACTCACTCAGTGTTATATGTTCCCCAAGGTATAATTATTATACCAGAGTATATTATAGCAAGAAACTAACCATAATCGCTCAGTGTTATATGTTCCCCAAGGTATAATTATTATACCAGAGTATATTATAGCAAGAAACTAACCATAATCGCTCAGTGTTATATGTTCTCCAAGGTATAATTATTATACCAGAGTATATTATAGCAAGAAACTAACCATAACCGCTCAGTGTTATATGTTCCCCAAGGTATAATTATTTCATCAGAGTATATTATAGCAAGAAATTAACCGTAGTCACTCAGCGATATATGCTCTGCAGCGTATAAATTTTACACCACAGTATATTATAGCAAGAAATAAACCATAATCAGTGTTATACGTATATTTTCCAACGTATAATTTTGCTGTGTAATTAGGCGCCCTACTTAGTTTGAAAACTACCTTAGCCACTCAATACTATACGTGCATTTCATCTTGCAGCCCCGAGGGAATGGAATTGCCTACTTATCTCTTGTTCGATGATCGAACTCTATCTCTTTAAGAACACATGAAAACTACTTTTCATTGGCTTTTAAACATCTGGATATCTAACTGGACTTCTCCTGGCGACTGACTTGCTGCGAATCAGGTTCGCATTCTGTGTGACTTTGCGTACGTTAAAAATGTTCGTAATAAATAAATAAATAAAATAAATATGTTTCACAAGGTACCATTGTTATACCATCTATACAGAACTATTATAACACGGAATTTCTTAAGCATAAAAATGACTTTAAAAACCTGGTCAACTATTAGATTGGTGCTGAACCAGAGTCCATCTGACTCAGCTATATATAGGATCATTAAACAGGGATGGTAACTTTATAATGGATAATGCATTATTAATGCAATGATAGCATATAGTTTGAAATGTGCACTTTACCCAGGTAAAGTGCACATCCTCCTCCTTCTCTGACCACCTCCGGCCTTCTCCTCCTTCATCGTTGGCATTGTACCCTACTGCTACTAGTGCAGAAGAGATTATGTCTATGTACTCAACAATGAAAATACCTCACAGCATAGGACATGATTTACTTGATCCAGTTGTTATTGGCTCTAATTTAGATTATATTTCTAAGCCTTTGGCCAATATATACAACTGCCCAGTGACTAATGGTGTAGTACCTTTAAAAATGAAGCTGTCTACGGTTACTCCAATTTTCAAACAAGGTGATTAGGGAGGAATTAAACAACTAGAGGCCTATTTCTATTTTATAATTATTTGCAAAAATACTTGAAAAGGTAATTTACCACACTCTATGATTTCGTTGATAAACTGAAACTACTTTGTCCCAATCAACATGGATTCAGACCGGGCTACTCAACAACCCTATCCTTAATAAACATTCACGGCAAAATATCTCAAGCCATTGACAATAAGGAATTCGCTATAGGAATCTTCCTCGGTCTGTCGAAGGCATTCGACACGGTGAATCATAAAATATTAATTTAAAAGCTTTTTAACTCTGGAGTAAGAGGACTTCCACTGGCTTGGTTTCAAGATTATCTCTCATCACGATACTAGCAAGTAAATGTAACGGGATTAGATCCTCATTTAGATGGCTTGAGTTTGGAGTTCCTCAGGGTTTGGTCCTTGGACCATTTATTATTTTTTATTTATATCAATGATCTTCCTTGATCGTCTACCTTACTAAATTTTGTATTATTTGCTGACGACTCCAATGTATTCCATTCTAATGCCTCCTATAAGGACCTATTTGATAATACTAATAAAGAACTAATGCAAATAGGTAACTGGTTTAAGGCCAACAAACTATCTTGAAACTTAAACAAAACCAATTACATCCTATTATCAGCAAGGGGTAAGATCAGAAACCATACATTAGAAAAGCTTATAATTGACCGGACTGAAATTCCCCAGGTAGACTCGGTTGAATTCCTAGGGGTTTACCTTGACATATATCTAAATTGGAAAGAACATATTGAACAAATATCCCACAAAATAGCAAGGACTATTGGGGTGATAAAAAGAATCTCCTACTTACTATCATCTGAAATATTAAATACTCTATATTTTACTATGATTTAGCCTTATCTGTATTACTGTAATCTGGTATGGGCTTCTAACTATAGTTCTAGGCTTAGCAAATTAAATATACTACACAGAAGGATTATAAGAATAATAACTAAATCGCACTAGTTGGCTCATACTCATGACTTATTTCCAGGGCTGTAGTGGTAAAATTAGAGGTGAGTACACGCTATCGGTTAGTTTTCCAAAACAAATTAGAGGTGAGTATACGCTACAGTATTTTGTGAGTATACGCTACAGTATTTTGTGAGTATACGCTACAGTATTTTGATATTCTTTTTCTTCTTTCTTCTCTTCCATCAGTTTCCCGACGATGAGGCTCTTATGAAGTTTCTCCATAGTGTTCTGTCTCTGACAGTTTCGCGCACCATGGTTAAGTCCGTGCCTTTGCTCTTCAAGTCTTCCTTGACATTGTCCATCCACGTTTTTCTTGGTCTCCCTCTACTTCTTTCTCCCTCGCTCTGCCCATGTAGGGCTGCGACTGGTAATCTGCTGTTATCCATCCTTTCTACATGGCCAAACCACCTGAGTCTTCTTTTTTGTATCAGTATTTTGATATAAATAAATATAAATATTTTGTGAGGTAAGTATACTGTCTCTAGAAGTGAGTATACGCTGTATACCCGCGTATACCCTCGACTACAGCCCTGCTTATTTCTGAGTTTGAGAATACTTAAATTGGATAAATTACTTGAATGCCAAATTGGTATTTTTATGTATTCATCGATAAACAAATTACTACCATTGCTACTATTAGTTGTGTGTATTGTTATTTAATACAAACATTGGTTTACTAAAAACAGATACTATTTAATAGTATCTGTTAAACGGTAAACGAGTCTTTAACTGGTAAAACAACCTGATGTTACGGAATGTGTGTAAATCAAATGTGTGGACCAAAAAATGTTCTGTTCTGTACCATAATATGTTTATATTCCGAACCGTAGCTACTCTTTACTCAGTATTAAAACTACCTCAGCCCCTCAGTAATATATGTTCTCCAGGTATAATTTTATAACAGAAGTGATTATAATTTGAACCATACCAACTCATTGTGTAGGTAGAATTAGTACTTATCATTAATCAAAACGTTGAAACTTCCTAATAATATTACTATGTATTAAAAATACCTTAGCTACTCAGTACTATATGTTCCCCAAAGTATTCTTTTTACACCAGAATATGATTATATCCTGAACATTAGCTACTCATTGCTAAGTATTAAAACTACCTTAGCCACTCAGTACTATATGTTCCATAAGGTATAATAATTGTCAAGGACGGTCAACGAGTGTAATTTACGTAGACCGAGCGATGACGTCATGTCTGTATTTTTGAAATCGCACAGACTGGAAGGACGCGTTATTATTGAACTGAACGTCGATTTTGAATTAGAAAGTTAAAAATAGCAAAAGTCCGATATCATATAGTGTTAGTTTGGTTGAGAAAGATTTAAGCATCATATTAGGCTTGTTTGAACGTTTGATGATAAAGAATTGAGCATCACTTTACGTTGGTTTGAACGAACGCTTGCCATGGATTTAGTAGGCCTATTGCCCAACGCGTACACCTCGGCCGCAGCTTTCCTCTGGGGCGGTCAAACGGGTTGTAATGTCTACACGTCTACAGTAACCGGGCCTGTGACTAGAATCAACTATAGTAGACGAGGACTGGTGGGTTCCGCTATCCTTCAGAACCCTTCCGCAGGAGACGTCGGTAGCAGTGCTGAAACGCCTATCGCTTCTACCTTTCATCACGATGGTCTCACAGACGACCGTAAGGACCATGTAGTGCTCGAGCCGGCTGACCAACTGTACTTCATGAGACTCGCCAGAAGACTTGCGAGAAAGCCACCAAGCACATATCTCTGTCACTTGTGCTTTAAACCCGGGCACTTTATCCATATGTGCGCCCTGGCCCGGGCTCATGACGTCGGACTTACACCATATCAAGGAACCAACAGATGTTTCGGGGAGTACAAATGTTCCAAGTGCAAGCGAGTCTGGATGTCTGGCAGTAGTTGGGCTAATATGGGGCAAGAATGTATCAAGTGCAGAATAAATGTATACCCTCATATCCAGCGTCCTCTCGACAAGACTCTGTATTCTGGTGTTGACGAAAGGTGCAAGATTCATCCGCAGCATCTCTGCGAAAAGTGTAAGAAAAATGGCTTCCCCTGCCAGCTAAGCCACGTGAGAACGACGACGATGATCATGGCCTTGTGCGAACTCAAATGTAAGCGACTGTGTACACGATTCTCTTATTAATCGACTTAGCGATTGCTCTTCATTCATAGTTCACGAAGACTCTCTGAACTGGTTTGCTTTACAGGTGGATATCGCATGGCCAGCATTAATTTAACTGAGAGGCAGACGACCTGTATTTCATTTGAACTAATTAATGTGGATGCTTTGAAATTTTGCTATTGAGTTTGCAATTGAATTAGCTTAAAGATTGATTGACAAGTAGATAACTTACTTCGTAATTGATTTAGTGAACTGTCTTGAAACTCCTGTTATTGATAGGCGAAATCAGATTAACTTTCTGTTGAGCATTCATGTGCTGAATCTATTGAATCAGTTCAGAGAATGATTGACAGGTGGAAATACTGCTGATTAATTAATCTAGTCAATGCGGAATGTTTTGAAATTCTTACAATTAGTTTAGAGATTGATTGATAGGTGAAAAGCCTGCCGAGTAATTAACTTAATTAATGCGGAATGTTCTGAAGTTCTTGCTACTAGTTTGAAGATTGATTAACAGGCAGATGACATGCCTGGTAACTGAAATAGTCGACGTGAAAAAGTCGGGGCGGGCATTACACATCCAGTGCGAGGCTTCGCGTCCCCCTTTTAACGCTCATTGATTTAGCCTGAACATTGATAATTTGCTTGCAACTGAATTAGTGATTGATGTGACTTGCCATTGATTGGCAAAGCTAGACAAATTAGCTGTTTCAGTCAGCAACAGGCGATTGCTTCCTCAGTTTGACTTGTGAACAATTGAGTTGAATATGTGCATTGGAACGTTAATCTATTGATTGATTGAATTACTTTGTATGGTTAAGTTGAAAATGTGAACTGGGACCGACTAATTAATGCTATCATTGAATGGCGTTGCATTTGTGGTTGATTGTTAGCATTGGAACTACTTATTAAAACTACCTTAGCGACTCAATACTATATGATCCCCAAGGTATAGTTATAACATCAGAATATGATTATATTCTGGATCATAGCTACTCATTGTGTGGACAGAATTATTACTTATAGTAATAGCATTAATCAAAACGTTGAAACCTGCAAATATTACAACTACGTATTAAAGCTACCTTAGCCACTCAGAACTATATGTTCCATAAGGTATGATAATATTTATACATGAATATGATTATATTCTGAACCATAGCTACTCATTGTGTGGACAGAATTATTACTTATAGTAATAGCATTAATCAAAACGTTGAAATTTGCAAATATTACTACTACGTATTAAAGCTACCTTAGCCACTCAGAACTATATGTTCCATAAGGTATAATAATATTTATACATGAATATGATTATATTCTGAACCATAGCTACTCATTGTGTGGACAGAATTATTACTTATAGTAATAGCATTAATCAAAACGTTGAAATTTGCAAATATTACTACTATGTATTAAAGCTACCTTAGCCACTCAGAACTATATGTTCCATAAGGTATAATAATAATATATACATGAATATGATTATATTCTGAACCATAGCTACTCATTGTGTGGACAGAATTATTACTTATAGTAATAGCATTAATCAAAACGTTGAAACTTGCAAATATTACTACTACGTGTTAAAGCTACCTTAGCCACTCAGAACTATATGTTCCATAAGGTATAATATTCACACCAGAATATGATTATATTCTGAACCATAGCTACTCATTATTTAGACAGAATTATTACTTATAGCAATAGCATTAATCAAAACGTTGAAACCTGCAAATATTACTACTACGTATTAAAGCTACCTTAGCCACCCAGAACTATATGTTCCATAAAGTATAATAATATTTATACATGAATATGATTATATTCTGAACCATAGCTACTCATTGTGTGGACAGAATTATTACTTATAGTAATAGCATTAATCAAAACGTTGAAACTTGCAAATATTACTACTACGTGTTAAAGCTACCTTAGCCACTCAGAACTATATGTTCCATAAGGTATAATAATAATATATACATGAATATGATTATATTCTGAACCATAGCTACTCATTGTGTGGACAGAAGAGCTGACCTTTACGCAACACATAAACCTACTTTGCCGTAACTGTTACTATCAGCTGCGCCAGCTTAGAGTAGTCTCTCGCTCTCTAACCTGCACTGCTGCTTCCACGCTTGTCCACTCATTTGTCGTATCTCGCCTTGACTATTGCAGTACTCTCTACCTTGGTCTCCCAGCGGCTCGGATTGGGTGCTTGGACCGGGTCCTGCGCGCAGCGGCACGCCTTATTGGTCGCATCCCAAGATTTGGCCATGTCACCGAGTACATGCGGGATGTTTTGCATTGGCTTCCTATCCCGCAGCGTATTGCCTATCGGGTCTCTGCCCTAGTGTGGCGCTGCCTTGTGGGTGAGGCCCCTGTGTATTTGCGAGAGCATTGCCGCTCCACCCTGAACATCCAGCGGCGTGGTTCCCTGCGCTCTTCTAAGCAGGCTGAGCTTCTAGTTCCCCGCTCACGGACCGCCCTTAGGCAGCGCCGTGATTTTTCCATCGCTGGCCCTGCAATCTGGAATGGGCTCCCTGTAGCGCTTCGCTTGGTCCCAAGCACCCATTCCGCCACATTTTATTCAAATCTCAAGACTGTACTCTTCAGCCGGGGTTGGGTCGGGAGTGCTTCTGAGTAGATAGCCTTGAAGAGGCGCTATATAAATTCTCCATATGAATGAATGAAGAATTATTACTTATAGTAATAGCATTAATCAAAACGTTGAAACCTGCAAATATTACTACTACGTATTAAAGCTACCTTAGCCACTCAGAACTATATGTTCCATAAGGTATAATAATATTTATACATGAATATGATTGTATTCTGAACCATAGCTACTCATTGTGTGGACAGAATTATTACTTATAGTAATAGCATTAATCAAAACGTTGAAATTTGCAAATATTACTACTACGTATTAAAGCTACCTTAGCCACTCAGAACTATATGTTCCATAAGGTATAATAATATGTATACATGAATATGATTATATTCTGAACCATAGCTACTCATTGTGTGGACAGAATTATTACTTATAGTAATAGCATTAATCAAAACATTGAAACTTCCAAATATTACTACTACGTATTAAAGCTACCTTAGCCACTCAGAACTATATGTTCCATAAGGTATAATAATAATATATACATGAATATGATTATATTCTGAACCATAGCTACTCATTGTGTGGACAGAATTATTACTTATAGTAATAGCATTAATCAAAACGTTGAAACTTGCAAATATTACTACTACGTGTTAAAGCTACCTTAGCCACTCAGAACTATATGTTCCATAAGGTATAATAATAATATATACATGAATATGATTATATTCTGAACCATAGCTACTCATTATTTAGATAGAATTATTACTAATAGCAATAGCATTAATCAAAACGTTGAAACTTGCAAATATTACTACTACGTGTTAAAGCTACCTTAGCCACTCAGAACTATATGTTCCATAAGGTATAATATTCACACCAGAATATGATTATATTCTGAACCATAGCTACTCATTATTTACACAGAATTATTACTTATAGTAATAGCATTAATCAAAACGTTGAAATTTGCAAATATTACTACTACGTATTAAAGCTACCTTAGCCACTCAGAACTATATGTTCCATAAGGTATAATAATATGTATACATGAATATGATTATATTCTGAACCATAGCTACTCATTGTGTGGACAGAATTATTACTTATAGTAATAGCATTAATCAAAACATTGAAACTTGCAAATATTACTACTACGTATTAAAGCTACCTTAGCCACTCAGAACTATATGTTCCATAAGGTATAATAATAATATATACATGAATATGATTATATTCTGAACCATAGCTACTCATTGTGTGGACAGAATTATTACTTATAGCAATAGCATTAATCAAAACGTTGAAACCTGCAAATATTGCTACTACGTATTAAAGCTACCTTAGCCACTCAGAACTATATGTTCCATAAGGTATGATAATATTTATACATGAATATGATTATATTCTGAACCATAGCTACTCATTGTGTGGACAGAATTATTACTTATAGTAATAGCATTAATCAAAACGTTGAAATTTGCAAATATTACTACTACGTATTAAAGCTACCTTAGCCACTCAGAACTATATGTTCCATAAGGTATAATAATATTTATACATGAATATGATTATATTCTGAACCATAGCTACTCATTGTGTGGACAGAATTATTACTTATAGTAATAGCATTAATCAAAACGTTGAAACTTGCAAATATTACTACTACGTGTTAAAGCTACCTTAGCCACTCAGAACTATATGTTCCATAAGGTATAATACTATTTATATTAAGTTGATTGTATTGTATGGTCATATTTGATTGCATTTATGTAAAATTTATGTAAAATTGTTTAACCCAAGTAGATGTAGAGTTAAATCTATTGTGCTGGCTACATAGATTTGATAATTCTTAACAGTTATCTGTATAGTGTCTATATGTGATTTGAAACTGGATCCAAGAAAGTGCTAGACTTCAAACAAGTATATTTAATTATGACAGTTCTTGTTTCTCAGTCTCATCACTATTCAGCATGTTCATCTGAATGCCTATCTTATGTAATACCTAAAGTTAAAATTCTGCTGATTGAATGAGCTTTTTGGTTGATGGGCGTAAATTTTGGAATTCCATCCTTGTAGGTGCTCAATCATGAATATGATTATATTCTGAACCGTAGCTACTCATTGTGTAGACAGAATTATTACTTATAATAATGCCATTAATCAAAACGTTGAAACTCGTTAATATTACTACTACGTATTAAAACTACCTTAGCCACTCAGAACTATATGTTCCATAAGGTATAATATTACACCAGAATATGATTATATTCTGAACCATAGCTACTCATTGTGTGGACAGAATTATTACTTATAGTAATAGCATTAATCAAAACATTGAAACTTGCAAATATTACTACTACGTATTAAAGCTACCTTAGCCACTCAGAACTATATGTTCCATAAGGTATAATAATAATATATACATGAATATGATTATATTCTGAACCATAGCTACTCATTGTGTGGACAGAATTATTACTTATAGTAATAGCATTAATGAAAACGATGAAACTCGTTAATATATACGTATTAAAGATACCTTAGCCACTCAGAACTATATGTTCCATAAGGTATAATATTTACACCAGAATATGATTATATTCTGAACCATAGCTACTCATTGTGTAAACAGAATTATTACATTTAATATCATTAATCAAAACGCTGAAACCTGCTAATATTACTACTACGTATTAAAACTACATTAGCCACTCAGGACTATATGTTCCATAAGGCATAATAATATTTATACATGAATATGATTATATGCTGAACCATAGCTACTCATTGTGTGGACAGAATTATTACTTATAGTAATAGCATTAATCAAAACGTTGAAACTTGCAAATATTACTACTACGTATTAAAACTACCACTCAGTACTATATGTTCTCCAAGGTATAATTTTTACACCAGCATATATGATTATATTCTGAACCATAGCTACTCAGTACACATTTTGAACAAGTATATGATTATATTCTGAACCAGAGCTACTCAGTACTCATCCACTAGATTTAACCGGCGAAAAAATAGGACACAATTTTTGGTTTACATTGATAATTGAAAAAGTTATGCAGAAAATTCAACAAAAACGTTGAAGCTTGTTAATATTGGTACTATGTAAGGCTCGGTAATTTGTTTTAAAAACAAGCCGCCTTATTTTATAAATATATGAAATATATACATTGACTATCCGAGGTCTTCTTTTTCACCAGGCCTGATATAGGGGGTCGAATTTCAGATAAAATTTCCTTCTAATCTACTTGCATTCTAGGTTTCTCCATGGGATATCTGGCAGGAGACTATGTCAGGAGTCGGGTACAATTTTGATTTCTGTTAAGAAACACTTCTGAGTATTTTTTTCAGGCTCTCAAACGTTAACTACTCACCAAAACTGAAGAGCTAACGACAAAGAGTAGATAGCGTATATGTTTCATAGCATGAAATGAGTAGCTAATGTGCGATTAACACTAATATATATATATATATATATATATATATATATATATATATATATATATATATATATATATATATATATATATATATATATATATATATATATATGGGATGATGGCAGCATAGATGGTTTATATATATATATATATATATATATATATATATATATATATATATATATATATATATATATATATATATATATATATATATACAGACCACCGCTTAAAAAAGTAAACGTCTCGGCCACGAAACCAGTCACCACCATTTGCATTACATGTAATGCAGGTGAGCAGTTTCAAATGCGCTCTAAATTCCTCTCAACTGTTTAAGCCTGTAATGCAAAATTTGAATTTGTGTAATGCCCTAATGAAGACAGTTGCATATAGAGATTCTGTTGAGTTGTACCGCATGTTTGGGCGATTTTTCAGTCCTCTGTCAGTTATCTACGTCGGTCAATTTGTGATTCAGGTGAATTATGACAAGTAGTAGCACGATGAGGAGTGAGTGTTGAGGAATAGATAGTGAGGAATGAGTGTTGAGGAATAGATAGTGCGGAATGAGTGTTGAGTAATAGATAGTGAGGAGTGAGTGTTGAGGAATAGATAGTGAGGAATGAGTGTTGAGGAATAGATAGTGAGGAATGAGTGTTCAGGAATAGATATTGAGGAATGAGTGTTGAGGAATGGATAGTACAGGAATTGTAGAAAAATACTGGTTTCCGCGTGGTTAGAAATGTTTGCATGTAGAAGGAGAGGGTGGTTCTTAAAAATACGTTTGAATGCCTACCTATGAATGGTCCGACGTGTTGTCTGGTCCTACTCGATCCCTGACTGTTGGTCGCTTCGCAACTGACGAAGCTAGGACTGACAATCATCACCGGAGTACTCGTGTTCAGTTGAGCCAGATTGTCCGAAGGCGGAATGATAGCTCTCCTCGCACCATATCCGATCGTCACCATCAGAGTCGGCGCTGGATCTCCGAAGGCGATGCAGCTCATCTCGATGCGACCATCGGTCATTTTCTTCCACGAGATGACCGGCTGATACGGTTCCGAGCAGCGGAAGTTCTCAGGAGCGGACGGCTCGTGCGTGATGCGGGAGTGCTTCGGTCCTCGACAGTAGATGTTCTCCGTGTCGAGGTTCTTGTCCGCGGCGCGCTTGTAGAAGTCCTGGAGCCACGCCAGTCGACAGTTGCAGTGGAGAGGGTTCTGCGACAGGGTCAGGTGCTTGACGGAGAAGAACACCGGATGCATCGAGCTTGGAAAGGACTGGAAGCGATTTCCCGCAAGGAAGAGCTGCTTCAGCTTCACCAGGTAGATGAACATATCCCACGGAAGACTGGCCAATTGGTTGAAACTCAGGTCCAGACTCTCGAGGTTCTTCAAGTCAATGAAGAATTCTTCGGCAACACTCCTCAGAGAGTTTCCACTCAGCTGGAGCGTCTTCAACCCCTGAAGGTTCTTCGTCGATCCCAAGTTCTCCAGTCTAACGAAGTTTGGCGACTGAGTCAGGGCGAACAGTTCAGGACGGAATTTAGGATCCTTGAGGAATTCCAGATGCGTGTTGTTGAGTATGGTTCCTTCAAGGGTCAGCTCCGCCAACGATTCAAACTCCGAGAAGGCGTCCGCTGTTATGCTGGCCACACGACTGTTGATGATGGCCAAGCACTGGACAGTGGTCACTCGTGAGAAGTTTGCACTGGACAGCGGTCGAGAGAAATTGAAGTTGCTCATCGAGAAGTAGAGGGTGTTCTGTGCCAGGTTGTACGGCACCCGTTGCTCCCTTCCGCTGCCATGGCAGTCGGCGATCACACCCTCGAGCATTCGATGCTGGCAGCTGCGCTTCTGGAAGTTGACTCGACAGCCTTCGAAGGCGCAGGCGGACGCAACGAATGCCGACAAGAGGAGAAAGGTCTTGGTCCAACCCATCGAACGACCGTCGATTCTCCAGGCTCAAATTAGAGATTGTGAAGACGAAGCCCGCTTTAACAACAAACACGAGACATTTAAACGCAGCAAAAATAGACAGTGGGCTAAAGATTACACGGACAGAGATGAATACAACGAATCAGAGTGAGAGAGAGAGAGAGAGAGAGAGAGAGAGAGAGAGAGAGAGAGAGAGAGAGAGAGAGAGAGAGAGAGAGAGAGAGAGAGAGAGAGAGAGAGAGAGAGAGAGAGAGAGAGAGAGAGAGAGAGAGAGAGAGAGAGAGAGAGAGAGAGAGAGAGAGAGAGGGAGAGACGGAGAGAGGGAGAGGGAGAGAGGGAGAGAGGGAGAGGGGAAGAGAGGGAGAGAGGGAGAGGGGAAGAGAGGGAGAGAGAGGGGGAGAGGGAGAGAGAGGGAGAGACGGACGGACGGACAGACAGACAGACGGTGACAGAGAAATAAGACAGCTAGACAGACAGACAGACATGTATACAGAAAGAAAGATACAGACAGATTGATATACAGACAAAGACACGGAGGCACAAAAAGAGTCGGAGACAGACAGACACAGAGGGGCAGAGACAGAGAGGCAGTTACATAAAGATACGGAGACAGACCGACAAATACACAGATAGAGAGAAAGAACGAAAGAAAGAAAGAGGAACGGAGAAGCAAAGAGAAGGTCACAGTTCACAAACAATCGCCAGAAGGAGTCGTTGTCACGAACAGGTTCGTAACAGTTACAGCAAACCATTCGTCAGGTGGAGCTGGTACACGACCTCTTGTGACCCTCACTGATTGAGGTATCAGTGGCAGAATATTAATCAATAGGTTACCTTTGCACTAACTGTTAAATTTATTCCACGGATCCATACGATGTAACGCAAGACTGCATCACAGACAGACAGACAGACAGACAGACAGACAGACAGACAGACAGACAGACAGACAGACAGACAGACAGACAGACAGACAGACAGACACACACACACACAGACAGACACAGACACACAGACACACACAAACACACAGACATACAGACACACAGACAGACAGACAGACAGACGGACAAACAGACAGACATGCAGACACAGACAGACCGACACAGACAGACAGACGGACAGATAGACAGAAAGATATAGAGACAGATATAGAGAGACAGAGCTAGGTAGAGACATAGAGAGAGGAACAGACAGCTGGTCGACCTTTGAAAGGAACGAGGGGAGCGATTATTATGGTCCAGCCTGTATTATATTCACTGAAACCTGAGCTCCAGAGCCTTCGTTACTTGTTCACGTCTCTCTCTTTTTGTTGAACTATGTATCGTATAATTATGACCGCCAGAACTAAAGCAGTGCATCATCATAAGCCTTCTCATCACCATCAACCATCATCGTCATCATCATCACCATCATCGTCGTTATGATCGCAAACGTTATAATCGCCATCATCATCATCATCGTCATAATTACCTTCATCATCATCGTCATAGACATCATTACCGTCATCATCATCGTTATAATCGTCGTCGTCGTCATCATTTTCAACAACGACGACATCAAAACAAGGACGATTACCGGAAAATTATCTTGACGATTATCTTGACTCATGCGTTTGAATCTGAGCCGTCAGGCAATCGTTTATATAGCCCACGTCTCCAGATATAGTTCCTCATTTCAATCGCCTATTTCTGTAGGCTATTCTTTAAAAGGCGCAATATAATTCTAATTTACAATATTTTCCCATAATTTGAAGATAATTTCTCTTTGCTAGGCCCCTATTCTTAAGAGGCACAACAGTAATTGAGCAACGAATTTTAACAGAGCATTCCATAGATCGATCTTCAGTGGCCAGTGCGATTGGATCAATAATTATTATCATATTGATGATGATAATAATAGTTTGACAGGTCATCACTTTCTAAGGATGTTCTCAAAGGCCAGAACTCTTAAGAAGGCCCTGTTAATCCTATCGCGTCCACCCACCTATAGATAGCAGTTGAATTGCATTTGAACAGCGGAACTGGCCGATAGCAGGCACTTAGACACAGGCCTACCTGGCAAAAGCACGAGACCTGATAACACTGAGATAATCTAGGCTGCATATTCAGCCTATCGACCTTGTATACGCATGACGCCCAAACTATAGTCAACAATAGCATTCTAAATAACACGCCACAGAAGTTGACAAAATTGATATTAAACACTCTATCAAGACTAACTTAGGCTATATTAATATTATTTCGCATTTTAAAAAGCTCAAAACTAGACGAAACAGGAGCATAAGGTCTAGGCCCCTAGGCTACTACATAGCACAACAAGAAATCTATAGGGTCTACTACATAGCCTAACACGCCATTGACATTGACAAAACTGATATTAAACGCTCTACTTGACATTAGTTTATATTAATATTTTTTTTAAATTTGTTTCAACCTAACATATCAATATTTCTAATTGGAGACTTTTGACTGATTAGAAATACACTAAAAGTAGGCCTAATAATCATAATTGTAATCTCGAAAATTCTAAAGCTACTGAAAAGCTAGACGCAAGGCACTTGTTTTTCACGAGCGCTGCGTCAAGTTAGAGGGTTTGTCCAGAGGATACCAAGTGGAGGTCCAGGTTCGGTTGCTACGGAGACCAGAGAGACACAGAGATCAGAGAGAGGAACAGGCTAAGGCGGGTTTCGTTTAGGACGAGAAAGATTGAAATGCGGAAGATTGGATGGAAATTCTTGGAGGCGGGACTTCAATTTGGAGTGGAAAACCGATAGGATGATAAGTATAATAGAGGATAATGGTGGATGAGCTGCAGTATTAAGAATTTGCGGATTTCAGTTGGAAGATTGTTCCAGAGTCGACGTGCAGTGTGTCATTGGATCGGTTGGAGAACTTGAGACAGTGACTATGGAACGGTGAGAGGAGATGGGAGGATAATCAGGCTAGATGGCGAAGAGTTCGCGAAGGTACTTGGGCTGAGAGTATAGGGAGTGGTCGGTGGTCGCAATTTTAATGCGCTAAGGTTTTCAGCCAGTGGAGTGATTTAAGGATACGGTGATGATTTGGTGTCTTGGTATCAGCTCAGACGAGTGAGGTTCTAAAGAGTTCGACTTCGTTTGGGTAAGATTGTTAGCAGGTCTTTCATCAGAACCACTCGCGTGAGAATTCGCTCAATCAGCTAGGATATCTATCCAGAAGTTTTTATATTATCGAACAGCAACACGGGTCTATCTTCCGCGGCAATAAACCAAGTCCACCAGAGGTTGGAGTATCCAAGAATCTGGACCACAGTCTTCACTTCAGTTTCACCAGGTAGCATCTGATGTAACATCTATGATAAACTTACCGATATTTTTGGTACGAGACGTTCCAAAGCGACAAAACCTAAAAACGGCCTATTGTCATTTGACCAACAAGTTGAAAGCGAGTCTTCTACACAGCGTTTCGATTATCTTGTGAAAAACGATTGGTATTCCATCAATCTTGCAACATACTTCGTCGATTAATAAGTTTAATTTCCTTCAAAGCACTTGTAACTCCAGCGCCGAGTGAGAGGCCAACTCGAAATCTCCCACTGACAAACATAGACTTAGTGTATACGCGATACGCCTAGGCCATGTGTACGATTGGCCTCCAGTCACCGTCAAGTGAAAGCCGTGACTGCTACTTAATTACAATGCACACAGCGTACGCCTCTGGTCGTTGTACGCGCCGTGTTTCACAAATAGGACCCGGAGGTGGACACAATGGCCTTTCTGTGGTCAGCGATAGAGACATATGGCCTGGGCATGACCAGCGGGGTGCAGCAAAAGCCAGGGTACAGAGTAACCTCGGGCGATGGAGAGGGGGTGGGGTGTTAATAAGGGGTATAATGAATTAATTGGAGGGCTGTCATCTGATCTCTCTGTGCTAATAGTTGACCCCATTCCCAGGATTGATGCCCTAGTCGGGTAGTAATACTGTAGAAGGAAGTTGGGATATATGACTTGAAAGGGAGAAAAGAAGCCTATTCCAACTGTTGCATGGGGTCCGCTGAACAGTGGAGCGAAATCGTCATCATCATCGTCATAACCACGATATATGTATATATATATATATATATATATATATATATATATATATATATATATATATATATATATATATATATATATATATATCTTTCTCTCAGAGTATCATGGGTATGAAGTGTTAGCGACTTTATTTTTCGCGACTTTGGTTGGTTGCCGTCTGATCTGAGAGTGTACGGCCAGTTTACTTATTATAGCTGAGTTGGTTAACACACGCACGCATGCACGCACGCACGCACGCACACACATACATATCACATATATATTAATTAGTAACTTCTATCGCGCCCGTATCTAATGCACAAGGCATAAACCGATGGTGCATCAGATGGAGGCCATAATCAGGTCAACATCCTGTTAGACAGAGAGGCTGCCTATGTTGGATATGCATATATAATATATATATAATGTATATATATGTATATATATATATATGAAATTATGAATGTATATCATAAATCAGTCACCATATCAGTCACCATCAATCAGTCATCAACAAAAGCAACGATGACCGATCGAAAGGGAGAGATGTAGAGCAAGGACTGGCCTCGAATCTGGACGACATCTGGTGCGGAAACGTCGACCCCTCAGCTGTTCCATCATCCGTCGACCGAGAACCGGAAGTACCTCGCTAAGGAGACGAGGACGACGACGTTTTGACGCCACTTGATTGGCAAAGTGTGAGCAGAAGGTCATCAAGACGCGACGCAAAAAGCAAGCGACGCAAAAAGCGACGATAAGCTTCAATCGTATATGGGGCTTAATGGATGGCAACCTCTCTGCCACTGTTTTCATTGACGACGATTACCTCATTCGATATAAAATCTACGGATGGAGGCACTGGCGCTGTTGTGTTCAGGGAGGCTGCGAAGAGGTGTCGTAAGCGACGATTTGCAGAACCACAAGGTCGTTTATACAATAGAGTAGATACACTACAACTGTATTTTGATGTAGACATCGTTCAAAAGTTCAGAAGTGCACACACGACCATACGACAGAACATCGATGGTGCTGGGAAATTGTGTGTGAAGGACTTGCTCGAGGTCCCTACCTAGTGACTGCCTAAGTGGAGGCTCGAACCCCGACTCTCCGAATTGGAGGCCGAGCGCTCTATCCAATCGGCAACCGTGTCCTGTTTACTGCGATCCAAAACGCCATCCGATCACCTGAAGTTAAGCCAATGAACGCTGGGCGTTCTCCATGAGCGACAACATCCAACCGATGTGCAGCATCCTTGGATCTCCATTTGCCATATGTGGACAGTCCCTCTGACGCGATGCAGAGCTCGTGAATAAGCTGGTGCTCTGCGTTTTAGTTTTTAAGTAGCTCTTTAAAAATTTCGAGATTACGATTACGAGCATACAAGCAAAGAAATAGAAATTACATTCGCTTGAGGATTCGTGGATGCCAGTGCAAAGCTTCTACAAATGTAAGGAAACCGATAGGAGCTGTTCAGCTTGAACGACATTGGTTCACAGACTCCAGATAGCTGCTTTCCACAGCATGATAACACTAGAGACATATGAATTATAATGTTTAAGTGGTTCAGAAGACGTGTAATCTGCGTTAGAACCACTGAACAATAACATTAAGGCGCTATAGAAGTTCTCAGAATGAGCTGCGCTTGAATCTGACATAGACGCGAACAGTATACCGTTGAATGATGCTAACGAGGCATTTCCATCCTCGCTCTGTCCCTCTATTCCAGCGCCTTCTCCTTCTCACCCTGCTGGGAATTCGGTCAACCCTTTCCCTGCCCCCCGCGACGCCTCTGATTGGGGCGGGAGCTTCGTTCCCGGGCGACGTCTACTCCGATTGGCTGCCGTCCTACGCCTACGGACGCCAGGCAGAGGGGTCAAGGGTCGCGGCCAACTACCACGTCTACAACAGCGGAAGTGGAAAGTCGGCCATGTTCTTCACTCCTCCGGCGATTCAATTCGGAGCAACTGATATCGAGCTGAGCTACGCTGAGCAGACCCTGCACCGAGACATAAGTACCATTCCCATGATTGCAGGGTGCGTATCCACACCAAAACTTAGATACTGTAAATTGCAATCGGCAAGGAAAATGGCATTAAGCAGGGTGATTCGATGAACAGACTGTGCGGTCTGTTCACTAACTTACTCGTTATTCGCTCACTCACTCGTTCGTTCGCTCACTCACCCACTCGCTCGCTCGCTCACTCACTCGCTCACTTACTCACTAGCTCACCCAACCACACATTTCTTTACTTTTGTAGAGGTGTTGTTCTTGCGTTCAACATCCGGGGAATTCGCAACCTCGTTCTGACGCGTGATCACGTGGTCGGCATCTTCAACGGAACCTACCGGTTATGGAACGACACGTCCATCGCTTCCATGAATCCGGGCACTCAACTTCCGGCGGAAGCAATTCGGGTCATCGCTCGAGCGGACTATGCAGGAACGACACTGACCTTGACCCGTGCCCTCTCCTCTTTCGACCCTGCCTGGGAGGAGACCTACGGGGCGTTTGCGGACGGTCTGGGATCGGACGAGAAGACCCCGGTGTACTGGAATGCTTCGGTGGTGACACTTTACGGTAGGACGACCAGCGGCATGGTCGGAATCATCTACTCATACCGCTATTCCATCGGTTACCTATCCATATCGGCAGCACTGGCCAACAACCTCACCTTCGCCTACCTGGTCAACCGAGCTGGAAACGTTGTAAGCATCAACTCAACCGTGACCGAAGCGGTCGTCCTTGAATCGATGCTCTTGATGGGAGACTCCCTGACCGGAATCCTCGTCGACAGTCGTAACCCTAATGCTTACCCAATCCTCGGATTCTCCTACTTGGTCATTGTCGTCGTCAACTCCTCTTCGTGCAATGAGTCCGTGGAGCTGTTGCGCTATATAACGTGGGCGTACAAGAACTCTTACGCCGGGGAACTGTGTCGGAAGGTAGAGATGACCCAGATGCCTCGTGAACTGGTCGAGAGAGTGACGCAAGAGGTTCTCAGTAGAATGACATGCGAAGGCGGGCAGAACGTCAAAGCTCTTCTAGAGGCCGAGTTGGCTGCTAAGGAACTGGAGGACTCTGATCCTGCCCAGCTTCCAACCTGGGAGATCGCTCTCATAATCATCCTGTCCGTCTTGGCCGGGTCACTCGGCTTCCTCGGCCTCTACGTCGGAATCCATCGCCTGCGACTGCGACGGGCGATGTTGACCGACGAATGGGAGGTTCCTTACGAGGAACTCGCCATTCTTTGGGACCGCACGACTGGAACTATGGTTCCGAAAGGAAACGAAATCGGAGGAACGTTGGGGGCCTGCGGAACCGGAGGCAGGAGTTGCTGTGAATTCGGAAGCGTCTATTCAGCCTTCAGGAGTGGCTATTGTACGGTGATCGAACCTCCCACCAGGACCTCTGCGGCCGTTGCCACCCTCATCGATAAGGTCGGAAAGTGGGGCGATAAGGAGGTCTGTGTCCGTCGGCCGATCAGCAGAGCGGCATTTGGTCAAGTGAGACGTCGAACGAAGTTCAGCGCCATCCACCTTAAGAATCGAATCCTGCACGTCAACGTCCAGAGGTTCTTCGGCCTGACCATGGTCGACGCAGAGGTCTTTCTCGTCAGCGAGTTCGCGGCCAAGGGCCGACTGAGCGATGTCCTACGCAACAAAGCCTATCGCCTTGACGACAACTTCAAGTTCGGGATGGCAATAGACGCTGCAGCAGGAGTGGCCTTCCTGCACGGCCACGACCTTATCCACGGCCACATCAGCTCTTTCGCCTGCCTACTGGACGCCAGGTTTAGCGTCAAGATCAGCGACTGGGAGCTGAGGACTCTGGAGGAAACCCAGACGGAGCCACGACCATCGAGCACCATACGTCCGCTTCCAAATGTCGCCCATCTGGGAGATGACTGCCAGACAGGAGATAAGACCCGTGGAGCAGCGAAGTTCTGGGATGCTCCAGAATTATTGGTTCCATCCGACTCGGCTCTACCCAACAAGAAGACGGACGTCTACAGCTTCGGAATCCTCCTGGTGGAGATCTTTACCAGGGAAGACCCCTACCACGAATGGAGCTCTGTCCTTGGTCCGGAGGAGGTCGTACGGCAGGTGGAAACGGAGGCGCTGAGGCCCGACCTGGAAAGAGTCTTTCCAAGTACAGTGAGGTCCATTCTGGAGGCGTGCTGGAGCTACAGTCCGTCGGATCGTCCGCCGATGGCTCAGCTGCTCAAGGTCCTCAAGGAGACGAAACCGAATAGGAAAAGCGTCATCGAAAGCATGATGGATACATTGGAAGGATATGTCTCACACCTCGAAGAAAAGGTAAGCACAGTCCATCAAACATCAGCTCTTTAACACGTCCGCAAAATCGAAGTCTGTACGTGTCGTTCGGAAGGCTTACTGCATACCTGACCCTACATCTAGGACTGTATATATATATATATATATATATATATATATGGAGCATCCCTGTATATATATATATATATATATATATACACGTATCCTACATCTTCAAGCATAACTTGTCATTCATAACTTATGAATTCATAACGTAATCTCGGTTAATTCACTCAGTATTGTGCATACATACACACACATACATACATACATACATACATACATACATACATACATACATACATACATACATACATACATACATACATACATACATGCGCCTCGGATTCGCAGTTCTGTGTGACTTTTACGCGTTAAAAACGTTCGTAATAAATAATTAATATTATTTGGGTCCCAATTACGTAACAAGTTGTGAGTTGTGACATCGATATCTTAATAATATTGAACGGTTAGGTTCAAGAGAGAACGGCCGAGTTGGCATCAGTGAACCAGTCCCTGGAGCAGCTACTTCACAGCATCCTTCCAGCCTCCGTAGCCCGTCGTCTGTCGCAGGGTCAGCCGGTCATTCCGGAACAGTTCGACTCCGTCTCCATCTTCTTCTCGGACATCGTCGGATTCACGGCCCTCTGCTCGGCCTTGACCCCGATGGAGGTCGTGACCTTGCTCAACGACCTCTACACGACCTTCGACTCCATCATCGACCTCTACGACGTCTATAAGGTCGAGACGATCGGCGACGCGTACATGTGTATTTCCGGTCTGCCGATCAAGAACGGGTTCAAGCACGCGGGTATTGTCTCCCAGATGGCGCTTGATATAATGGCTGCGGCAGAGGGATTCCGAATAGGACACCTGCCCAATCACACCTTACAACTCAGAGCAGGTGCGCCTTCTCTCTCTGCCTGTCTCTATGTCTCTGTCTCTCCGTCTGTCTATGTGTTTCTCTCTGTCTCTCTGTCTGCCTCTTTGTCTGTCTCTGTCTCTGTATGTCTGGCTCTGTCTCGCTCTCTCCTGTTCTCTCATGCATGCTCTGCCCCTATAGCATATTGACACCAGAGATAGGAACAACTTAGTCAAATTGCTAATCGATTACAATTAGAATTAGCAAACTCTTGTAGCTAGTCAATTAGAATTAGAATTAGCAAACTCTTGTAGCTAATCAATTAGTAACAAGAATTAGCAAACTCTTGTAGCTAATCAATTAGTAATAAGAATTAGATTTGGACAATTTATACATATATTTGCATCATGTATTTGTCAAATTTTGCTCAAAGCACTGCAAGTTAGGATATACTACAGCAGTGCTTTGAGCAAAATTTCTATTCCTAGTCTATTCTAGTACCTGAACTGCCCCTCCGTCCCAAACTTTAATGCGTATATGCTGTTCAATCTTTCTTTGAAAACGCTTTATAGATCTAGAGCAGCGGTGCACAACGTCCGGCCCGCGACGAGTCGTAATGTGACCCTCGATGTCCAACAGGAAAAGCGACTATGAAGTCTGCATTGGCATTAAGTCTACACTGACTGTAGTCATTGGACAAAACTATCAGTATTGCAGTAATATAGAAGTACTATGAGTCCACATAACTCTTTGTTTACTTTAAGTGTTTCACTGTGCACGTCATCTTCATAAATTTTGGCATGCACTCATCTGAATTTAGCTGAGTCGTCACATTTGTTTGGCCCCCGAAGGGTTTGAGAAAAAGGCGGAAAAGGTTGTGCACCACTGACATAGACAAATGCCCATCGTAAATACCTGTCAGATGACTGACTGACTGACTGACTAACTGAGTGACTGACCGTCAGTCAATCAGTAAGGGCATTTATGACCAAACAAAATACCATGGTAAACTACCAACCAGCCAGCCAATGCCTTATTGCGTGCACACACACGCACGCACGCATTATATTATGTATATGTGAAGATGTTCATCGATATGCCTGGCTGCGTGATGCATTGAACTGTGTCTTATATATCTAGGCATTCATTCTGGGTCCGTCGTTGCTGGAGTCGTTGGCCTCAAGATGCCTCGCTTTTGTCTCTTCGGTGACACAGTCAACACAGCCAGTCGCATGGAAAGCACGTCACTTCCGGGTCATGTCCAGGTCTCCGAGTCAACCCACAACCTTCTGACCCTACTCGGCGGCTACGTCACGCAGCCGAGGGGTGAAGTACAGATCAAGGTAAAAGCCTATCACCTCTGCATAAACCTCTCATACCTTCTGGATATATTGGCTTGATTACGGTGCTGATTTGGTGCGCCATCGATCGACAGATATCGGCGCCATAGAAGTTATTAACATCTTTCATCTCATATGCCTTCTACTAGCATGCCCACATGGAGCCCATATGGGACTCGTATTCCAATGTGGGACCCATATAGAGCCCATCTGGGTCCCACCAATACCAATGGCAGGGTAAAGTCAAGGGAGTGGGACTTAGAGAAAGCGCTCATTTCTTTTTCTATGTCATTGAACCTGGACGAATTCCAAAATCCCATGGACGTGGAGCCAGTCCATCACAGGACTCACAGTCTACTTCCCAGCTTACACCGGTACCAAAGTCAATTGCTTGTTGACAGAGGTACATATTTATCTATTTATTTCGGATATTTCTATAGCGCCTCCTCAAGTCTATATACTACTACTCAGAGGTGCTCCCGACTACAGCATCTGATACTGCGTCGTTGTTTTCACGCCGAAGCGCCACGAGCAATTGAGAGTGAAGGACTTGCCCAAGTCCGTACGCAGCGGCTAGAGTGGGATTTGAACCTGCAACCCTCCGGTCACAAGGCGCCGAACTTACCACTGAGCCACCACGCCCCACACGTATGCACAAGCAACTTGCCCACAGTCGTTGTACGGAGTCGAACCCATAACCGCATGATTCGTAATCAAGTGTGTTACCGATACACACTGTGCCGCATGGCAGGATCCATTGCTGCATGTATTTCTGTACCTGTCTCAGCAGCCAGTCTCTCGTCAGATTCTGCCATCTCGGTTTCCTCATTGCTCTCTGATTCTCCTTTGCTGTTAAGTGAAGCGAACCCGCCAGCAGAGGATGTTGAGATGAACCTCTGCATCTCGTTATGTCTGCGATCTCTTCTCCACACCCCATCGACATCCTGTTAACTAGTAAAACAATTGCAACGCAGGAACTCCTAGATAGCAAGATGAATCAGTTGTTTTTGTTCAAATGTTTCTGGTCCTGCACCATCCCACAACCACATACAACCAATTTCCAACTGTAGCACCATGCTGTCTCCTTGGCTTGACCTCCCGGACTCTGAGCTGGCACTGGAACGTACAAACAACCTGACTATTGCAGACTTGATTTGATATAGCACCTGCGATTAATCTGGTCTCCGTGACGTGGATTTTGTGGGGAGCTGAGAAATTTCGGAGATTTACATTGTACATCTGTGGTGCGTTTTCAGGGCAAAGGAGTCCTCAAGACCTACTTCCTGATTTCGAAGCCTTGTTCAGCCAACCTACCCAACAAAGACGATACCATCGGAACACAGGAATGACGAGAAAACGATCAAAGGACCCTCTTTGATGCATTCCACGACATCAAATGCCAAGCGTCAAAACTAAACTCATGGAATTTGATGAAAACCAAATATGGATTGCTTGTCTCATCTTCACTGTCCTCAATCCCAGGATCGCAGGGCATTTTTTAACATGTTGACTGGTGGGGAAATTCCCCACCAGCCCTCTCGAATTCCCCACCAGTCCTTGCCCTTTCCCCACCAGTGAATTTTGCCCTTTTTAGTCTCAAATAATTATTTTTTGTCATTTGTGTGACCTTATGCTGTACTAAATGTTTCTTGTTTATTAGACAATTATATAATAATAATAAATATTAAATTAATATTAAATTAAATTATGACATTAAATAATAAATTAAATAATATAAAATATTATAATAAATAAATTATTATTAATTATTCCTGTGGCCCACAGCTCAGAAGGTTTTTCTGATTCAGTGCTTTTTGACTTAAAATTACGCGCGAAAAATGCCCTTTTTCAAAATTCCCCACCAGTGAAAATTTCTTAAAAAATCCCCTGCAGGATCGGCTGCATCATGGACAATTTTGTTCCATCTCTTTCTCTGTCTCCTAATAACTAGGTCTTCCTTGAGGTCTTGACCCTGGAACACTGCCTTGGAGAATCTCCTTCTCCAGGCAGTCTCCACTCTTCCGCAGCACGCGCCGTAACAAGGATCACTTCAAAATGCAGTTGTTACAGAATCACGGAAAGATGTCTTAAAAATCATCAAATTTTTTTTATAATATTGTCCAATTTTACCACAACAGAAACTAGATGTTCAAGTACTAACTAGTTCACTCAACTATACTCAAGTGTCAAATTATAATGACAATGACAATGACAATGACAATGACAATGACAATGACAATGACAATGACAATGACAATGACAATGACAAATGACAATGACAATGACAATGACAAAACTCGTTTATTGAAACCAAAATCACAATCTGAAGAGCAAACAAATATACTTTCATAGCAAGCTGGTATCAAAAGGATGTCCCAAAAAGGAAAAAACTCCCGCTAGCAGGGACACCTATCTGCAAAGCTAATATACACATTGTTGTAAACATTTGTTGTGCATCAATCACATTATTTTCAACATTTACTGAGCATCAGTCACATTATTTTCAATATTAATTTTGTTGTGCATCAATCACATTATTGTGCAACATTTATTCTGCATCAATCACATTATTTTGAACATTTATTGTGCAACAGTCACATTATTGTGCAACATTTATTCTGCATCAATCACATTATTGTGCAACATTTATTCTGCATCAATCACATTATTTTGAACATTTATTCTGCATCAATCACATTATTGTGCAACATTTATTCTGCATCAATCACATTATTTTGAACATTTATTGTGCAACAGTCACATTATTGTGCAACATTCATTCTGCATCAATCACATTATTGTGCAACATTTATTCTGCATCAATCACATTATTTTGAACATTTATTGTGCAACAGTCACATTATTGTGCAACATTTATTCTGCATCAATCACATTATTGTGCAACATTTATTCTGCATCAATCACATTATTTTGAACATTTATTGTGCAACAGTCACATTATTGTGCAACATTTATTCTGCATCAATCACATTATTGTGCAACATTTATTCTGCATCAATCACATTATTTTGAACATTTATTCTGCATCAATCACATTATTGTGCAACATTTATTCTGCATCAATCACATTATTTTGAACATTTATTGTGCAACAGTCACATTATTGTGCAACATTCATTCTGCATCAATCACATTATTGTGCAACATTTATTCTGCATCAATCACATTATTTTGAACATTTATTGTGCAACAGTCACATTATTGTGCAACATTTATTCTGCATCAATCACATTATTGTGCAACATTTATTCTGCATCAATCACATTATTTTGAACATTTATTGTGCAACAGTCACATTATTGTGCAACATTTATTCTGCATCAATCACATTATTGTGCAACATTTATTCTGCATCAATCACATTATTTTGAACATTTATTGTGCAACAGTCACATTATTGCGCAACATTTATTCTGCATCAATCGCATTATTTTGAACATTTATTGTGCAACAATCACATTTGTGCAACATTTATTGTGCATCAATCACATTATTTTGAACATTTATTGTGCAACAATCACATTATTTTGAACATTTATTGTGTATCAATCACATTATTGTGCAACATTTATTCTGCATCGATCACAATCACTCTTCTCAACAAAAGTAGTCTTACTGTGATGGAAACCAATTTGTATAACTGAATAAATCATTATTTTCAAACTAATGCCAACATTTAAATTACTTGCTTACTACATTAAAGAAATTTCAACACCACATAGTCCATCTTGGAAATTCTGATAAATAAATCAACCTTCACTGTGTAAACAGTAATTGTACTGAAAATAAACAAATGATGAATGTCCATTAATTAAAAATAAACAATGAAATAAATACCCAACTGACTTGAATGTACATTATGACAACGTAAACTGTCAGAGACAGGATACTGATTTAACATGTCTGAACTGTTAAATGTTACGTGATTAGATAACTCGTTGTTTTTCTTCTTTCTGAAGTTCGAAAGAGATTACAAGTCCAAAGCATCTCTTAGAATGTACTGCAAACACCTAAGGTGGTATCCATGTACTATTTCGTTGCAACAGCCGGGTCTTTGCCTGCGTCCCACCTCTCAAGAAACTCTTCTTGAGGTGCCATGAAGGGTTCCTCAAAAAATTTCATAGTAGCCACATGGATCTCAGGGTCGAAGATGACAAAAACCAGCACATACTGTTGCCAAGTAACTGAAATAACACCAGAATAATATCACCATAAATGCCACCATCAGACACCAGCCTGTCAATCTCAAAACCATTGCCAGAATTTCGGATTAATCAGTATGGAATGAATTGCAGGCTGAACGAGTACAGCAGTGCAACCTCGTACTTAGTCAAGTGTTCAGTTCCTTTTATAAACCCCTCGTATGCATCTGTCACCTTCTTCATAAATTCACATTAGCATTTCACAGTCATTGGTCACAGGTAAGTGGTCAACCGGCAATAAGACATACTGGATTACCCAAGAAGTCGATAGCAAGTCGGTGAGCCAGTCGACAAGTCTAAGCAACTTCATCAGTTGATAAGCATGTGACTTAGTCAACTAAGTTGTTGTTAAGCTAGTCGCTAACTCGTTAAGTCAGTCGGTAATTCCTTACTGACTGACTTCTGGAACTAGCTCAAGTACCTTACATAGTAAACAGCAACCATCTCAGAGGAGGCTCGAAACCGTACTCTTCATGTTACAAAGTGAGCGTTCCAACCAATCCGTCACTGTGTCATATACGGTAAGCATGTACAATACAAACTTCTAACTCGCTTGTCATTCTTTGGAAATGCCCCGTGTTGAGGTAAGGATCTGAGCGAACGATCTTTACAGCTGTCCGAGCCATGTTGGTGTACTTTTCAGCCGTAGCATCTTTGGCCAAATTTTTACCAAACTCCTGCAAATGAAGATGACAGAAGGCACACAATTATTAAATCGAAAGAAGCCGAGCGTGTAAACCAGCAAAATGCATTGCAGAAATTTTAGAGAAAGAAAGAATAGATGTTAGATATTGTTAAAAAGGTCATTGGTAACATTTCTATAGACACAATAATGGATGACAGATGATACATGGATGATAGATGACACATGGATTATAGAAGGCACAATAGGTTTGAAACATTAGTTATAGGTAGCCACTAACTTGTTATAGTTCATCACTAACATGTCATAGGAAGTCATACATTTGTTATATGTAAGTAAGTAAGTATATCCTTTATTAAAAAACCAACTGCTAGGCGCATGTAGCCATGTGGGGCGTGGTGGCTCAGTGGTAAGTTCGGCGCCTTGTGACCAGAGGGTTGCAGGTTCGAATCCCACTCTAGCCGCTGCGTACGGACCTTGGGCAAGTCCTTCACTCGCAATTGCTCGTGGCGCTTCGGCGTGAAAATTCCGGCACAGTATCAAATGCTGTAGTCGGGAGCGCCTCTGAGTAGTAGTTGACTTCGAGAGGCGCTATAGAAATATCCGTAATAAATAAATAAATAACCTTGTTATATAGGAAGTCAAAAACTTGTTATAAACTAAGTCATAAACTTGTTGTAAATAGTCCAACTTTTTAGTCTTAAACCTGAGAAAACGATATTCAAAAAGAGTGACGACTAGAATAACAAGTCAACAGTAATTTTCATGACAGAAAATGGTTCTCCAGTGATCCTACATCGTCATCATTGCACAGCTTCTGGACCTCTCGATGACCTCAAGACCATTCATAGTATTTGAGAGGTTCTTACAATGGCACTATATAAATTTTCAGACACACGTGGACACCACTTACCTAAAGGTAGACACCGTTTTTGGAAAGAGTGATATGCCCAAGCATTTGTGGAAACTCGAGAGACATCTTGAGGCTGAAACATAACAAATCACTTGAAATCTGTAAACATATCTGCTGAACTAAGTTACATTGTTGGCTAATGTGTTACTGGCAAGCAAAGTGAAGTTAAGCAGCATAACACAGGCAAAATTTAAATCACGGTCATCGTCTGGATTGTCAGTGTGGAACAGTAAATCATCCCAACAATTCAGCTTCCATTCTTTAGGGGTTGGCAAGCATGCCGTGAAATTAAGAGGAACCTTGTTGTTAGTGGACTTAAGCCAAACTTTAGGCTTCACAACACGCCTGTGAGGAGTTTCTGTAAAGCAAGAACATGAGTGTGTTACCTTTTCACTTTCACCATTATTGCTTTGTCCTTGCTATTGCATTTACATTATAGCATTCCTGATCACGACGTCATCCTTATCCTACCTTTCAAACCTTTTCAGCCATTCACTACTGGCAGATGTCCAGATCTACTCGTTTTTCGTGTTTATGTTTGCGGAGTCTACAACTGTAGTTCCAGTCTTTTTGCTGTTCTTTCCACGCCGCGTTACGTTGGGGTAGTATAGTTCTACTTTTACTAAAGTGTATTTTTCGAAAGGTGCCACATGAGTGTCAGGTTACAATCGTTACATATCTTACAGGAGTCATAAACACTAAGCAGATTGTCAAAACACTTTAAAATTAACCTACAAAAGCCTGCGATTGAAAGAGGTGTCAAATTATGGAAAACTCAGCAACGAACTCGAAGAGCACAAAACTGTAAGACGAGAAATCGAATCAGCCGCAACAGCTGACCCCAGTTGACCTCGCGTCTAGATAAAAATAGCACTGCCCGAGATATTTATAGAACATCAGCAGCAAGGCCGCAAGTAGCCACACCTTTTCTAGTTTATATAGCACTATTTTTATTTTCGATTCGGCATATTAACAGCAAAGCGAAAACCTGGCAAGCAAAGTATTTCAACTGAATAACAATTGTTCATGCAAATTTAGGCTTAGAAATGTTAGATCCTATTTGACGTGGCAGATAAAAGAGACGGTTTTGTGTCGACGAGAAAGGAGGACAGCTTGGGAGGCCGTTGTAGGCTAAGATCTTCGAATCACAGCAAACGCTTCAAAGCACTCGTGACGGCTTTGTTTGGAGGGGTCAAAGGGTCTTTTATGTTTAGGAAGTATGTTCTTCGTGTTTATAGATGCGTAACATGGATCTTACGTCTCATACCAAAGACTCAGGTGTTTTGGCCACGCCCAAGAGGCGATAAGTTTCAATGCCGCGTTCCGTTGGCGCAGTATATGAGAAAATATCTCGTGAGCACAAGATGGCTATATAATGGATTTATCTTATGCAGGGCGTAATATCTCAATCTCCTAGCATTAAAACGCTGAGTTTGAACGATCTGAGCACACACAGGACCTGGATGCAGAGAGTTTAAGTCATGACATATGCACCACTACAGATTTAAAAGCACTTCCATCTAACATGACGAGAAATGGGATTCAAGTATGTTGCGAAAGTGTATCAATTGACAATTTCACATCACCAATTGAGTCGAAGCCAGGACACTGAGAGGAAAAGCCACGCTTGATGTAATAACCCTGTTATAATTGACCGTTCGGCCTCTAACATAATGACGCCCTCATAACCCCAAAGTATGCACAGGGTGTTCTCCTACTTATGTTGCAAAGAAAACTTGGTTGACGATCATTCGATGGTTTAGCGATATTCGAGCGCTTTGGGTCTGAAAAATTATCAGGTAAGAAGTAATGTTTGGTATGACGCATTCAGCATACTTCGACAATGATGACTACCATATTCGGATTAATGATGTAAACACGGATTTTCAATTACACCAACTGAAGAAAATGCGGATGTATTAAGTTTCAACCTGCAAATTATTGCCGGAATATGGTAATTATAGTTTTCCGAAGTCTGGAAATTAAAAACGTCATAATTAAATGTTGAAATTTATTGCCTAAGAAGTTGTCGACATGCGAGCCCAAGGAACGTATTATAACTCCACACTTCAAACATGGCGGACAAGGTAGGGTCGGATGAGAACCGCCTTGACAGTTGTTTCTGGATTTCGTCGCCATCCGGTTCGGAATTATAGGACATTTTAGCATTTTTACACGGAAAATATGAACGGAATTTAGCTGAATGATTCAAATGATTCTAAAAGATCTGGATATAGAGATTTTAGTTAGACCTTGATGGACGCATAGGAAGACAAATCAGTATTGCTTTTATGTAGCGCTGCGCTGTCCTCTAAACCTAAGTGTCAACGTATACCGACAGTTTTGGTGCACTTTTAAGAAAAAGGTGGTTTCGCGTGTGCATGCTGAAAACTGGTGCGGAATACGACGATTTTTCGGTTATCGTCTGCTTCTGTTACACTGTGCATCTGCCACAAAGTGACAAAGATCGAGGATCGAGTGCCGAATTCTTTTACAGTCGATCACAGGATGGCGTTTCAGCAGGTAAAGACCTTGTGGAAAGTTGCTCAGATCTATCTGTGTTACTGCAAGAAGTATTTTGCAAGCTTTACATAGCACCTATATGTTTATTTATAACTTGAATTATTCAGATGAATAAAGTACACTGTCATGTACTATGTGGAGAAATCAATCTTTGCTTCTTGGCTGAAATATGATGACTGTGGTTTATAGGCTTCTATTTTGTCAGCTATGAGTATGTTGTTGAGGAAGTAACGTGGGTTTTAAATTCCCCAGTGTGTGTGTAGAATGTAACTGCAGAATTGGGCTACCTAGGGTGAAAAAGTTGTACGATGCTAGTGCATTGTTCCTAATAATAATAATTAAGAATTTCATCACCACCACTTTAAGGAAACTAAGTCAGCACTCAAGGATATTCAATATTTTAATACCTTAAGGTTTGAATCTATTTATATTATTACTTATCATTGTTTTTTATTGTTATTAACTTTATTGAGCACTAACTTTTAGCAGCTGACTGCTTGCGCTTCTTACTGTGCAGTATTTGCTTATACATATGTGATGCTTCAATGTAGGTAAGAAAATTTTGAAATTAGGTTGCTAAACTTCAACTTAAGCCTTATAAAGTAGTGTTTAGACTTTGGCACAATAGTGATAGCTTCATGACCATTTGAAGTTAAGTGCAAAAGCCCAGTATGCGTGTATTTATGTGCTACTCCAGTGCCGGCCTTGGGGGTGTGTGAACCGAGCAGTCGCACAGGGCCCGCAACTTAGGGGGGACCGAAAGTGTCACAGAAAATTAACACGAACAATTAATACACCCTAGTAATAATATTATGGTTTTGATTAAATCTTTTGTTTTGTCATTATTTAAATAAAAGTCAAATGGTACCAACAGTTTATTTTGTTTCAAAAATATATTATTAGCGCTATAATATTTTAACTTTAAATTTTACTTGTTGTAAACAGCTTAAAGACTGTTTGATCTCCGTGTATTACACAACCATATTTAAGAAACAACTTAGTCTGTTTGATTGCTGTGTTTAAAAACTTACACTATGTTTAGTGTTTAATGTTTAATTAAACACTAAACATAATTAATTAGTTAAATCTAACCTTATTTCATCATCACCTATTTATCACTATTTATCTTATTTATTGGTTTCCCTTATTTTGTTCATTGCGCCTCGTTTCGCATGCTTGTGTTTTGTAAGCCGCAGTGCGTCTGCAAGCGGTTCAATAAAGAACATACATACTTACCTACTTAATGTTTGTTTATGTCATGTTTAATCTGTTACAGTTTTTTTACTATGCACTTATTCATTACATTTCATTTCTGCACTGTTACTACTGCCAACTATTATCCAGAAAAGGGGCAATCCAGCCACAGTGGGTCAATACGACCCTTTCGGATTGACTTTTTGACTACATCATTACTGGAAGTTTTCTGAGTTTGTACTCACTGTTGTTATTTTCATATTATGGTGTTGATGTTGTGTCAATAAATGGCTTACTTACTTAAATTTACTAAAATAAAATGATTAGCAATGAAAACAATTTGACTTGTGTCATGGGGCCCATACAGTATACCCTGCACAGGGCCTGAAATATCCTAAGGCCATCACTTTGTACGTTCAATTTTGGACATGGTAGCCAAACAGATAGAGTGCTAGTCCTGTAATGCAGGATATGGTTCGAGCCTCTGCTGGGACTATTACTGTGGAGGGATCTTGAGCAAGTCATTCATTCACAATTGTTCAGTGTCTTCGATGTTCTGTCGTATGGTTGTTTGTGCACTTTGGAACTTTGGAGGTATGGCAATATCAAATACAGTTGTAATCAATTGTAATCAAGAACTTATATAGCACCACTCAAAATCAAAAGCACTTCCGACCCAGGTCAGTGTCTTCACTGACGAAAAGAAAGACTTTCAGGCGCTTGTGGAACTGGGCAGGAGGGAGAGTGAGGAGGTCAACCCTAAGAGCCTGAGGCGATTGGTTCCAGCTGGAGGGGCCCACAACAGTAAAACTTGTATATATGTATGTATCTATATAACACCCTTGAGGTACATCACAAATTAACTCTGTGAGTTTGAACTTCTGACTGTTTTTAGAGATGAACAATGAGACTAAGAAAACATAGTAAATGTTATTGTTCAGTGCGCTTGTTTATGACGCGACATAAATTTGGCACCTGTAATATCCAGTTAAGCCCTGGATATGTTAATGCAAAGCCCTCAAGTTTTGACATGGCTCATTTTCTCTGGAACTACAACGATGATTACCATTCGGCATCATCGTCATCGAGTGGCGCTGTCATGAGTGTTTACGTCGTGGTTTTCTGCCACTTGAACTAGACGAGTCAAACCAACAGCTGACTGAATGTGGAATAGGTAGAAACCATTCATATTCGGATGGTAGAACGGGCATAATAAGTTGGTGGATGAGAGCTCTCAAGAGGCACTCGGTGCTGTTGAGAGGTACTCCAAAGAAGCTGTATTAAGTGTTGTCACAAATATATATTGCATACGTACATGTACATACACACAAACATACATACCAGAACAAAGACACATACCTGCCTGGTACAAAGATATATCCATATACACACATAGATACATGCATTCATCCGTACATACTGGTATATACATATTGGTACAAAGATGCATGCCGATACAAAGAACTAGGAAACTGGAATTTCGTTGGGAAGCTACCTGTGTGGCCTTTCTGGACAGAAGCATAATTACATACGTACTGACACAAAGATCTATATTTGTATATGTGTATATATATATATATATATATATATATATATATATATATATATATATATATTTATACACAAATGTATCATCTTTTGCGTCATAGATGATTTTATATATATATATAATTATATATATATATATGTCTGTACCAGTGTACATCAATGCATATATGCACATGTACAATACATACATATATACAGGTATTAAATACATAGAACAAGAGTAATAGAAGGAAGAAAGGAGATGAGGAGCAGTCAGAGGAGTCATAGAGGGAGGAGACTGAGGATGAGGCAGTTTTAAGCGCAGCAGGATCTAGGAAACTGTGGCATTCCATTGGGCATTACTGTCACTGTGGCCTTTCTTTGCAGGCAGAAAGATAATTATGAGACAGAGAACATAGAGAGAGAGAGAGAGACACTGCATCTAGATCTGAATCTTTCTGCACATCCATTCAAAATCAGAACTACTTTCAGAGTAACATCATAATTATTTAACATCATATGTGACCCATCTGCACAAAACCAGTCGTAAGTCCAGTCTGACTCACGACTGGTTTTGTGCAGATGGGTCACATATGGGCTAGTATTACAGAGAGCAGGTCTCCGATTAATTAGTCTTTGAGTGGCGCCTTATAAATGTCCAATTACAATCTACAGGAAAAACTCTTTTAGTCATTAGGTACAGGCTCTTACTTGGCTATTGGTAACTTTCTTTCCTCCATTCCATCTTCAACTGTTAAATGGAATGGCCACTTTGGTTAAAGTAGTCTTGCTGGAATTGGGATCAGTAAAATTTAGCCATTTTTAATTGCAGTACAGTATAGATGTTTTTATGATTAATTATGCTTGAGTAATTTGTAAATAAATGTAGATACTCTTTCAGATGATGTTTATGACAGTGGTTACTTGTCCTTCATAATAAGAAAATAATAACCTCGATAGTGGTTAACTAAACTGGTCTATTACTGTTTAATTTCCGACGATGTGTGAGCTTGTGTTTTTTATTTCTGGCAAGGTTATTACCGTTTAGTTTTATTTTTCAGGCGAGGATCGACCCGGAGGTGATATTTACTCGTCAGGAGCGAATTGGTAAAGGTTCATTTGGTGAGGTGTTCAAAGGGATCGATAAACGCACACAACAAGTCATAGCCATCAAAATTATCGACCTTGAAGAGGCAGAAGATGAGATCGAAGACATTCAACAGGAAATTATGGTCCTCTCACAGTGTGACAGTCCGTATGTCACGAAATACTTTGGCTCTTATCTCAAGGTTTGTGGACAGCTTTACTTAGTTTTTTTGTATCCACTGATACCATTTTGAGTTTGACACAGGTCTGCTTTAGTCTCTAGGTTCCTGTGAGACAAAGGAACTAGGCTTTTCATGGATCGAACAATCTATAGTGTAGACCTGTTTATGCTAAATATTGACTTCTCAGCATTATCCCTGTTTACGCATGGTCTGGTTTACATGCTTTATTACAAAGCATGTTCCCCGATGACTTTGCATTAAACAGTCCACAATACACTGACTTTTCAGCATTATTCGTTTTTACGCATGACCTGGTTTACATGCTGTATCATGAGGCATGCCTCCCCCACTTCGCGTTAAAAGAGTCCTCACTGAGGGTGGTTCCTGCGAGTGGTTTAAGAGCATTCTGCTTTGAGGTTTGGCCTGCAAATGGAAGAACCGATGAATTGCTTCAATGGCAGAAGTCGTTTTCAGTCCGTTTGCTGCATTATTAGGAGCAAGCAATGTTTAACTTCCTGTGTAAAGAGTCAGTTCTAAGGTCACTGGCTGAAGCGGACCCCACATGCGTGGGTTGTTGAAGGCGACTTGAACTGCGACAGAGTTTCGCTTGAGCGATACTCGTAAATGGCACTGCTGGTGGCATTCATAAATGGCACTGCCTGTGGCATTCGATGTGTTTAAGGAGAGCGAACCCAGCGAGTGTTCAGTGGAAATCACTTTGGTATAAACAATGTTGGCTCTCTTTGCTCATTATTTGTTCTTTGACGTTGTTCAGCCTACATGTGGTAACACTAACATGTTGTTTCTTTTTATGATCTTTACACAGTCTAGCAGTGTGGCCATAACATTAAGTACACAATAACAACCAATCTAAGGACTTCTGTTTAGCTTCACTTGCTTGGTTTTAGGATTATGTGAGAATTATGTGAGAATTATGTGGAATATCTGTCATCGCTACTTGGCCTCTGCTCTCCTAATCAAGACTTTATGAAACCATTTATTATAAGTTTTCAGTGTTATGCTCCTTGACAGATGCACGGCATCCTGTTGGAGGTAATTAGGATGTTAAATGCCTTGGTTACAGTACTTTGTAATGTATTATAAGAGGATTCACTTAGTACAGACTGCTAGAGCATCTACCTTTTATATCTCCTGTGTTCATGTTTAAACTGATTATATAATGCCTTTGACAAATCGTGACCTGAAAGCATACAGCGGGGACCCATTAGCGCTAAGTTGTTGGGGGGGGGGGGGGTCGCGTCAAAGCCACGTGCAAACCAGGCCAAGTGTGCAGCAGGATAATGTTGAAATAACATAAAATCTTCTCTGACTAAACGTGTAAACAATATGATGCGCCTGTCTACCTTCACTTCGTTTCCTTTAACATGATTTAAAATATTTTAAATGGATCTTGTGGCTAATTTACACAACCCAAAAAGTAAAAGTAATGAAATTTGATACGGGTCGTTAAATATTACTTTATGCTAATAACACTGGATCCTATATTACCTTGCATGTTGCATATGATATGATATCGGGATGCCTATATCTGCGATGACCAGTAGTAACTGTTAAAGACAATGACTACAGAACTTCTCACCTTTGTGCAGGATACAAAGCTATGGATAATCATGGAGTACCTGGGTGGTGGATCAGCCCTAGATCTGATGAAGGCCGGCGTCTTCGAGGAGCAGTACATTGCGATAATTCTTCGAGAGATTCTCCGCGGCCTCGACTACCTCCACTCGGAGGGAAAGCTCCACCGAGATATTAAAGGTGCGGCTCTTCTCAGTGTCACCTCAGTGACTGAGCTTGTAATCCGGGTGTGTCATGTAATGTTGGCAGTTGGTTGTCAAACCAAGTGAACTTATATTGTAATTGGAATTGACTAATTATATAGTGCCACTTTAAGAGCAAACTAATCAGGAGTGCTGTCTGTACTAGAAGTCATTAAGGACTGGAATTTTGTCATTTTGCTAAACAATGCACAGAAAATTCGAAGAGTCCCCAGTGATGAGCCCCCGCATACACGTAGAGCCCTCGCATACACGTAGTGCACAACCAATGGATTCTTGTCTACAGTTGACAGATGGCATGGATATTCAGAGTCTTGGGACCAATAACTGGTTAAGGAAACTGGTCAGTTGTTACTTTTGGCTGGTCTGGAGAATCTGTCAGCTAAGAAACCTCCTGAATACCGTACTACCTATGAGGAATCATCATTATTATTAAAAAATTTTTAATGCATGCAAGGTCACATGGCAGTGCGAATCTGAGTTGCGGTTAGTCAGTTGCCAGGTGAAGAGCTGTTTTATATCCAGGTTTTTGAAAGCCAGTTGGAAGTAGTTAGTTTTGAGGCATTTCGTGATGGTGTTGTATCGAGGCTCAACCAAAAGATCCATCCCCAAAGATTGCAGACAGTGTGGCGGGGTGTAAGAAGATAGTAGTAGTTGAAGGTAGGTAGGAGTGCTCTCTGTGGGGTTTTACACGTCTGACGGGCCAGTTTAGCACTCTGCATTGGTTTCCCAGTTGCTTTTAGTACACTCGTCGTTAAAGTGTTCAATCATAACGAAAGGCGCATACATGATAAATTAATATTTCCTTTATCTCGTAACCTAATCTTCACAGTTTTCTCCCATGGATATGAATTTGGCATCAGAGGTGCAGTCTAAACTGCGAGTTAGCTTTATCTTGTTGTCAGGGTAAAATATCTAAGTTCTGAACTCACTTCAACTTTCATTCAGCTGAGTTTTCAGTATGATTTGGACATTCACTTTTTGGTATAACTTGAACGGTCAGCCAAGAGCTAACTGTTCGATATTTCTGTATTGTTGGAGTACTGATGTGATGCATTTTTGTGCTTTGTGCATGCTTTTTATGGCACTGTAAAGCACAAGATTGGAAAAGAAAAGCCAGTGATTAAGCAGTTTTGCTAAAAACTTAATTTTTTTATTGTTGTTGTTATTTAGCGGCCAATGTCCTTCTGTCAGAGAAAGGTGATGTGAAGTTGGCCGATTTTGGGGTGGCTGGGCAGCTGACAAATACCCTGAACAAGAAGAGCACGTTTGTTGGAACCCCATTTTGGATGGCCCCCGAGGTCATCAAACAAACACCATACGACTGCAAGGTGAGATGAACTTCATTCTTTGGCACTTGTTCATATTAACATCGAATAAATTAGTCATTAGGACTAAAGTTAGGAATGACTTTCGCTTTCCACCATTTTTCAACTCTGTGGAACCTATAGTTTTCGTGAGATTTTGGTGAACCCTGTTATCAGTTCAAATGAAAGCTAATACATTTGAAATATTTAGAAATATATGTGTTACATAGCAGGATAGCCTATTGGTTGAGCGCTCACTTTGTAGCATGTAGATTGGAGAATAGGGAATTGAGCCTCCTCTGAGATGGTTACTCTGTTGGGACCTTGAGCAAGTTCTTCACTCACAGTTGCTTGATTGATGCATTGTGATGCTTAATAAATGCATAACAATAATAAATTTATTATTTATTTATTTATTATGAACATTTTTAACGTGCGCAAAGTCACACAGAAATGTGAATCTGAGGCGCGGTTAGTCAGTCGCCAGGTGAAGAGCAATTATATATCCAGATGTTTGAAAGCCAGTGAGAAGTAGTGAGCTTTGAGGCGTTTCTTGAAAGAAGAAGAAGAGGTCGAGCAACGGATAAACATTGGTAGTTGAGAAATGACAATAACATTCTGATCAGAAAATATTAATCAGTAAATGTGTTTATCTTAAGGCTGGTAATAACGTGAAAACTTGTTAAAATTAGAAATCAGAATTGTGAATTTGAAAATCCGTATAAAATTTCGTTAAGAGAATAGAATGAAAAAAAATGTTATCAAACGCTGCCATATGCAGCAACTGGTCTTTTAGCTGCAGGTGAAGAAAAAAAATTTAGTTCATAGGTGAGCTCGTGCTTATTCTAAAGTCGCCATCAATGATGATATATACTCTGGTACATTTGACGTTGTTGCTGTCTTTAAATTTTAAAATCTCCAAATCATCATTGAAAGCAAAAGCATTCAAATGTTTCAAGAGCCTTCAAAACCATCGGTTGAGCAATTTAGTTTATTTGTTTGAGTTGGCTGACTAATAAAAAAGGATATGATTTCAGATAAGCAGCAAATGATCAAGAAGAGGATGTTGTAGTTGATATTTTAAATTGGCTATATGTAAATGTTTGCTGAAAGCACTGCAGATTTTGTCCAGACTGGTGCTGATAACTGTGTCAGACCATTTGAAAACCCTTTCACAGTTTTTCTATAATTATGTACAATGTTTCTGCTAGCTAGCAGATATAAATTTAGAATTAAAAATTTGGCTGATTGTGTAACTGAAATTTTTTCTTATATGATCAACGTTGAGTCCTGCAATCCCTGCGATAGACGTAACCGAAAGTGGAATGGGGAATGTTGCGATTTATTTGACGGGCGTTATCAGTAGCTTTCATTATTAGTATTTACTATTTTTATGCATTTATTCAGCACCACTAATCCACTATCTAATGTCAGAGCATAAATCAATGGCACTGAGCAACTGTTGTGAAGGACATGGGGGTAGGGTGCTTCAACTCGTGCTCTGTGCGTTATGGGGCGAGCGCTCCGACTAATCAGCTTCCATGTCAGCTTTGTACACCTGAGAAGTTTGTGAAGTTGCTCCTTATAAAGGTTGCCGTAAAATTCTTGTGTTTATGCTCTGGTCCAACCAATCCGTAAGCTCCTTTGTCAACTGTTTGTGTATAGACAATTTTAGGAAACTAACATTTGAAAAAACTTGGTGGTGATGGTTGTGCTTCGAGCGTGTAAACATTGGCCCTTCATGGTGTTATTATTATCTACTTTCAGGTCTGTGTGTTCTTTTAACTAGGCAATCTGCATACACCTTTTACAGGCATATGAAAACTGTTCTTTATTGCTGGAGTTGCACTGGGAGTGCCTCTGATTAGGTATCTTGGATGGGCGATGTATTCAGTCCTCTGAATGAAATGACTGGCTGCTGTTACAGTTGTCGATCTGATTGCCTGTAGCTGTCTTGGGACATGTATGAGCCATTTCTCTGGTTTATGAGTTGTTTTCTGCATATCTAGGTCGACCCAGCCTTCCACTCCCTAGGGGGCAGCAGTTAATTGAGCGGGCGCCTAACAGGCTGCCAAGAAGTGTGTTTAATAAGATATAAATTGTGCGGTCATGTTTCAGTGTAACAATGCAGTTTGTCAGTGAGCTTGAACATGAATAAACACGAATATAAATTATTATTATTATTATCATTCTGTTACAGCCGACCTAGTTGACAGTATTTCTGTTCGGTGGCCCTTTGAGACCTTTTGGTCCCATGCTTCTGTTAGACGATGCAGACCATCTTATGCATTGGACCACCCTCCTGGAACTGTCTACCATTTAACTTAGGAACTGTTTTGTCACGGACAGCTGAAGAAACATTTTCAAGCTATCAAAGATGCACCTCTTTAGGTTCGTTAGAATGCCACGTTAAGTCACAAACATACAAGGAATGGAATCAACTACCAGTGTTTATCCATTGCTCGACTTCTTCTCCTTCCAGGAAACACCTCAAAACTCTATTTCTCACTGGCCTTCAAACATATGGATAATCTAATTGCTCTTCACCTGCTGACTAACTGCCTCAGATTTGTATTTCTGTGTGACTTTGCATGCATAAAAAAATGTTTGTAATAATAATGATGATGCTAATAATAATAATAATAATAATAATAATAATAATAATAATAATAATAATGCAATGAATTAATTAATTTTCATTATCAAAGTTTCAATTGTTGTGCTATGTTTTAGGCCGACATCTGGAGTCTTGGCATAACGGCCATAGAGCTGGCCAAGGGAGAGCCTCCACACGCCGAGCTCCACCCAATGAGGGTTCTCTTCCAGATCCCCAAGACAAACCCCCCACAGCTTACGGGTGACTTCAATCGATTCTTCAAGGAATTTGTAGATCTGTGCTTGAACAAGGAACCGGAAAATGTGAGACATCCCTCCTTGTTCAGTAGTCTGTACATTTTAAGTATTTTACATTGATCGTTGTAATGCAATGTAATATGATGCGGCTTAGTTGTACATTTATGTAGAACTAATTTGACATGAATGTTTTCAACTGGATTGAATTGTTCACTGCTTTTTGCCATGCAGTGATTATAAACTCCACTAACAGTGTCTGTATCCTCACATTCTAACAGCTGGATAAGGTTTGACTGGATTAATTTCAGTTCCAAACTCTCATTCTGTTATTACTTTGTGAACACTTAATTTTCTAAAATCAGTGACGGATTAACTGTCTCTGGGCAATTATATGTTTCTATGAGGACACTTAATACACCACATTTTAAGTAACTCACAAGCTGCTGTACCTGTGACTTATCTAACAGATCTAAACCAGTGCATCTTTTAAGATAGTTAGCAAATGGGGCGTGGTGGCTCAGTGGTAAGTTCGGCGCCTTGTGACCGTAGGGTTGCAGGTTCGAATCCCACTCTAGCCGCTGCGTATGGACCTTGGGCAAGTCCTTCACTCACAATTGCTCGTGGCGCTTCGGCGTGAAAATTCCGGCACAGTATCAAATGCTGTAGTCGGGAGCGCCTCTGAGTACTAGTTGACTTCGAGAGGCACTATAGAAATATCCGGAATAAATAAATAAAATGTATGCTACACAGAGTCAAAGGCAACAGTAAGTAAGTGCAATGGCAGACTGTTCCAGGAGGACGGTCCAACACAGTAGAAGGCACGAATTGTGCGTGAAGCACTTGCTCAAGGTCCCAACACAGTAACTGCCTGAGTGGATGGAGGCTTGAGTGGGGGTGGGGAGATGATTGAATGGTAACATGCTGGAACGAAAATCAGAAGGACGCGGGTTCGATACCCGCTAGCCCCATAAGGTTGGCTCAGCCTTTCATTCGCTAGAGGGCGACTGTAACATTGAGCGGTAGGACAGATGGGCACCGTTCGTGGCTGCCATATACAGTTAAATTCAACTCCTGTAAAACATGTATAATCTGTTAGTACTCTATTGGAGTGCCTCTGAGTAGGTCTGTTGAAGAGGCGCTATATAAATTCATAGCAAATACTGTGTGATGATGATGATGATGATGATGATGATGATGATGATGATGATGATGATGATGATGATGATGATGATGATGATGATGATGATGAACCCTTACTTTCCACATCACAAGCCGAGCACTACTGAATCGGCCACTGTGCGCCATGATTTGCGTTCAGTCTTGTCCTGTCCTAGAGAGCCTCTGATGAGTCTCTCTTAGAGGTGCTATATAAATCCATGATTACGATTACCATTGTCCTGATGATGATGATGACGCTTTGCTTTGTTCTGCCAGCGACCGTCGGCAAAAGATCTGCTTCGGCACCGATTCATCACGAAAGCAAAGAAGACGGCTTTCCTGACAGAACTTATTGAGAAATACAAGAGATGGAAGATGGAAAACAAAGATACGGAGGATGATAACGAGGAGGAGGATGACATGTAAGTGTAGTATGCACTGATTTGTCAACTGTTGAACCTTTCTAAGTCATCGTAAGAAATTAGGTTCTGATGTATGTTGTCTGGTTCAAGGGAAATGATGGTTTGACAGGGATCATGTGTGCACCACTTTTGTGAGGTACAAAAGGTGCTATATAAAGTATGTTGATACATTCTTACATAACATACATACATAGCATACATACATACACACATACATTCAAGTTCAAGTTCAAGTTCAAGTTTATTTTTCCTGCAACCAACATCTGACAATTATGACAGTACCATGTAAACTACGTGTAGGGCTACCAGGAGGAAGACCCAGAAGGGATCAATGATCCCGCTACCTAGGGTCACCTATGGTACTAAATTTAAAAAAAAGGATATTACATGACAGCCAGTTAACATTCAATGACAGGAAATAAACACAGACCAGAGGTGAACTTAACTAACTTAACTACAACACCCATAATGCTGGATAACAATGGTTCAATAGCCTTGTTCTATCAGATAATGTCGTAATTTATTTTTAAAGATCAGTAAGCCCGGTGATTGGCGTATCAGTAAGGGTATACTATTCCAAACCTTGGCTCCTGTATATCTAATGGAAAACAAGCGGATATTTGTACGTGCAAAGGGTTGCCGATATAGATCAGTGCTTCTTGTAGGATAGGAGTGAATTTCAGCGGTGCGGTGGAAGAATTGATTATATATAACAGGTAACAGATTTCGTTCATAACGATACATAAATACGCCCACTTGTGCAATCCTAATTTGCTCCACTTTCAGTACACAAAGGTTAATAAACAATGGATCGGTGTGTGATCCGTATGGAGTGCCAGCGACGATTCGAATGGCTCGCTTTTGTAGGATGGTGAGTCTCTGTAAATTAGATTTATAATTGGAGGCCCATGTTGAATTGCAATAAGCAAGGTAGGGGTAGATCAACGTATAATAGAGCGTTAAACGAACCCTGGGTGGTAACAGATATGAGGCGCGACTTAGAATGCCTACATTCTTAGCAATTTTTGTTGAGATAGTGTTGATATGATCTTTCCATGACAAGTGTTGGTCAACTATTACGCCCAGAAATTTAGATGAGGTTACTTGAGTTACGGGGATACCATCAATGTATAGGGTATTAGAGTCCGAGGGGCAGCTTTTTTTATGAGACCGAAACAGTATATAATTAGTCTTATCCAAGTTTAGGGATAGTTTATTTGCCCGAAACCAATTAGCAATCTGAAGTAATTCAGCATTCATTATTGAATAAAGAGCATCTAAGAAACTATGAGAGAGAAAAATGTTTGTATCATCCGCAAAAAGAACGAAAAACATAAGTGATGAGGCGTTTGGAAGATCATTAATGTAGATTAGGAACAATAGCGGTCCCAAGTTCGATCCCTGAGGAACTCCAATGTTTATTGCACGCAAGGACGAAAATGCTCCATTGCAGTATACTACCTGAGAGCGATTCTCAAGGTAACTAGCAAGCCACGAGAGTTGAACTCCTCGTATGCCATAATTACTGAGTTTTTTTAGTAAGATACTGTGATTTACAGTATCGAATGCCTTAGCTAAATCGAAAAAAACGCCAAGTGAGTATTCTTTATTCTCTATTGCACCTGAAATCTTATCTTGAATACTCAATAGTGGCATAGAGGGGGAGCGACCGGCTTGAAATCCATGTTGAGAGGGAAATATTATATTAGCTTTTTCAAAAAAACTGCTAAGCCTTTCATACATTAATTTTTCACAAATTTTTGCAAAAAATGGAAGGACAGAAATGGGTCTGTAATTAGCGACGTCATCCTTCTCACCTCTTTTAAAGATAGGAACAACCTTGGCTATTTTCAAAGCGTTTGGAAATATGCCAGAGTTAAAAGAAGAGTTCACTATTTCAGCAAGTGGTCTAGCGACATTGACTAATGAAGGAGAGGCGACGAAGGGGTCTATGTCATCAATGCCTTTACTATGAGATAAGCGAATGGTGCGACCCAGTTTAAGAATTTCCTCCGGATTTGTTTCTTCCAGACCAAAGGAGTTGGCAATAGGAGGGCTCAAGTAATCTTCAAAGGATGTAATGGGATCTTGAATTTTATTAGCCAGAGATTGAGCTATTTCGGTAAAGTAAAAGTTAAATTTATTGGCTATTTCCTCAGGGTCGTCAATCTTATGTCCATCACAATTTAATGTAGTAATGACCGAACCATGGTCCTCTATTCCAATCAAAGAGCGAATGAGACTCCATGTTTTCTTGAGATTATGGCTGTTTTTGCAGAACTCTGCAGCATAATAATTTTTTTCAGCTTGGATTCGGATCGATTTAAATTTATTTCTAAATGTGATGAATTTGCTTTTATTGGTCTCATTGGGATTTTTTATATATTTTAAGTATAACGAGTTTTTTGTTTTACAAGATTTTAGGAGACCAAGGGACATCCACGGCTTTTTTGGAAAGTTAGGCCGCCTGCTGCTTTTTTCAACAAGAGGAAAGGCTTTATCGTAGGCTTTTTTATATAACCTCATAAACTGATCGTAGGCCTCGCTTGGATTACTGTTGACGCAAGCCTCTGTAATTGATGCCCAGTCAGTGGTGGATAGATCTATCTGAAAGGTGTTAATTCTATCATTAGTAATTATTCTACAGTTCTCAGCAGCAGATTTAACAGGGAATGGGGCCTCATAATCGAAGTGGGCAATTATTGGTAGATGGTCCGAAATATCAGAAGCAATTATCGAGGAGGTGGTTACTCGTGGCCATACGTTTGTGAAAAAATTATCAATAAGTGAAGCGGAGTGATCAGTTATACGAGTTGGTCTAGTTATAACAGGCAGAAAATGGTGAGTTAGCATGCAGTTATAGAAACTGGTAGTTTGCCTATGTGTGTTGACCTTTATAAGGTCAATGTTAAAGTCTCCCATTAGTATTACTTCTTTATTTTTTTTAGATATGACTGAAAGTATACTTTCGATTTCTTCAGAAAAATCATCCAGCTCTTGACCCGGAGGCCTATATATCGCTCCCACCAGGATGAAGCCAGTCCTAACCGCCACTCGCATGAATAATCCCTCAAAAGTACTTGGATTGTTACATTTATCATGGTCAAAAGGCATAAGCGAGAGCTCATTTCTGACCAAAAAACCCACACCTCCTCCTTGGTCCCGCCCCCTTGGTTTATGTACAAACCGGTATCCGGGGATTTTTATCAGGTCTTCTGTAGCTTTGTCAATCCAAGTTTCAGTCAATGCCAAAATAGAAACCGGCAGTATGTCTAATAAATTCATAATTTCATTTAGCTTAGGTAATAAACTTCGACAATTTATATGGATAATCGATAAGGAAGTAGGCAATGATGCAAGTTTTTGACCTAGAGAGTGGGGAGAGAGGTAGCGGCCGTTACAGGCAACATTAGTGAAATAGTTATAGTCAGGGTCTGTATCAACATTATTCAGTAGCGGGCGGTTTCCAGATTCATCGGTCAATAGTTCTAGCCTTAAATCGCTAATGTTACACTTGGGGTGATCTATATTAGGATCGGGCATCTCGGAGAGCAATAAAGATGCTATATCATTGTCATCAGTATCATTAAAGGGCAATTCATCACATATACACTGAGAACAAGTCCATGTGTTCCGCTTAGTTGAACATCCAAGATCAGGTCTAACACAATGGGAGTGGAACGCCTTGCAGCACTTAAAACAATAAATAGGCTTGATTGAAAGCACAATTGGGTGCGTGCACAAACTACAAATGGAGGGGTAGCCGCCTAAATTAGCAGCCACGGCTAGTCTTAAGGTACGGTGAACGACCATCTAACACAACAAATTTCTAGGTCAGCGTCGTAAGGTTAATGAATACAGTTAGCTCATTAAAATTATAGTAAGCTCCAGTCACAGAAATGCTAAATTAATTTATAGTCCAATGTCAAACTTCCAAATTCCAAAAACAGCAATATATTCAGTAACTGCAGAGAACAGAATTAACTGCAGAGTAAAGAAGTTCAGCCATAAACATCTTTTTCAACTCTTAGATATCTTATCTATGCATTATAATAGAGCAACATTGGATTAACAATGGACTGTGACTGCGATCGATGGGCATAACATAACTAGATACATACATAACATAATAGCATATATTTCATACATGGCATGCATAGCTTACTTACATACAGGGCTTTTTTTCAGCTGGAACGGCGTTCCGGCACCTTTTTTTAGGAACTAAACAATAATTTATTTATTTTAATAATAAAAACAATAATTTAGTTATTTTAATTTAATTTAAGTGCTTTTAATTTAACTGTTTTCAGTGTTTATTGAGACCCCTCCCAAACCCCAATCCCGTTTTTCTCGGGATTTTAGCCCGCCCATAATTATTCCGTTCCAGAACCTATTGTTCTGTTCCGGAACCTTTTTTCCAGAAGAAGCACTGCTTACATACATAAAATACATAGCTTACTTACATATATAACATAAATAACATACATACATAACATACATTGCATATGTAGCATACATACACAACATACATAGCTTACTTACATACACAGTATACATAGCATAATTAGCTTACTCACATACATAACATACACAGTGATGGGCACTAAACTATTTTTTTTTAGTTAAACTAAAACTATTTTCCAACTAAAAAAATATAGTTTAACTAAAGTTGGCAACTGATTTTGGAAATTAGTTAACTAAACTAAAAAAAAGTAGTTAAACTTTTTCCAACTTTTTTCCAACTTTTTACGACAAACTTTTCACAATAAAAGACGTTAAGTGAACTGTAATAATGCAAAGCGTCAATGACAATTTCACCTTCAAGCTATGCAATGTGTACTGTTCTGGCATACAGTTACATGTGTACTGTAAGTAGTGTATGAATTTGAAAACACAGGCTGTTAATGCTAAAACCATGCAGTGTTAAAATGTTTTTTTGCTGACAGTGTTGAATGTTGCTGATTTTTTTAGTTAAACTTTTTAGTTAGCAACTAAGAAATTTTAGTTAAACTATGGTTTTAACTAAACTATTTTGTTTAGTTAAACTTCTTCCTTAATTAAAATTTTTTTAGTTAAACTAAAAGTTAGCAACTTTTTAGTTAACTATTGCCCATCACTGAACATACATGTATACATCATGGGTATCTTTGTCTTACTTTTCAATTTTCAACTCAGACCTTAAAATTTAGGATTTAGCCCGACTCCCTGGCGATTCTTCTGGCCTGCTGCATGAGGAAGTTCAGATTTAAAGTTATCATGCATACTAAATTACCTGCCTGTATGTATCAGAACTTTTGTTTTGTCGCTTCCTGTGAACATTCTGAGAAGTGATGTATGCAGATAATATGTTGATTGTTTTGAAACTGAACCAGATATAAAGGAACATGCATCACTGCATTTATATTGACTACCAATTTGTTACATAGTGGACTGAGAAAAGCGAGCACAGTCTCTATTAATAATTCCAGTTTGAGTAGCTGTATGCAGTGCTGTATGGAGACATTGGAGAGAGTGCACGAAACTGGTCCTTTGTTGCAGAGTCTGTGTGTAGATAATTTCTATTTTGCTAACAGCAGCTCAGGGCAAAAATTTGGTTAGAGATTTGTGTTCCACCTGCACCCCGAGCCAACACAGCTATAACAAGTACACTGACCGTACACTGTCAGTGGGAAGATGAGACGGCAAGGGAGAGGAGGGCCACCCACCCTCTTATGCCAAGGCTAAGAAATGAAATTGCTAACATTTCGTACCCATGGATGCTTCCAGGCTGGTTTAAGGGACTCTTCTTCTAACAGCAGCTCTTAGTGATAACTGGTTGCAGACCATAGTTGTCTGTAGCAGAGATGGGTTGCTACTTCTAATTGATTAGCAATATAACTAACTGTGCCCACCTCAGATCTGTAGAATGGATGTTTTGCAGTTAATTTGTCAAAAGCTGAAAGATACAGTGAAGTCCTTTCTATTTGTGCCAAGTGCGTACAGCCACAGATCTTACAGTATGTATGTGGTTCTGTAGCTGCCAATGGAGCGATCACGGGGAGGGAGCAATTGCCTATTCTAGTCTGGAAAATCTGGCATACATCAAGGTAGCTATGATGTGCGTTTGTGTGTGAATTTTTTTAAAGTAGAGCGGACGATTCGGAGGAGGCGTCTCCTGATGGCGACTGGACCTGGAATACGATTCGCTCGAACACGCCCAACGGAAAAGTACTGGTTGCCCCGAGCGTGAGTCTTTCATCCAACTTTTGCCTGTCAAGTCTTAGGTTTATGTTTGCGGTCAAATGTTTTTTCTCAATATTGGAAGTCCATATTTTGGCTGATCCGAGGAGACTATAATTTGCTTTCTGTTAACTGGATCCCACACAATGCTCTTCATGCAAGATTCGTAGGATGATAAACAATGGAAGGCCAATGATGTTGTCAAAGGTTTATCTTTAGCTTGAAATCTTTTTCCAGTATGAAATAAGGAGTCTTTATTTTGGTTGATGTGAAAAGCTGGTACTTTGTTATTCTTATGAGTCGATACTCTGGTTGAGCACTCTTAGTTCCTTACTCTACCTCTTTGTAGGATGGTTTTGTTGTCTTTTTCTTTACATTGTCTTACTTACCAACCTGTTTCATCCCCAGACCTAAAAGATTTCCACTCAACTTTGATTTTTGTTGTAACCAAAACTGGACCGTACTAGGCTCCCTGACTTTCTTTGGTCTGATAGTCTGGAATTTTCTACTGGTTTCTTTCTGCTCGGGTCACTCGATGGTGTACTGGTTAGCATGCTGGTCTGTAAAACGTGAGGTCGGAAGTTCAAATCCCCACCGGGGCAGAAATTTGGTTTGAGATTTCTGCCCCACCTGTGCCCCCTAGCCAGCTCAGCTATAATGAGTACACTGACCGTACACTGTCGGTGGGAAGATGAGACAGTGAGGGAGAGGCCATCCGTCCGCATATGTCGAGGCTAAGAAAGTGAAGTCTTTAACACTTCATACCCATGGCTGCCTCAGAGCTAGGCTCAGGAACTGCTCTTCTTTTTTTCTTTCTGCTCAACCTGTTTTTTAATGCCATTGAGGTCCAAACTTAGATTTCACTGGTTTCTGTTGGTCACATGTTTCTGAAGTTTAGCAAAGAATTTAATAAACTGGTCTAAGTTAATACAGAGACCCTAAGAATGACAACTGTGGTTGAATTTTAAAATTTAAGTCACAAACAACTGAGAGATTCAAATGTCTTTTTAAATTTTCTTTCTTTCTTTTCAAATTCTGCACTACAGTTTTTCAGATGATTATTTTGCATTATTATCTAAAAAGAAAACAGGAACAGCGTTTCTCTGGCATGACCACCACCATCGCCACCACCACCACCACCACCACCACCAAAAATAAATAATAATAACAATAATTATAATAAAAAATTTATTTTGCCAAGGTTCCTATTACCTCTTGGGAACTAAAGTAAATTTAAGATATTAAGAATTAATTTATTTATTTCTGGAGCAGTAAGTACTCATCAAGTGTGTTATTATTATTGTTGTTATAAATGTTGTCCATTTTGTCTGAATGGAAAAATGATGACCAAAGCTGTAGCATCTCTGGTCTTGACTGTGTTGACATCTTCATTATGTATACATGATCATTGCTTTCTGGTCTTTAGACAATGGCCAACGATCTATCGCCAACAAGTCCTTTTCCTCCGCCGAAGAGCTATGTACCAAAGGTGGTAAGAAGCTTTCCGATTGCTATGCTTTAGAGGTTGACATTACCCTTAATGCAAGGAATCTAGAGGTTAATATTACCCCTAATGCAACAAATCTATAAAGGTTGACGTCACCCCTGATGCAAAGAATCTCTGTGTATAGAACAGGGGTTCCCAAACTTTTCTATGCCCTGCACCCCTAGGAAATGTGATTAATGTTTTGCACCCCCTGCAAAAGTAATATCACATTTGAAGATGAATATATCAAATTTATATTTTTTGAACCACAGAAAGAACCACATATGCTCATACAGTACTGCGGGTGAACAAATTGAAGTCAACAAATAAGCTTTTAACTCAGTGCATAAAATGCAATAAATTGAGCAATTAGAAAAAATTGTGAACAGTAAAAAAATTAGTACAATAGTAACATACTTTCCCTCTCTGTCGCACCCTCTTAAAATGCCATCTCACAGCCCATGGGGTGCGGGCACCGGTTGGGAAACCCCTGGTATAGAGGAACATTTGGAAACTCGTGAAAATAATTGTATATTTGGTTGCATCCTCACCCACAGATGTCTCCCCACTTCAATTTTTAGGCCTGATGTTTTTAATATGATGTTTTCCTTCCTTTGAAAATGTTTTCCTCTGCAAATATACCTATTCATCAATTTTCCATTATAAATATAATTTACTGAATGAGTTTGTTATGTAAAGAAGACACAACATTTTCCTGTCCCCCAGAGGGCCACGCTCTCAAACTATTCACACGGATGGTTTTGAAGGTACTAATTATAGTAGCATTGTAACTTGCTAGTCGTACATGTACGGGGAATGAATGTTGTAGCTACATTTCAGATGTAGTTTGTTTATCTGAAGTTTTCTGTTGGCTTAAGCGCAATGCGTGTAGTTAATATATTATATGTGATGTAGTGAACTTCACCCTCTATAGATTTCTTGCAAGCTCCTCTGAGTAGGGATCTTGAACGAGCGCTATACATAGTTTGATTAATTAATTGATTGATATTATATGCAACATAGTAATTGTGTGGTTTAATGATACCTATATTGATTTGTACGTCAATGTGTGTCTTGATGTGGGTATTGACAGTCCCATACATCTGAGTTTGCTATACTTAAGATCCTCTAGAGCATTGCTTTTTAGACTGACTTATGCTGCAGACTGGTAATTGTTCTACCAGCTCTTTTCAGCTTATAATCCTATAGAACGAACATGCCATAGGCCTATTAAAATTTAGACTTCATAAAAAATATTGTCACTGTATGTTACAACTATACTTTTGATGCTGTTGCATGTGTCATGTTCTCATTTTTTTTATGTTTTTCGTTCTTAAATTTTTTGCAACATAACGTAAATCGTATATTTGAGTACAGTCAAAATTGTGATTCCGATTATCTTTTCATGGCCTGTTACCAATCACTTGCGGACCGGTACCGGCCCTCGGACCACAGTTTGAGTGAGTAGCACTACTCTGAGTGAGTACTGTGGTGATGGCAGACGGACTAGGTACCATCACTTTGCTGAGGTTTACTGTCAATCCTCTGAATGATTGAAAGTGTAGAAACCTGTGTAGGGATCGATTAAAACGTGTAATTGTGATTGTACATTGATTGATTTACCAGAGATATCGATAGATTAATTTTGTGTAAAGTTGTTGGTGAATTCGAACAATATTCCAATAGAAGAAATGTGTTGTTTTTTGCTGTTAGCCAGCACAAAATGTGCTGCACACACAACCGCCATTGGCTGCAGCTGTGCCTCCAGAAGCTAAGCATCCAAACAACGAGCCCAACAGGGAACCAGTTTCACAATCAACGGTTAGTCGGTGTCATATCACGGGGATGTTTAGCTCGTAAGTTAATGTAAACAAATATGGCAACAAATGCACTACACCATTTGTGATGGATTTGTTTGTATAAATTCTAAAAGATCATTCAACCCAGGGACGTCGTGCGCTGAAGAACATTTCCTCTTCTGTTGAGTAAGGTGCTCAATAAAAAAGGATTATAGTCATGTAAACAACATCAAGTCCAGAGATTCTGGCTGTAGTACTATGCTGAATCTTTTAATCGATTTGATGTTTAAATTTAGTCGAACAGTGTTTTGTGGATTGTTGTATTCTGTATTTCTAGTCGTAGTTTCTGACTCGACCCAGCACTTGCAAATAAGCTGCTGGGCTGTGGTGCATAGCTTTACAGTGGTGCTGTAGAGACTTTGAGTTTATGATTACGAGTTTTGCGTTAAGGTCAGCCTTTTGACCTAGGTGATGTTGATGCAGCCATGAATGAAATGGTGGTCTTGTTTCCTTCTAGGGCTTTGCGCTTCAACAGTTTAACTGAATTTCCACTGTTCTAATCAACAGGTGTGCACATGGGTCAAAGCCTCGTACATTATTTTACATGTCAGAAAATGTTTTTTGATTGCCATCACCGTGTGTGCAGTTTAGCTATGTACCACTAAGGACTGTTATATTTATAAGGGCCAGTAGTATAAATAATATGGATAAATAAATTAACACTTAACCATTGAACAACCTTTTTCATGCAGTAATGTGCTTTCCTGTTCATGTTGATGTTGTGTTTAATGCCTCTCTATTCCAGTTGTTTGTTTAGGTTTGTTTTGGTTTGTTATATTTTACTTGAGTTTGGAAATGGGGGGAAAATGTGGGCTTGTGAGTCAGAGACATAACATCTTGCATGACAAGAAATCAATGTGTAACATATATTTTTTGGCCAGTTACAAGTGATTATTCTACAGAAATGCATGAATTTGTGATGATGAGCGGAGGATAGTCTTGAAAATTCTGTCTTCTCGATCCAAAAAATCCATATTCTCAATCCTGAAAAATCTGTATTCTCGATCGTGAAAATTCCATATTCTCGATCCTGAAAATTCCGTATACTTGATCCTGAAAATTCTGTATTCTCGATCCTGAAAATTGTGTATGAATTCTCATTCCTGAAAATTCCATATTCTCGATCCTGAAAATTGTGTATGAATTCTCATTCCTGAAAATTCCATATTCTCGATCCTGAAAATTGTGTATGAATTCTCATTCCTGAAAATTTCATATTCTCGATCCTGAAAATTCCGTATACTTGATCCTGAAAATTCCGTATTCTCGATCCTGAAAATTCTGTATGAATTCTCATTCCTGAAAATTCCATATTCTCGATCCTGAAAATTCTGTATGAATTCTCATTCCTGAAAATTCCATATTCTCGATCCTGAAAATTCTGTATGAATTCTCATTCCTGAAAATTCCATATTCTCGATCCTGAAAATTCTGTATGAATTCTCATTCCTGAAAATTCCATATTCTCGATCCTGAAAATTCTGTATGAATTCTCATTCCTGAAAATTCCATATTCTCGATCCTGAAAATTCTGTATGAATTCTCATTCCTGAAAATTCCATATTCTCGATCCTGAAAATTCCGTACTCTCGATCCTGAACGTGCCGTATTCTCATTCAAGTTATTATCTAATCTGTATTGAAAACACTGTCATTTACAAATTCGTGCATGAAGTGTTGGGTTTGTTTCTGATGTGTTTGACTTGACCTGTTATGGTGAGTTGCATGTCGTTTCCACTGCAGTGTTGTGCAGTGCTTCAGATGTTAAGTATTTTGTCTGTCTTTACTGATTGACATGGTCTTGTACATATTTGTTAGGGGCTTGGGGTTTGTGGTGCCATGCCTATACGATTCAGGCTGGTATCATGCATGGGTGATCTGTGGCACTGATTTTGTCCATTATCTTGTTTTGTCAGTTGAGCATTGTGTGTCAGGTGGCGTTGCAGATAATTAGACCATTGCGTCCTGCCAGCGTTGTTTACACGGTTTTATTTTTACAGTCATCTTCTCAAGTGCCATGAGCATGTGGAATTGTGAAGATTTTTTATTGTCCGAGAATAGCCTGACGAGGCTTTGTGCTCAGATGAGTTTGTAGTTGCTCGGAGAATCCTTGCATGGGTGGCGTTTGTGGTTGACTACATGGTTTTCTGATTGACTTCTGGGTCTGTGAAGTTTCCGACTGGAAACGTCCTGCTGCAGGGACTTTGATGTCGGTTTCTGCTGTGTGTTTCATGTCGGTTTCTGCTATGTGGCGTCGGTTTCTGCTTTGTCCTTGATGTCAGTTTCTGCTGTCTTTTGATGTTGGTTTCTGCTATGTGACATCGGTTTCTGCTTCGTCTTTGACGTCGGTTTCTGCACCATAAGCGCAAGTTCTTTGATGTTGTCAGGTGTCTGTGTGGATGACGCTTGGTTGTCTCGTGCCTTGAAATGGATTTCTGCTTCAGTCAGAGGTGCTGTGGAACTCTCTGCAGGTGTGGGTCTTGCATGGGTGATGTTTACCTAACCTTTTGCCGTTGAGCCGCTGTTCGATCTCTTGTGAGTGCATTGGAGCAGATGAGTCTGTTGTTGCAGAAGAGCGTTGTGATCTGGTCGTTTCTTGGTCAGTCACTTCCTCCGCAGCACGAAGCGCTGCTCGCCGAGATGCGTAACTGCCGACTCTTTGTAAGTGACACTTGTAAGCTGCTCTCGCTCTCTTCATCATCTCTTTCGATACATCGTCCGTTGCGTCGCTATGCATCAGACTACTATGTACCTCACAGCAGCAATTACAGCAGCAAACCTTTCATTGTTAATCTTATATTAATAATAGTAATTATTAATTAGTAACTTTTGAAATTTTTTACGAGTCTGTTTTGGATATCGTGACAGTCATAAAGGAAGATTGTGCTGTTTTCTGCTCTTGAATGTGCTAAAGCACAGGACTTTATTGATTGAGGCACTAGTTAAGCAAATCTGCCTTCACTGTCCTTAAATGTATGCGCTTAAGCTAAAAGATTTTACATTTGTCTTGGCACACCTTGAGGACTTATGTTGATGGATTCTGTGTACCTTGATCACCCTATCTCACCTTACCTTACCTTGCCAATCAGTAGTCGGCATACCTGTGGTGATTCTGACTCTGCCATTATTCCTGTTGAAAGTATTGGCATTGAACTAGTATGGCTGAGGTTGGCCTGCTTCCAGCGTCGTCGCATGACAGTCGATGAAGATGAGGAGGACTACGAAACAGGAGGAGCGGTCGACGAGTCGCTCGAAGCATCTGGTTATGATATTGCTGGCTTACCGTGGATTCATGCCTTGTCTGAGGATGATGATCAAAATGCACTTCATGACGTTCCTTTCGAGAGCGTGCTTTCTTTTGACAAGAACCAAGTGAGTTGTGGTTCTTGCTTAAAAATAGCCAAGAACCAAGTGAGTTGTGGTTCGTAGTTTTGCCAAGAACCAAGTGAGTTGTGGTTCGTAGTTTTGCCAAGAACCAAGTGAGTTATGGTTCTTACTTTTGCCAAGAACCAAGTGAGTTGTGGTTCTTACTTAGTCAAGAACCAAGTGAGTCTTGGTTCTACCTTTCTGTGCATGTGTTTGTCTGCCTCTGTCCGCCTCTCTTTCACGTGGGTGGGGATTAGAATTCTGACACTTCAGCCTCTGAGTTGTTAGGCCCATATAAAGCTGGTGTAACTAATCGATAATATTGTAACTAATCAATCAACATAGCAAATTGAGTTTTAATAGTGACTGTATCAGCAGAATGCGCATTAGACGCCAGCTCTATGGAAGTTTTCAATTAAATTCTTTTTATCCGTTTTATGCAGTTGTAATTATGGAATTGGGATGTTCAGATGTCAGTTTGTGTTGCGTTGCACTAATAGTTTACCCGTTTTTTGTGCAGCTGACTAACTATGTGCTTGCAGTGTGAGAACTTGCTATGTACGCATGTATTTGAGATCAACATAACTGGTGACCCTGATTAATATTGCTAATGCATGAATTAGAATTAATAATATGATAGTATCCACTGTTATTGTAGGAGGCTTCTTTCTCTTATCCTTCTGAATCAGATGGTCCATGTAAATGGCAGCACAGTGCCAGCTGATGCACAGTAAGGCTGTCTTTAAGATGCTGAATGCTCGGGAGAGATATCTTGTGTGGCATTGACGGATTGTTAAGAGCGCTGTTTTGTGATCATGTTGGTTAAATTGTCTTTGTTGTTGTCTCCGTCGTCCGCCAGAGGGCCAGTGTGGAAGCGGCAGCTGGGTCTCCTCCTCCTGGTTCTCATCGTGGCCTCCATCGCCACTTTAGTCTGATGTCTCTGCTGCCGAAACCGCTGATGCAGCGATCACTGAGCAATGATGCGGATGGCCACGGTAGGAGAGGCCGGGAGGATGGAGAACACCGCCACGAGCCACATCAGCAACAACAGCCTCGCCTCCAGAGGCTGAATGCGCTTCAGTCGTCGCTCGACAGCGTCGTATCCGGTTGGCTGCCCTTTGAACTCAATGACCGACGGGTGAGTGCGTTGACTGCAAGCATGCCGCGACGTGGTTGATTGGCTTTGGCGCATGAGTACACACCCTGTGGTCGGCGTTGGGCCACTCCCTTTCCTGTCTGTCTGTGTTTGAGGTTGAGGTTTTCCCTGTGTTGTTTTCATCGTGTGCTTCTCCCTCCTGTCTTGTACCTAAACTGTAGCTCACAGAAACTAGCTGATCGAGCGACATCTGGAGATCAATGTCGTCTTGTTTGATCGACGTGTTCGGAGACGATCGACATCTGGGGACAAATTGTAGAACAGAAATACCAATGGACTGCTGGATGTGGATCGTAGAGCAGGCAGCTGTTCTTTTTCAGTTTTTATCTAACAGTCCGTGTTTTGTTTCTCAGGGCAAGCAGTTTAGGTTTGTGTTGGGACGTTATGTACATAATCTACAATAAAGTACATACCAGTGTATGTACATAAGCTACGATAAAGTACCATACCAGTGTATGTACATATGTACATTTCAGCTACTTCCCTCCATTTATTACAATCGCTTAGCTGCCATGATCTTCTTATCCCACGAACCAGGACTACTATGGCCAAAACTCTAGCCTTTTCTTGCATTGATCCTACTCTATGGAATCAACTCCCTCCATCGACACGTGCCTTTTTATTAGCTGGTGGCCCAAGTGCCTCGTTCCGTTGTCTTAAAACCACTTTCTATTCACTGGGTCTTTCGCACTGGAAGCGCCTCTGATTAGCGAACTCTGTGAGAGACGCTTTATAAATGTTCAGATACAATACAATACAATACATTCTAAAGTACATGATAAAGTACCATACCAATGTATGTACATAAGCTACAATAAAGTACCATGCTAGTGTACATGTATTATAAAGTACCATACCAGTGTATGTACTTTATCTTGCATTTCGTCAAAATTGCCTTTTCGGAAAATGTGATGGAAACATTTCTGCATGTTATTTCTGTCAACTGCTTTGCATCTTTAAAGATTCTGCAATGATTTACAATTTTAAATGATGAGAGTAAGTTTTGTTGTGAGCGTAACGGAACTTTTGTGTCTTTTGATGTATGTGGTAGTTTTCATTGTTACGATAATTACTAATTTATGGTAATTATTACTTTTTTTGTAACAGTTTTCTAGCTCTTTCACTCGACTGTGTTAAGCGCCCAAAGCTGATGTAAAATCAGTCTGGAGAGTTGAATGTTGGTAATTTTTACTATGCAGTAGTGTTATTATTGATCTACGACAGGCATAGTAATTATGAGTCACATTAGTAATACATTAGTAATACTAGGAGGCTTTGAGCTAATGTTTACACTTTAACAACGAGCGTGTACTAAAATGTATGAAAAACTAATCCCTCTCATCGTTAAGGGTAAAGCTAATAGCTGTCATAGTCTTTGTAAAAACATACCAAGTAGGAATTTTATTCAAGTGGCTCCATTTGTAAGCTGTATGTGACATATATGGACACACATACAAACAAACACTCGAGATAGAGGTTCAGATAGACAGACAGACAGCCGTGAAGGCAGACAGAAGAAGATGCGTGAACTGACTGATTTGTTCTAACCGCTTTGGTGACTGTTTTCAGCAACCCGACACACATGAGAGTTCGGTGCCAGTTCCTGCAGCTTCGTCATCAAAAGGTCTTTCGGTCGTCATCCAACCGCTCTTAGCTGAGGTCAGCCATGTTATCATAGTTGCAGAGTTAGGTCGTCATTCAAAGTAAGGCATCAGGACATTGACACTATTATCGTCCATTTATTCCAACAACTGTCCTCAAAGGTTCAAAGATTTATAGACCAGGCCAGTCTTTAAGTACTGTGAATTGCAGTGATTGTGGTGCTTGATGTACCGTCAGTTGGTAGAGGAAGTTATGCGAACTGTGAGTGATACAGCAGACTATGTGTATAATGCAGAGATTTCAAGTTTGAACCTCCCGAGACGATACTGTGTTACCTTGCATATAACAATGAACAGTCTACAGTGCAATCTGGGGCCAAGATAGGATGTTTTGTGACATGTCATATAGTTAATGGGTAGAGCAGAGAGTGCATGCCAGCAAAGTTAGTGGTTTGGTGGTGATGGTTGGCAATGTGATTGTAGGATTTCGATGGAAGTTACTTAGGGAGTATTGACTGTGCAGCGGGGTATTGACTGTACAATGGATGGTAATGATGGGAATGGGGTGGTATGATTTTGGTGGTATTAATTAAGAATGTAGGGTTACAAAAAGTTATTGACAGCAATTATTCTTTTATTGGTGTCATTTTTTATGGTGCTGCTGATGTATAAGGTTAAGTGTATATGCTGATAAATCTGTGTGGTTTTTCAGCTGAGAGTCCGCAATGAGTCGCACAGCCGAGCGACCGATGCCATAGACGAGCTTCGTAATGCCTTCGATAGCATTGACCGGTCATCTCCAGAATTCGCGGATGCTCTGGTGACGGAAATCATCCAGAGCCTTGCTGGTCAAACTATGTCGGAATCGGAAGTGGCCGCAGCAGTGGACACAGCTTTCAGGTGACGGTGGAACGTCTGCTGGACTCAGATGACTTTGTGAAGCAGCTGAAAGCAGCTTATAACTGATTCATTCATTCCGAGCATTTATATAGCTCCTTGCCAAGGTAATTGCTCAGAGACGCTCCCTGCCCAATCCCAGTGAAAAGGAGGAGTTTTCAAGTGTTTGTGGAAAGTGCTTGGAGAATCCCTAGCTAAGACAATGCGCAGACCCACAGCAGGAGGCGATTCCAGGTGGATGGCTAAACCACCTGTTGTCTCTTGCAACTTAATATTCTGCAACTGTGGGCGTCTGCAGGAATTTTTGTGGGGGGGCAAAATGTTTGTGGGGGGCAAGAAACCCTCCGGATGCCCATGTCTACAACTTTAACATATCTCATGTTATCACTTATTCTAGAGCCTTCTTTATTGTATAAATTATTTTTACCATGCTGAAACTAAATGCAAATCCATTTTATTTGTACAAGTAAGCTTATAACTAACAGCACTAGATTTCTTGAACAACAAAATTGAAGTGATTTAAAGTAAGTAAGTAAGTATATTCTTTATTGAACCACCTGCATGCGCACTGTGGTTAACAAATATGTTATGCAGTTAGAGGTATGAAACACAAGAAACAACATAAGTTAGAGAAGGAAGCCAGCTAACTAGGTTAGGTATAGATAGAAGGCCTAACAATTGGATATGAATTTTACTGGTATAACATCCTAGTTAAGAAATTCTTACGCGTTAGCGCGTCTGCCTTAGGAATCTTCCTGTTATGCGAGCGGGGACGCAGGTCATAGGTGTGGATTATGGGAGGGGGCAGCAAGGGATGGAGAACGTGGCCAGGGTTGTGGAGCACTGCTTCGTGTATTAGAGTTGAACTCGAATGTTCTGGCAAGGAGAAGAGAACTGTTTTTCGTAAATATGGTACATCAATTTTTTTAAATTTTGTTACTGCTTTATGAGCCGTAACAAAGGTTACGGGTTGTAAATGTAACTTTTTTTAACTTGAGCTTCCCTCTCCTTATCCTCTCTTCACTTATCAAACCGCTTGCAGTAAGTTCATTTTCACATAAAGGGTATTCGTAGAATACATGTGATACAAGCTGCCTAACAACCTGTGGCATAAGCTTCTCAGCCGTTATTTTCTGCAAACGCTTGAAGACCATTCTGTTTCGATCTTGGTTTCACTGTGTTAGGTCGGGAGTGCCTCTGATGAGTCTCTCTTCAAGTGGTGCTATATAAATTTGCAGTTACCATTATCCTTACCTGTCAGATCTCACATGCCTCAAATTCTCTTGGTTTCACTGGCAACTGCTGTTGTTGTTTTTTGCCATTTCCCTCATAATTGTCATGGGTATTACTACACAAGACTTATACAACTACAAAGGTGTTCAAAATTCTTTGGCCTGAACCATTACCTCCAAGTATCAGCCTAGTGCTCTCATATTGCATCCACTGCACTGGCTGCACGTCGAGCAAAGAGTTCAGTTTGATTCTGTTAGAGTTCACTTGGCATTTACACTGAAATCGGCCAATGTGTCTCTGCTTCATTCTAACCCCTCATTCCCGGAAATGTAGTACTCGACAAACAGATAGTTTAACTGGACCCTGTCTAGCCATGCACGAGAACAGCATCTGGCCCTTGGGCACTCTCATTGGCCGGGCCAAAACTTTGGAATTCCCAGTCTTTCTAAGCATTCAGTTTGGTCTCATTCCAAACTTGGCCAGAAGTGTCTGTTTCGGTTGGTTTCCCACAATGGCTTCACTTTTGGATTTCAACGTGGATTCTTTAACTGATTATGATTTTCACTAGGAGTTCACTTGAAGTGATTGATGGTTATTCATTATAATAAGGGCGCAACAGAAGTCAGATTAGATTAGGGAATGGTAGCTGAATGGATAGAGCGCCCGGGCTGGTAATACGAAGGGTAGAGGTTCGAACCTCCACTCAGGCAGTCACTGTCCTTCACTCACAATTGCTCAGTGCCATCGATGTTCTGTCGTATGGTCGTGTGTGCACTTCTGAACTTTGGAAGGAGAGCAATATCAAATACAGTTGTATTGTATTATATCAAATACAGTTGTATTGTATTATATCAAATACAGTTGTATTGTATTTTATCAAATACAGTTGTATTGTATTATATCAAATACAGTTGTATTGTATTATATCAAATACAGTTGTATTGTATTATATCAAATACAGTTGTGTTGTATTATATCAAATACAGTTGTATTGTATTGTATCAAATACAGTTGTATTGTATTGTATCAAATACAGTTGTATTGTATTGTATCAAATACAGTTGTATTGTATCAAATACAGTTGTATTGTATTGTATCAAATACAGTTGTATTGTATTATATCAAATACAGTTGTATTGTATTATATCAAATACAGTTGTATTGTATTGTATCAAATACAGTTGTATTGTATCAAATACAGTTGTATTGTATCAAATACAGTTGTATTGTATCAAATACAGTTGTATTGTATCAAATACAGTTGTATTGTATCAAATACAGTTGTATTGTATTGTATCAAATACAGTTGTATAGATTAAAATAGATTCGAGGTCTGAGTTTGTATTTATCTGGTTGTAGGTCCACACGGAGCCACCAGGCGGCGTCACGCTACTGAGTAGGATGTTCATCAGTGGGAGCGAGCGAGTGTTGGTGGAGGGCACTCAAGAACAGGGAGAAAGAGGCGGAGGAGGGTGTTGGTGGCAGCGTGAGCGCATCTGATTAACTGTAAAGGAGTCCGCCTCAACAAAAGAACTCTCATATTCATCGTACATACATACGTATATATATATATATATGTAAGCGTGTGTTTATATATATATATTAATCATCTTAAGTATATATATAAGCAAGTATATTTAATTATATAAATACATATATACATCCACGATACCTAGTATATGTTATATAATACTTGTATATACTTAGCATGTGTCACTGGTTTTACACTAAGCTTCTGCATATACTGCACACGTTTATATATATATATGTTGTATGTATATATATATTATATATATATAATGTATATATATTGCATGTTTTAGGATATAGGAGGAAAAATATATATTATGGAAGTGACCACATATATGCAACAAAGTGACCACTGGTCAGTGGTCAGTCCTCCTGGAAGTTTAGCCATTTTGTGTGTCTCTATGTCTGTGTGTGCGTGCATGCACGTGTGTTCCAGTGTGTCCAGACAGCTTTGGGAGTCAGTTTGTCTAGTAGCAGAGCCCAGCAATTGTTGCTTGTCTTGCTTAGTACTAAGCTGCTGCTGTGCTGGTGAGATAGAAGTGTTGCGTGAGATAGAAGGTCGAGGTGAATTAGAAGATTTGGGTGAAATAGGTTTGGGTGAAATAGAAGGCTTGGGTGAATTAGAAGGTTTGGGTGAAATAGGTTTGGGTGAAATAGAAGGCTTGGGTGAATTAGAAGGTTTGGGTGAAATAGCAGGTTTCGGTAAAATAGAATGTTTGGCTGATATAGGTTTGGGTGAAATAGAGGGCTTTGGTGAATTAGAAGTTTTGGGTAAAATATAAGGTTTGGGTGAATTAGAAGGTTTGAGTCAAATAGAAGGTTTGGGTGAATTAGAAGGTTTGAGCGAAATAGAAGGTTTGGGTGAATTAGAAGGTTTGAGCGAAATAGAAGGTTTGGGTAAAATAGAAGGTTTGGGTGAAATAGAAGGTTTTGGTGAAATAGAAGGTTTCGGTGAAATAGAAGGTTTCGGTGAATTAGAAGTGTAGGGTTGTTGGTCTCGGTACTTTGTTCTGACTTTAACTGGACAACTTCTCTCGGTGCAGACGTTTTCTCAAAGTATGTGTCTTGTCCTTCCATTTCCAGCATCTAGCACGCGCACTGTAAATAAGCATTGGCTTTCTTAGTTTCGCACTGTGCAAATCCTTTCGGCAATTTTTACGCAGAGACTGAGAGATGCAGAGAGAAAGAATCGGGAGGGAGAGATAAATGGTGCTGTTCGAGAAAGTTGTAGCTCTTAGATCTAAGCATGGTCATAATTTCTAAGCATGGTCATAATCCCTGTTGACTATAAATATATACAATTTATGTGCACATGTGGTATATACATGCCTTAACACAAGCACCAATGTCAAGCAGGATTATATATGTGTGTGTATATATGTATAATGTATGTATATGTATAATTATATATTTATACATATATGTGTATATATATGTATAATGTATATATATGTATGCATGCATATATATGTGTATATATATATATGTGTATATATATATATGTATATATACATGTATATATAGAATGTTAGGTTTAACTTTTGTCTGTTGGACTAACGTAGCAGCTGTTCAGAACTGGAATCTCGATAACCTCCAAAAGTCCTGTTGATATAAATATATAAATACTGTATAAATAAATAAAAAATAAATAAATACATATATATATGATACATGGTATGCTGCATATTTACTTTTAAGTACATATATATATGTATACACATAAATGTTAAATTCAGAATTGCTTTGTTTTCAGATTCTAACTCCGGTGTTTAGTATTGTATTGTAGCTAGTTGTGTGTCGACCTTACGAAAGGTCATCTCTAAAGGTCATGTTCTCACCTTGATTGTCATTCGTGGACGACTGTGTTGAATGACGGCTTTGGGGGCACAGTTGTGTAATGGTTTGCATGCAGGACTATAATCCGACAAGTCGGGGTTCAAATCCCCTCCAGGATAGAAACTTGTTAGAGATTTCTGCTCCACCTGCGTCCCAAGCTATAATGAGTACACTGACCATATACTGTCGGTGGGAAGATGAGACACAAGGGAGAAGACTGACGCCTTGAGCATTGTAACAGTGGTGCTTTAGAAGTTCTCAGATTATTATTTTTTTTACTTATACGTGTAGTACCGTATTGGCCAATCTCAAATTTTGAACCATGGGTTTATGAGTCAGTCTGTGGCGATAGAAAGAGATGTGTATACTTGATAGAAAGAGATGTACTTGTACTCGAGTACAGTTTTAAGTACTTGTACTGGAGACTAGAGTACTTGCACTTGAGACGTTACTCCTGTGACAGAAGTTCTTTAAACTGAAAACACACAGCACATCAACAACTTTTATAGGCTTTTACAGGCACTGGGATAGGTTCCAGTCGGCCAATATTTCTCAAAAGCAATTCTAAGTGAGTGCATGTGTTTTACGACGTGTTCAATGAAAATGCATCATTCATTTGGCCTTAATTGTGAAAGAAATGAATATCTCCTAATTCTTGCGGTGCCCACGTGCACTTTTATTAGAAACAAGACACCCTAACTGCTTGTACTTGTGCTTGTTCCTGAGACCATAGTACATGTACTCTTGAAACCTAAGTACTTAACATAACATAACCATAACAAGGTTTTACTTGAAATATCTCTAGGCTACAATCTTAGCCAACCAGTTCCCTGAGGATGAAAGTCTCGGAGATGATAGGACCCAACTTAATTCACGATTACGTGCCCCAAGTGTAAACAGATCATGTAAATGTAACTCGCGTATCGATAAATACCATTGAGAACGGGATGTCGTTTAATGTGAAAAGCCGTACTTCGGGTGTATTTTCATTTTGCTGTTTTTATTTCCATAAGTTCTAAACACACTGATATTCCACAATTTCCACACTCTAAATCGTATTTACAAACTGAACGCAGTGCGAGCCAATGTACAACCAAAATACAAAAATTGATTCCATCACAGAAACTGACATTTAAGTTAATTGGCCGATCAGGTCATTAATGTTTAGAACTCCAAGTCTGCTGATTGTCTGAATGATGTATGAAACTGTGACTATCACAGTCTGCTCTGGCTGGCAATGCGCAAAAGGATTGTTTCGAAGTTGGCCACGCTGCAGGTTTACAAGTGTCTGAACGATCTTGTACTCCGTACTTGGCGGATGATTGTCTGCTGGCATCATCGGTAATGGGTCGGAATCAGTTGTGTTCTGCCGCGAATTCGATCTAGTATAGAGGGTAAAGCCAGTAAAGACATTCGCGGATGATTCGCCGTATCTGGCCCAGCAGTAGGCCTATGTATAAGGTATTGCTCTGCTTGTTGCGCTTTGGGATCTTGATACATGGATATCACTGGACGGCTTTCGAAATATGCTTTTTGGAGATGCCTACGAAAATCCATTTGCAGTGCATATCTAGAGACTAGTATTATAGCTGCGTTCACTGATCATATCAGTCGGCTGCTTGATCTGATCAGTGATATTGTAAGCTGATGTTAAGTAATATTAAACCGTCCGTGAGATTTGAATCTTTTTTGGGAATGTTCACGACCGTAAAATTTACATTTTGTAAATGTGGTCGAGTCCTAACGATTGTCAGTCTGATAGCAGCCACATCATAGCACCCCAATATCAACGCCATGCTATGTAGGATACACTAAGCCCACACGACAAATTTCAATATGACATTCACATGTCCTACTTTGTTGTAGCGGTGTATCAAAGTCTAGGCCTATCTGGTGATCGTTTTCCTTAGACTAATTGACGTGATCCAGCGGATCGGAGTCTCTACTTCAGAGGCGATCGTTTTTCTTACAGGGCTACATGATCCCTGCGAATCCAGTCACTGATGCGATCGGTTTTTTTAGATGACCAAAGTCTCTATCACAGACGATCGTTTTCTTTGAGGGCTACATCCCAGCGAATCTAGTCTCTCTGTGAGATGATCGTTTTTCTTAGACGACCACATCCCAGCGGATCAAAGTCTTCATCAGAGACGATCGTTTTCCTTAAATGAACTTATTCCAGCGGATCAGAGTCTCTACCAGAGACGATCGTTTTTCTTTGAGGGCTACATCCCAGCTGATCCAGTCTCTGTGTTGAACAATATCTTTCTTGGACGACCAAATTTTCGCGGATCAAAGTCTCTCTCAGAGACGATCACCTGTTTAGTTGACCTCATCGTAGTTGATCAAAGTCCAGACGTGACCGCCATTCCCGCCATCTGCGTGCTATAGACTCCTGTCTGCCTTAGGTCATGAACTCGGTGGGGGCGGCTTTTGACTGCCCTTCTGCCTTCTCGTCTGCCCAAGATGGTGCACAGCTGTTCCCTGAAGACCTTTCCACTGAGTGCGTAGAGCAGAAAGTTGACTGCGAAGCCCGCAATGTAGAGACCGCGTGTGTAGTTCTGAGCTATCTGAAGCCCTTGCTCGGACAGGGCAACGTACCCGCGAAGGTTGAGATGATGTAGGATGAAGTGGATAAGGATGGGTACGTAGAGGATGACGTGGGTTGTCGAGACGAGGATGAGCATGATCGTCACTTGAAGACCGCGGTCGTCCTTGAAGAAGCGCTGATGGTGCTTGGAGGCGCCCATGAGTACGTCCTTGTGGGCCCTCCGAAGCTGCCGCTCCTTCGTCAGTTTAAGGACCCGTGACCCGATGAAGAGATTAAGGACGGCGATGGTGACGACGGGAGTCACGCGGAATAGGATACATTCGGCGATGTAGAAGCAAGTGAAGGTCAACTCATGCTCGTCCGGGACACCACAGAGGCTGAACTCGCGGTGGAGGTCGACGTAAAGGAAATGGTAGGGGGCGATGAGTACAGCCTGTGTCACCAGGACCACGGTCCCGATGAAGAGGGCACGCCTCGGACTGCAAAGGCCTTTGAAGTCGATCGGGTGGTAGACGGCCAGGTAACGCTCGATAGTAAATGCCAGAATTAGACAGGAGGAAAAATCTGAGAAGAGGTCCGAAAGGTAGTAGGAGAGCTTACACAGAACTGGAAAGCGGTTGACGACGTCGATGTGGCTTCCTGGGGGTAGGAACCAACAGCGGAGAGGAGTGAGCAGCTTAGAGAAGAAGACGGCAAACAAGTAGAGCGTGTCGGAGATGGACAGGAAGAGCATGTAGACGTTGGACGAGAAGGCGCGGAGGTCCTTGGACGAGAAGACGACGAGGCTGAGGGTGTTGCCGACCAGTCCGAAGAAGAAGACAGTCATCGACGAGGCGAAGAAGATCCGGTGCGAGAGGAGCACTGAGGCGTCGGAGGAGTTGCTGAGCGATTGACACGACAGGTCGACGGCCACTTGATTGCGGTTGACTGACGGAAGGAAAAAGAGAGAGGACCTGGGGAAGGTCGGTGGGTCATCAGTCGGTGCTTCCGGTGTCATGGCGCTCAGGGAACGAGTCGTCTGAGAAGAGGAAGTCAATATCAGTTGATAGACTCGGCTCCCCAGAGATCCCACGCCGCTCTGATTGACTTCCTTTGCGAAATCACTGAATCGATGCAATGAACGATGATCAAATTCAATCTGATCAATTCAATCTAAGTTAAGAATTCCGATCCTTTCCGAACGAAACTCCTCGCGAATGTTCTGTAATGGACACAGTTGAATTGTATTGCCACCGTTTATTCCGGATATTTCTATAGCGCCTCTCGAAGTCAACGTTTCTTAGCCCTATGCTAGAGATGCTATCTGATCCGTGGCTGATCGGCGTCTGTAGTTGTTGATGAAGAAAGAGTAGTGAAAGCATCTTAATAAACCGACGACCGAGGCTGAAGGTAGACGGATGTGGAGCAGAAGACGCAAGGAGGGAGAGAGAAACGGATTGAGAGATACTGATCGCAGAGGCCGTGAGCATCGAAGAGAGCCAACGAGACAAGGGAGGAGAAAAGGAGACATACAGACAGACTGACAAAAAGATGTGCAAGTGCCAAGCACACCTGACATTAATAATACGACAACCCGATCTGCGCGACCGCCCCCTTGTGTACCCTCTTTGGATGTTTGCCCCATCTGACATCAAACGCTGACTGATTGCGGGTCTTCTACGCAATCCTTTGTCCGCGCTGGAAAGCATCACTTAAAGAAGGCTATCGATAAACATCGCCATCTTGGAGTAGCGCTATATAAACCCTCTGTTACACAGCGCACACATCCATCTATCTGGGGTCGGTTGACTAAGCAAATTTGCTCAGTCTTCGTATCATCTTGTTCTTCTTATCATCTTCTTATCATTAATCAGTCGACGCTCTTTCGCTGGCTCCACGTGTGTGTGACCTCGTTCGGCGAATATTGCATCCGAGAATGAGATCCCGCGAGGAGGCACAGACTGCCGAAGGGCGAGTTAATGTATACTGTTCAATATTGAACAGACCAGTTGTAAATAGCGCTTCTCAGTAGATAACCTTGAAGGGGAGCTATATAAAACCTCTGGAATAATAATAGTAATTGTCATCTCGAGACTTCTTATACAGCGCCCTAAAAGCAGTTTTTTTCACAGTCTCACCAAGTCGATAATCAGGACAGAAGCGGACATGATAGCCGACTGGTTAGGGCGCTCGCCTTGTAACGCGCGGAGTAGGGCCTACTGGTTCGCACCTCCTGAGACGGTTACTATGTAGGGACGTTGGCATGTCCTTCACTCACAGTCGGTTAGCGCTATTGATCGTTGTCATTAAATAGTGGCACTTAATAAATGCATAATAAAGCGATAGTAATGAAACACTGGTGCCTCTGTGTATGTTTGTCTACCTCTTTTTGTCTCTCTCTACCCATTTGTCTGTAGAAGGGATTCATCGCTGATTGCATTGAGCTGCTAAGGGTTACGGACGGACGGACAGACAGACAGACAGACACTGACTGACTGACTGACTGACTGACTGACTGACTGACTGACTGACTGACTGACTGACTGACTGACTGACTGAAGCTATGGAGGGACCCTGGAGGGAGGGAGATATTTGTCTAAAGATGTCAGACTTACTCCATGTATTGCTAAATGAAATATTTGACCAAAGAACTTAAGGAAGACAATAATTGTTTGTCTAAGTCGTGGGGCTGAAAACAGTGCACAACAGCCCATCCTTCTGTTCAGCCAATCAGGCTCTTCAGGTATGATAATGGACTTCTATGTACAACATTTAGTCACTTCTGTGTACCTAACAGCGGATAAATGATGTCTTTGAGTAGGCCCTATAGCCAATTGTAGTTGCAATTTCGATCAGAAATTTAGACAGCGCCTGTTTAAGAGGGACTCACCAGAGGCGCTCCTTAGTACCAAGAAAGAGTAGTTGCAAACCACAAGTTGTAAATAGGCTTTTGAGTAGATTGTAAACTGTAGAGGGATTGGCGACATTCCACCTGGCGATTTCAGGTGAGTTCACGAAGCTTTGTGTTTTCTGTGTGTAATTCCTCTATGTTGACTGGCAAAACACAGTCAGGTACTATAGCTAGGACAGAAGAAGAGAAGAAGAAAGGAGAAGAAGAAGAGGGAGGAGAAGTAGAAGAAGAAGAGGAGGAGGAGGAGGAGGAGAAGAAGGGAAGAAGAAGAAAAAGAAGTAGGAGGAGCAGAAGGAGGAAGAGGTAAGAAGAACCTCGTTACCATACCTGATCATCTTCGTATTAAAAGCATTTGTATGTAACGGCAGGTAGTTTAAGCATCGCGGAGGCTGGAATCAACATAAGCAAAGGTCTGTTGGACAATATATATGGGAGGCTCTGAGTCGATCAGTCTTTCCGTAAGAATAGTCAAGAAGTTATTTGCCGAGAAGGCAGGAATTTCTGAAGGGTGGAAAGACCGACCCAGGAGACCCGAGATGGAAGACCAAAGGCGTCTTGGGTTTTTGAGATTGCGTGAGACGTTTACCTCAACGTCTTCTGTCTTCGATGATTTCCGACCCATATCGGACTCGGACCTTCGTACAGTTCTCTAATCAGTTAATTTAAATTCTTGTGAATTAGATCCTCTTCCCCTTTCATTCTTAGTGACATTTTAGACGATTTTGCTCTATTTCTGCTTCATCTCTTTAATAGGTCCTCTCCGAAGGTTGTGTCCCGCTTCGCAAAAGCGAGTCATTGTTTTTCCCTCACTCAAGAAGCCTAATCTTGACACAAACCTCTGCCAAAACTACCTTCCAATCTCTAATCTATCATTTTTATCTAAAACCCATGGAGGTGAGACAGAGCGACGGATAGCCCTACGGCGCGTAGGGCTATCCGTCGCTCTGTCTCATCTCCAAATTTTCACCGATTGTCCATGCATTTGTCTGCTCTAGACTTGACTACTGTAATTCCCTCCTCATTGTTCTTCCCAAGATCCGTCTTGCTCCTCTTCAGTCCGTTCTCAATGCTGCTGCTAGATTAATTGCCCGTCTTCCTTGATTCTCTCATATCACCACCTTTATGACAGAAGAACTCCACTGGCTCCCGCTTTCTACCCGCATCCAGTTCAAGGTCCTCATCCTTGTTTCTAAGGCTCAACTTGGTTTCGCTCCGAAATATTTATGTGACTTGATTCATCCCCCTCACTCTGCTGCTTCTCTTCGTCCTCTTCGTTCCTCTGACCGTTTGGACCTCCTCGTCCCCGTGTGAAAACTTCACTGGCTCAATCTAGGTCTTTTGCTTCCATTGGCCCTGCTCTTTGGAATGAGCTTCCTCCGTTCGTTCGTTCTTCTATTTTCTCAGGTAACGTTTCTTCCTCTTTTACCTTTCTTAAAACTTGCTTTTTCTCTTGGGTCTCTCGCAATGGGAGCGCTTCTGAATGGCCCTCCCGCTAGAAGCGCTTTATAAATATCCAAATACAATACAATATAAATGTGGTTTGTGTATTATCATTATTATTGTCGGCAGCTATTTGTCCTGACATCTTTTTCTTCTTTGTTTTGCGCAGTTATTTCTTGTTCCGTCAACGTAATGGATTCCTTCTTTCCCTCTCTCATTCGCCTCGTCGCTCTCTGTGTCTCTCTCTGTCTCTGTCTCTCTCTGTCTCTTCTCTCTTTCTTTCCGTTGCATTCGGGTCTATCCGCCCCTGTCGCTGTCTGTCTGTTTGTCATTCTGTCTGTCTATTGCTGTCTTTTTATATTATAATCACGCATTTATTGTGCGCCATTATCTAAAGACCGATCATCAATCATTGGCGCCGAGCAATTGTGAGTGAAGGACTTGCTCAAGGTTCCTACACCGTAACCATGTCATGGGAGAAGGCTATTTATTAAGCAACGCTATCTAATGACCAATTGTGAGTGAAGGACTTGGTCAAGGTCCCTACACAGTTTCCGTCTCAGGGGAGGAGGCTCGAAGTCTCATTCTCTGTGTGTGTCTTTCTTCCCGTACCACTCTGTCTACCCTGCCTGTCAGCCTACCTGATTGCTTACCTTCATATCCTTTCACACGGGCCGTAGTTGTCGTGAAGCATCTCACCCGATCAATTAATTTAAAATGCACGTTGGTCGAAGTGATGCGGTCGATATAGACAAACGTGTACAACATATACCTATCTGCTTCCTGTCTGCCTTCCTGTCTGCCTTCCTGTCTGCCTTCCTGTCTGCCTTCCTGTCTGCCTTCGTACCTTCTTCCATCTCCTTCCCTTCCTCTTCTTTGAAAACGATCTGTTTCAATCGCAAAAATCAAGTTGCGCAACATAAAACATATCTTCCGTGAGAACTGTGACATGGAACCTCTCCGTGTGGGTATCTCCCAGGGGCGGTACATAAATTACCTTTAAGAAAGAACGTAGGAACGAATGAATGAGTGAACGAATGAATAGCTGAACATGACTTCATCCTCAAATCCCGCTGTTTTAAATTCTGTTTTAAATTCTGTTGATGTTACTCGTAGATCCATTTCACCTCCTGCTCCTCTGAATCCTCATCCTTGCAGAGCCATAGGGCGCCAGTATCTCTCTGGGTCCGACTAACAACCGTTGGATGCCAGCGACTCAGGAAGGTCGAGTGACGTGAGCGCCGCGTCGGACGAATGCAGAAAGAAAGCTATCAAGAGCCGGAGGGAGAACGACTGGTCCGGTGGTTGACCCACCACTTCCGGATCTTCTACAACAGCAAATCGCGTTCGGCAGTGGCACCAAGAACAAAACCGCGCGCAAACGGAACGTCAACTACTTCCGGTCCAAGACCGGATGTGACGTGACCGAAGGCGCGAGTCTTTTACCGCATCCATCAGGATTGGTACAAACACGGAGACGAGGTCCCCGATCCGCCGTCGCTCGAGCTCGAGAGACACTCCAGGATCCGGTGGAGAAGGAGTGCTTGCACGGAGGTCCGCCATAAGACGACCGATCCAGACGAGTGATTCAGACACTACCACGAAGAAGGGAGTGGCACAATCCCCGAATCTTCCACCAGACCGGCTTGAACCCGGCCAGAGTGGCCTCTACCACATCCCTGTCTATGTCGTCTATTCAGAGAAAGGCGGCTCAGCTAGTCCCGCTGAACTGGCTTCCACGCCACATCGACGTTTGCGGCTGACCGTTTCAAAAGCGGACAATTATTACTGCCGACGAAAGGACGAACATAGACAGGCAGATTTGTTCGAAAGTGTGGTACTACAATGTCCAGTGCACACCTAACTAAAATTACCACGTTTGCATGAAGACTAAATAGACGATAGTCATACACGAATCGCGCAAAATTTCGCGTACATCTTGGCCGATTACTGTAAAATATGAGAATGAAATTGACCATAAAGTTACAGAAGAAGTGGAGACGGAGATAGCCAGAGAGACAGATTGGCAGGGTTAATGGAAGAAGAATCTGCAAAAGACAATGCTGAATAGTTCTAACAACATGTCAGTTTATGCGCTATGACGCCTATGTCGTCCTATCCCAAAAAGCCATATCTGGCTTTTAATATGGAAGAATAAAATATATAACATATTATATATATATATATATATATATATATATATATATATATATATATATATATATATATTGTCGGCTCTAATCCAATCGGATCTTATCTTTTTGTCACATCAAACGAAAGTTGAAATGCACAATCCATTCATATCTGTTGTAATCTTGTGAATTGTTATTATTGAGTAGTAACTTCTGTGGCGTTTACTTTTCTAATACACAGGAAATCGGTGGACTTAGGTTTGGCTTTTCAATGGGCAATGTGGGCATCAAGTGTGAGGTCAGGCCCGGCTCAAGACATTTGGCGGCCCTGGGCAAATCGGCAAATCGGCGGCCCTAAGCACAAAAAAAGTTGATGACCTTTTTTTTTAGTCATTCACCTCTTTTAGCACGTAATAATAGGAATTTTTTTTCGAAAATCCGCACATCAGCGGCCCTAAGCACAAAACAAAGTTGATGACCTTTTTTTTTTTTAGTCATTCACCTCTTTTAGCTTATAAAAATGGTCAAATTTTTTTTGAAAATTGGAAAATTGGCGGCCCCTAAAAATCGGCGGCCCTGGGCGGTTGCCCACTTGCCCATATGGACGAACCGGGCCTGTGTGAGGTGTTCTAAAGTGCAGTGGTTAGCGTGCTAAACTGTCATTCGAGATGTTGGGGGTTCAAATCCCCGCCACGGCAGAAAGTTGGTTCGAGATTTATGCTAGTCAATTCCGCAATGATCCATACACTGTCGGTGGGAAGATGAGACGGCGAGGGAAAGGACTGGCCATCCGCCCTCATATGCCGAGACTAAGAAAATGAAGTCGCTAACGCTTCATACACGTGGCTGCCTCAGCTAGCTTAAGTGACTGTTCTTCGTCTTATTCTTCGTCAAGTCTGGAAGGATGAGTGATGGAAACTGGGGCTGGACTGGACGAACACTCCTTTTCCTGAAAAGGTACAAAAAACTGGAAGAGATAGAGAGGGAGACAGACAGAGAGAGACAGACAGACAGAGAGAGAAACGGAGAGACACAGAGAGACACAGACACAGAGACAGAGGAATGGGCGATTTGATACCGCCTGTAACAGGTGAGCTGGGGTCTACCTGTAGGCGGTTAAATAGAAACCATCCTTTCGTTAAGTCCGCATATAAAGGAGATCGTTCCGTTCAGCTACAGAATTGTTCGTAGACCGTCTTTGATAGGAGTTCGATATCTAGTGTTCTACGGAGATTTTGTCAAACACTTTGAAGACATTGTGTGGTAAGAGCGGTTTTATCGAAGAAAATTCGACAGGCGTTCTTTGTAGATTTTACGAGCTGTTCATATTTGTTGAGTGAATTCGGGCCCCAAGGGACACATGGCCTATTCACCAGCATACGACGTCGGTTGCATCCCGGACCGCGTGAGGCCACTCCGATATATGCTGGTGAATAGGTCAGTTAACCTTCGGGATCTGAATTCGCTCAACGAACATGTATACACCGTTCGTAAAACCTATAAGTATAAGGAACGCTTCACCAAAAAGTTTCCACGACTTTCCTTTTTCGATTAAACCGCTCTTAGCACACAAATAGTTTCCAAAGTGTTTGACAAAATCTCCTTGGAACACTATAGGTATCGAACCTCAATTAAAAGACGAATTAAAAAATTGAAAGACGAAAACTCAACTGAACCGATTCGAACCCTGTGCTTTATATGTTCACTTGAACAAAAGGATCGTTCTTATTTAACTGCCTAATGGTAGAGGCATACCTGTACCAGACGACTTCACCTCACCCATCCATTACAAAGACCTGGGCTATGTGTGCATGCGAGTATGTGTGCGCGAGCGTGTGTGAGCATGATGATGATGATGATGACGACGGTGATGAGAGCTCAACATCAACCCCACCCTCCCAACAGACCACATTGACCGTAACCTACTTCCACCCATTTGCTCAAAAGCACTAGAACGACACGAACTGGTTTACATGTATGCGCGTGTGCTGCTTCCACCGCCTTTTCTCACAAGACAGGAACATACTCGTACAATGTCATGCCTACACACATGCACACCACAACGATACGAACATACATCCACCCTACGTGCAACTACGCATACAGAAGCACCAACGGCAACCTAATGTCAGATGTAACTAGAGGCTACTTACTTACTTAAAAGTCAAATCAGCCAAAACGCAATTCGTCAATTTCATGCACTTGATGAACTCCTCGATATATCGCTACTCTTTGGAACCTCTGATAAAATTATATTCATGACGTCGTTACAAGTCCTATGTCGTTATTAATAGAACCATTTAGGGCTTTCCTCAATCGCCCCTGGATGAACCCTGGATGAACCGGGGTCATCAAGTGCACAAGATTCGCGAATTTCATTTTTGCCGAATTTGACGTTTTCGACACGAACATACATCCACCCTACGCACATACAGACCACAACCACACGAACATACATCCACCCCTACGCACATACAGACCACAATCACACGAACATACATCCACCACTACGCACATACAGACCACAACCACACGAACATACATCCACCCCTACGCACATACACACCACAACCACACGAAGATACATCCACCCCTACGCTCATACAGACCACAACCACACGAACATACATCCACCCCTACGCACATACAGACCACAATCACACGAACATACATCCACCCCTACGCACATACACACCACAACCACACGAAGATACATCCACCCCTACGCTCATACAGACCACAACCACACGAACATACATCCACCCTACGCTCATACAGACCACAACCACACGAACATACATCCACCCCTACGCACATACAGACCACAACCACACGAACATACATCCACCCCTACGCTCATACAGACCACAACCACACGAACATACATCCACCCCTACGCACATACAGACCACTACCACACGAACATACATCCACCCCTACGCACATACAGACCACAATCACACGTAGGGTGTATGTATGTTCGTGTGATTGTGGTCTGTATGTGCGTAGGGTGGATGTATGTTCGTGTCGAAAACATCAAATTCGGCAAAAATGAAATTCGCGAATCTTGTGCACTTGATGACCCCGGTTCATCAAGGGTTCATCCAGGGGTCACTGAGGAAAGCCCTCAATAGTTCTATTAATAACGACAGAGGTCCTGTAATGATATCATGAATATATATAAGGAAGATCCAAAGAGTAAAGATATTTCAGAGAGTTCATCTAGTGCATGAAGTTGATGAATTTCTTTTTTTCCCGGGTCTGACTTTTAAGTAAGTAAGTAACCTTTATCAACATCTGACATTGAATTGCTGTTGGTCCACGTGTGCGTAGATGGGCGTAGGGGTGCATGTATGTCCGTGGCGTTGTGGTGTGTATGTGCGTAGGAATGTACGTATGTTCGTGTCTTATGAGAAAAAGCGGACGAAGCAGCACACGCTCATACATACATGTTCGTGTCGTTGTGTTGTTTTTGAGCGAATAGATAGAAATCGTTTAAGTGTCAACGTCGTCCGTTAGGAGGGTGGGGCTGATGTTGACCTCTTATCATCATCATCATCATCATCATCATCATCATCATCATCATCATCATCATCATCATCATCATCATCATCATCATCATCATCATCAAGTACGCACGCATCACTCACACTGAAACATACGCAGACATACGTGTGTATGTGTGGTGACATGTCCGGAGCCTTTTGTTTAGGGAATCACCCCCATCTCTGTCAGCAGGTGTTGATTCGTGAATTACAAATGACACGAAAATCGTTTACCACGCTCTATTTAGCATCAAGTGGACGATAATATTATATCAATCATTTTCAATTGTTCGCAATAGTTAAGTTTCTCGTCGACAGTCGGTCGGACAAGATTAGAATTCGACGAATCCTTAAGCCTTACACACCGATCGCCTCTTGCCTCTCCTTTTCTTCGTATCGTTTCTTCTCGTCTTTCGTCTCTCTTCTCGTCCCGTCTTTTCACCCTCTCGGGGAAAGGAGTGTCCGTACGGTCAAGCTAATACGCAGTTACCTCCACACTGCAGTCTCCATCACCCAACCTTCATACCACCTTCAACTCGTGGGCTCGCAACAACAATATACGTGGATATAGGTTGGGGCTACGAGTTGCATTCCGTTCCTGACAGGACTGATTTTTGTGGTCAGATTGTTCGTGGATGAACATTTATAAGAGCCTAGAGGAGAGTATACCGTCTGAGAGAACCGTGGAGCGCTGACAGATACAGTAAATGAACGCAGCGCAGAATGGTTATTGATAGGGCTGTATAAATCGTATAGCACGATGGAGGCGCAAACAGAAACGAGATAATCAGAGACAGGCTGGTCACACCGCTATCACCGGAGGGTGGAGTCCGGCACAACCGGGACACAGGGTTGTCAGCAGCGTCTGAAAACCATCAACAAAGACATCGTCTTCTCTCTCCTCTCTGTCGATCTACACCAAGCCGTAACCACATTACCATTCTTCCGCCGCTACATATTATACACACACATATATCTATATATGCAGTGGCGGCGATCTTGTCTGAGAGGTGGGGGGGGGGACAAAGTCGGCCACGGTCTGGTCGATGACCTTTTTTACGAATTCATGTCCAAAAAAGAGTTTTAACTTCTTTCCAGGAATTCGTCTCCAAAAAAGTTGACGACTTTTTAATAGTCATTCACCTCTTTTTACAACTTTTTCGGATCTCCGAACAATGATGTGTAGGCTATGTGTATGTGATTACATTTTTGAGGAATTCGTCTCGAAAATTTATTACCTCTTTTTTAAATTCATCCCCCTAAAATTTGACGACTTTCTTTTAACAATTTCTGCTTACTTTCTGAGAATTTTCGGGGGGCACTTCTGCTCAAAAATAGAGTTTTTACCTCATCTGGTCAAAAAAGGCAGTGAAAACTCTCACGCGCAATTACATTTGTTGGCCTTTTTTGGTGTTTCTTCAAAAAATGTTTTTGGGGCGACAAATGTATGGCTTGCCCCCACTCTTAAAGGTGGGGGGACATGTCCCCCTTGACCCCCCGTGATCGCCGCCCATGTATATATGTACATATAAAATATATAAAAAAAATATATATAAGCATGCATATATATACAATATATATATGCGTGTATGTATGTGTAGCGTTTCTGTACATCTGTTTGAAGACATATCGTGTATCAGTTCTGGAGATTGTCAGAGGTTTCCCAGAACTCTTCGAAGTAGAGGACTCCATCCCCGTTGCGATCATGTAGGCGGACCAGAACCTCAGTAACTTCGTCTTCGAAGTTCATCCGAGGCTGAGCTGCTCGGGCCTCGTCCAGGGAGCTCGACCCACTTCTGTGACGTTCGAACTATTAGAAGATGACAATCAGCTTCTCTTGCCTGCGAATAGTAAATAGTAGGATGAATAGTAAACAGCAGAATGAATAGTAAATAATAAAAAGAATAGTAAACTGAATAGTAAATAGTAAACTGAATAGTAAATAGTAAACTGAATAGTAAATAGAAAAATGAATGGTAAATAGCAACATGAGTAGTCAAAATAGTAGAAAGTCGTAAATAGTAAAAACACACAGGAAAAAATGAACTCAAGACCTCGTAGAGCTAATTGACTCTCATTCACCAATGACAATTATAAACTGTACTTTAATTTAGCCAGCGCGCAAAGTGATTAAAGTTAAACTATCTAGATTCTCTTAAACTGGTTTCGTTACTGCTAGGTTTATGTTAGGTTAGTTATTTGTAGTGAACTTGTAGTGGACTTGTTAAACTTTTCAACTGCTGCCAATTTCTTACTGGATTTATCAATACTGAGTGGATTGCAGGTTGAACAAGCACTGCTTCTGTCACCATTCATAAATTCACATTAGGCCTAACATTTCACAGTCATCGGTCTGTCCCCTGTCAGCATGCCCACATGGAGCGGCACCCACAATGTCCCACATAGGACCCATATTCTGATACTGGACCCATATAGAACCCAAATGGGTCCCATCTCATGCGCACGGAAATGATGGCACGGTCAGTCCAGTATGCCGTAAAAAGCATTATATTGTTTGGTATCAGGTATGCCAAATGGACATACCTGATTACCTGAGAAGTCGATAGCAAATCGTTAAGTCAGTCGACAAGTCTAAGCGAACCAGTCAGTCGATAAGCATGCGACTTCAGTCGGCAACTCCTTAGCGACTGACTTCGGAAACTACCCGATACTCAAAAGTCAAAACCACCGCTCGAGGCGAAGGACGAAGAGGGCATTCATGGTCGACAGTGTCAAAGGCAACAGAGAAGTCTAGAAGAGTATTTCACTATTGTCCACAGAGCAGATACATGTAGTCATTGTGGACACAAGGAACACAAGGTCTTAGTAGAGTTAAATTTGCGAGATTCTGACGCACAACCGGACACTCGGATCTTCACTTGGCAACTCTGGACAACCCTTCTGACACGACGCAGCATTCGTAAATAAGCCGATGCTATGCGATTAGCTGTGAAGCTTCTTTCAAGTGGCGCCTTAGAAATTTCGAGACAACGATTACTGCTGCCGCTCCTGCTGACGATGACAACAATCGTGATTCTTACTTATGACGGGATGTGAAGAATGCAGGCGGAACAATTGAGGTACGCAGAAATACGGTGAAGCTGAGAAGTAGGGAGATGCGCTGTTCAACCCTGCGTCTGGCGAGTGGCAGAAGACTTCCGTGACGAGCAACACCTGCAATGTAAACGATAGAATGATGATGATGATGATGATGATGATGATGATGATGATGATGATGATGATGATGATGATGATGATGTTCATCACTTAGAAAGCATAGCAGCGCCTCAGAAGCAAAGTAAACTCGACGAATGGATACCTAAGTCACTGAGCAAGCCTAAGTGGGTGGGTGAACGAGCGAGTGAACAAGTGGTCGAGTGAGCAAGTGGGCCGGCGAGTGGGCGAGTGAACATATGGGCTAGAGAGTGACACGGGGACAACATTTCTCTCCATCCCCACCCCATTCCAGTGGGTCTGTCCCCATCCCCACCCCATCCCCATCAGGTCTGTCCCCATCCCCACCCCATCCCATCCGGTCTGTCTCCATCCCCACCCCATCCCCATCCGGTCTGTCCCCATCCCCACCCATCCCCACCTGGTGTGTCCCCATTCGAAAACAGATAATGCTCACAACTTAAACAGTAACAGCTTCTAAAACAGAGCATACTTCAAATTCAAATTATGATAAACATGCTCAGTGCTCACTCTTAAACAATCAACGCGGACCGGAAGGTGGAAATAAATCGAATATTCAAGTTTTCAATGATAAAGAGCAATGCAAAGACATTGAAAAAGCAGACCTGTGTAGAGTAAATAGGCCTACTGATTATTTCATGCAGTGGACAATGTTAAAACCGTTACCGCGGTAATTGCCGTGATATTATTTCCATCCCCACGGTATTACCGTAAGCTTTTATACCATCCCCACGGTATTACCGCCGGTTCTGACATGATCACCGCTGTTTTTATCGCGGTAACCGCGGTAATACCGCTCTCCCCATTACCGTGTCACTCTCTAATATGGGCTATTAAAGTGGGTGGGTAAGTGAGCGAATAAGTGGTTGAGTCAGTAAGTGGGTGGGTGAGTGAGCAAGTGGTTGAGTGAGTGAACAAGTGGGGGGGGGGGTGAGTGGGCGACTGCGAGTGAACAAGTGGGCGATTAAGTGGGTGCGTGAGCGAGCGAACAAGTGGTTGAATCAGGAAGTAGGTGGGAGAGTGAACAAGTGGTTGAGTAAGTGGGTGGGCGAGTGAGCGAATGAACAAGTGGCTGAGTAAGCAAGTGGGTGGGTGGATGAGTGAACAAGTGGGCGAGTAAGTGGTTGAGCGAGTGATCAAATGGTTGAGTAAGTGGGTGTGTGAATGAGCGAGTGAAAACGTGATTGAGTAAGTGGGTTGGTGTGTGAGAGAGTGAACAAGTGAACGGGTAAGTGGGTGGATCAGTGAGCGAACAAGTAGGCCAGCAGGTCGGTGGACGAGTAATTTTTTTGAGCGACCAAGTGAACAAGTAGGCGAGTATGTGGGTAAGTGGGTAAGTGGGTGAGCGAGTGGACGAGTCTTACACAGATGATGAACCCGAATGTTGTTCGAACTCCGTTCATCCCAAAGAAAAGAAAACATTCAAACGTCCGTCAGTTACTTGTACATCCATCCTTCCAATCACTGAACAACCCTCCTTCCCTCCATCCCTCCCTCCATGCCTCCCTCCATCCATCCATCCATCCATGATCCATCCATCCATCCATGATCCATCCATCCATCCATCCATGATCCATCCATCCATCCATCCATCCATCCATCCATCCATCCATCCATCCATCCATCCATCCATCCATCCATCCATCCATCCATCCATCCATCCATCCATCCATCCATCCATCCATCCATCCATCCATCCATCCTTTACTTCATCCATCCGTCAGTTGCTCTGTATACGTCTGTGTGTACTGCCTCCCTCCATCCATTCATCTATCAATCCATCCATAATCTATCAATCCATCCATCATCTATCAGTCCATCCATCCATCTATCAATCCATCCACTTATCTACCAATCCATCCATATCTCTCTCGTCGGCTAAGACGCACCTATTGAACTCTCTTAGGCAGCCATGTGCACAACGGTTTTGAGAGGTCCGTATAATGCGCTCTATAAAAGCCCAAATACATACATACATACACACATACATACATACATACATACATACATACATACATACATACATACATACATACATACATACATACATACATACATGCATGCATACATAGATACATATAATATACAAAACATGTTGCGTACTGTTCTTGTTTCGTTCGGCATAAGGTCGGTGGCTTCCTCAGCAGACCCAGCACACGTCTCAGCGAACAACTTCATCGTGAAACTTAATTGTCTCAGAAGAAACGCGGACCACAAGGACAAAGTATTAGACATTCCACTCCTTTCCTCCGTTCTCGAGGCCCTTCCTCTCCCGGTTAAAATACCCTTCCCATTTTAAGGATTGTTTCTTCAATGCATTTGCCAGAAAACCTACTTGGGCGCTCCCTAGCGGACACACCCTCTGACAGATGCTCTACTGAGTCTACTCTGACCTGTTGCACGCACAATCACATCTAGCTTAACCCAACTAAATGCTTTTAACTATAAGTGTATTGTATTACACATAATACACAGCGTTCATAAGTATAGGAGCTCTTGGTAATTACTTGTGTTTACTGCGAAGTTAGATCCATCCATCCACCCACCCGCCCACCCATTCACCCATTATCATCGTCATCATCATCATCATCATCGTCGTCGTCGTCCTCATCATCATCATCATCATCATCATCATCATCATCATCATCATCATCATCATCATCATCATCATCATCATCATCATCATCATCATCATCATCATCATCATCATCATTATTACGAACATTTTTAACACGCGCAAAGTCACACAGAAATGTGAATCTGAGACGCGGTTAGCCAGTCACCAGGTGAAGAGCAATTAGATATCCATGTGTTTGAAAGGCAGTGAGAAGTAGTGAGTTTTGAGGCGTCTCTTCAAGGAAGAAGAGGTCGATGAACGGATAAGCATTGGTAGTCGGTTCCATTCCTTGGGGCTGCAGCACGAAATGCACGAGAGCCCATGGCAGTGCTACATCTAGGCTCACCCAAAAGACCCATTACCGGACTGCGTGGCGGGATGTAAGGAGAGAGTAGCGAGTATAGTGGTTGAAGGTAGATAGGAGTGCACATTGTGAGGGTTTCATAGGTCAAGCAGGCCAGTTTATATCTAATTCTGAATTCTACAGGAAGCCACTGCAGTTGATGGAGCAGAGTTAATTAGTTTGAACATTACATCCATCCATCCATCCATCCATCCATCCATCCATCCATCCATCCATCCATCCACCCACCCACCCACCCATCCATCCATCCATCCATCCATCCATCCACCCTCCATTCGTTCGTTCGTTCGTTCGTTCGTTCGTTCGTTCATTCGTTTATTCATTCATTGTATCTGTATAGCGCCTATCCGACATAAATACTCAAAGGCGTTCAATTAGGCCTACAAGCTACAAGCAATACCTCAAAGTATTAGGCTAAATAGACGAATGTCATCCACACTCAAACACGTGTAAGATTTAAGCGTACATAATTTACATAGGCTACTGGAAGCAGCTAGAGAAGTTGACACTCCTCCGCTCTTCAACTTCTTCGCAACCCTTCCCTCTCCAACTCGATGCACAGAAGCGAACTCCTCCAAAGAACTCTATACTCTGTCTTCTTCTTCCTCTTATCCACTATACCCCGTGATCGATCGAGTCGAGCTGTTACGATCGACTTGGCTCGGCCGACGATCGACTCGATCGACTAGTCGACCTCTCGTCGACTCGATCGACTTGGCAAATAAGCGATCGACTTGGTCGACTTTGTCGACTTAGACTGTATCTGAATATGTTTAGGGGTGCCTCAACATGATTGTACTTAGAGAATAGAAGCTCAAAGAAGAGTTTGCGACAAAAGTTGGTGATGTGCCTAAAAAGTCCAATGGTATACGGTAAACTTTTTTCACACATGACCGGGAAAGTTAAAGTCGATCGCTTGCCTGCATGGGTGTCTGAAGGGAGGGGCAAGGGGCATTTTCCCCCCGGATTTTGAAAATATTTTCCAAATATAAAATTTCTTTATTTTTATGATTATTACAACAGTCCCAGCACGCTTTTCAATGCGAAAAACACTTAATTGTTAAAGTAAGTCCTTTGATCATTACTTATTTTAAAAATCGTTTCTAAGCAAACTTTGGTTCTATGCATAAACGTCATTTTACCTCCATAAAAAATGTGGCCTCCCTACAAAATGTTTTGCCCCCTAAAAAATTCCTGTGGACGCCCATGCTTGCCTGTATTGGCATCTGGAGCAGGCATTGATCAGCTGCTTGCAGTTCCATACTTACCAAATGAGACCAGAGAAATAACAACCGCTGCAGTATTCGCAGGTATCGAAGGTTGGGGTATGAAGTCACGCATCTGTGCCTGTGTGGCATGGCTTTCGACATCACATCGTCAAACACAGGTCTTAAATCACTTGCATGCACTCTTATAGAGGAGAAGTTGGGCAAACGTCTGTTATCTTTTGCCTGTCGACATCATATTCATGAGATAATCCTGGATAAGATCTATTCACTGACATTAGCTCCTTCTTCTGGACCAAATATACAGATGTTCAAATGTTTCCAATCCTTCTGGGCCGATATTGATCATGCTGCTTTCCGTGCAGGTTTAGATGATGTTGAAGGCAGGAGAAAGATCACACCAGGCAAAAGAGCTGAAGTTTTGAACTTTGTTGACCAGCAACTTCAGGAAACTCAGCCACGAGGTTACCAGGAAGTGCTCATTCGTGTCATCATATTTCTGAGAGGCATCCCTCTGAGTGAAATTCATTCCGTGCTCCAGCTGAATTCACTTCACCGAGCAAAATGGATGGCGTGCTTGTTACACGGATTCGAAATCTTCATCCAGGCAGATGATGTCCAGTTTAAGCTGACAGCTAAAGAAGAATATGGTCTACTTGAGCATCTCTGCTTTACCATAGCAGGTGGATACATCCACGCATGGTTTGCAGCGTCGATGTCAACTTTGGCTCCGATTAATGACCTACTGTTCCTGGAAAGGTTGCACTACTCCGCAATAAATAAGGTCATACATGCTGGTGCGGTGCAGAAGCTAGTGGGCCTCCTGGAAACAGCAGTCCACCAAAACGAATCACCATGATGGGTGATCTTTCAGCAAACAGAAATCTAACTTTTTTGTCACTCAGCAGAGTATTCAATTCTTCATAGCATTGAGCTTGCTCGTAGAATTCCTTTAGATTGATCTTGGTCTGTGGTGCTACAATTCTGAATTCAAAACAGCGCTGAAGTATGTCAAGGCACTGAAAGTTGTAAACGACAGGGCAGCAAGAGGCGTGGCTCTGATTCATGAGTTTTATGCTGATCTGACCAGAAACGAAGATCCGAAACACTTTCTCGAAGTAGTTGCTGAGCATAAAAAGTTGTTCACAGACTTTAAGAAATCCACAGCTGTGGCCGGACCGAAATGCTAGACATTAGCGTTTTACAGTAGACAGTCTTTTGTATTATGTGGTTTTTATGTTGAAGACTAGAACCATTTTCAGAACTTACTTTGTTAGTCCTTTAATTAGCTGTTCATTACACAGTGTTACTGCTTCTGGTTAATAATGCATGCACTGCTAGACAGTAGACAATGAATACAGTGTGTTCACTGTTTAGAATTTATACTAATTAGCAGCTCACTGTTAGTTAAGATTTATAAATTTTCAACCAGATATGTATCTATACTATACTATACTGAACTACAGGCTGAGACGGACAGTATAGATACATATCTGGTTGAAAATGTATAAATCTTAACTAACAGTGAGCCAAAATTTAAACACAAAATAAAGCAAGCATTGAGAGTAGACATATTCATATCCATATTCATATTCCTCCGCCTACGCAGGCAGGCACTAGCGTAACTAGCCATGCACGATACAGCAGCAGCGGCCTATCAGCAAAACAGTTCCGTATCGTTGTCAGTAGGCCTATAGCAGGGGTGGCGAACCTTTTTTTTATACCCAGGGTGTCCCATTTTAGCGGGACTTGTCCCTTAGGGACATCCTTTTATAACACTAAACTGATAACTGTTGTTTTCTGTCACTGTTAATCTGCAGTTTGTGTGTTGTAATAAAAACGGATTTGATTTGATTTGATTTACTTCCCAGTTATCTATCTGTTTGGGTTTTCGTTCTGAAATCCACGTCTGCTTAACTCAGCTTGGGTAGTAATATGCAGTTTAAATGTTTCGTAAAGGGACCTAGATTACGGTTTTCATTTACTTTTCAATAGTTATCCGCGGGAATGGGTTGAAAAATTGGTAATCCTCCAGTTTAGGTGCTTTAATTATTTTTCATTGGAATCCTTTACATTATTCTTTGGTCAATATTTTCATCGATCTTCCAGCTTCCAGTTTGAGCTTCATTTTCATCGCTATTCCAGCTTCTAGTTTGACCTTTAATTTTTATCGAGAATCCAGCTTTTAGTTTAAACTATGTTTTCATCGAGAATCCAGCTTCAAGTTGTTTTACTACGAAATGTTTTCATCACTCATCCACGGCAATTATATCGGCGCTAAACCATAGCCTATAGTTTCATCGCAATTCCAACTTCTTGTTTCAGTTTTAGCCTATTATGTAATATTTTCATCAGTCATCCGGCTCTAGTTTCAGTAATATTTTCATCAGTCATCCAACTTCTGGTTTGAGTTATATTTTCATCAATCATCAAAATTTCTGATTACTCTCCATTATTAAAGTGTACATTTACTTAAAGCACCCAAACTGGAGGATTACCGAAAAATTACCTCGGTACCCGTATCGTATGCCCAAGAGGTTAGCATAGGCCTATATAAAGCGCTTTACTCTGCCTTCAAACCGTCAGTTCAAAGCGTTTCGTAGTCCAACATTGTTCGTTAGAAAACGACCGAGTTCAGCTAAAGATCTTCACAAGAATAGAGAGAATTGTTGGTTCGCATTTACTATAAAGTTTGAGTGAATATTCGTTAGAAAACGACCTCAGAAATGGCTTCATGCAAACAGATTTCACTTAAGATGAAGGTATGTGGCAGAATTTAAGAAAACATCCATTACTTACATCTGTCGGTGTTTTAGAAACGTTTTTAAATTTTGTGCGATATGATGATGATGGTGATGATGATAACGACAATTTATATGACGCCGTAATGCGGCCATACCGCTACAAGGGCGCCTCACAACCTCTATATATGCAGCTTCCTAAATTTATTTAGTCCTGTGATTTGTTCCTGGTTTTGTTGTAACATGAACCCTTAACACGGAAGCCATCTGCAATCATTCTATTTAGGCCTAGTCTATAATCTCCTAACCACAGAAGGCCTAGTCGATTTTCGTGATTTTTCGACTGCTTTTAAGCAACAACATATAATAACAGCTTGCTTTTAGCAAAATTCTGTAGGCTATTGATCGAAAATTAGGTCTATATAGATTCTGCATTTAAAAGTCCATTAAGTCAATTGAAAGTAAAAGTTTATTTTACAATTAACAAATAATTTATGGTGGCCGGTCTCATATGCACGTGGCATCAATCACTGAAAAGCTGAGAGGCCTTGTGAGGCAGAGAACGACTACAATGTTTAGATTCATAGGCGTAGACTCTGGGGGGAGGCAGCCGGGGCAAGTGCGCCCCCCAATAATCGAGGAGCCGCGGCAATGCCCCCCAAATCGAGAGGATAATTTTTTGAAATATTAAAATATTATGTTTTAATATAGACAAACTTCTTCAAACACTGGAAAACAGAGACAAAGAACTAAAATACTATCAGAAATTCATAATAAAAACAAAAATTTATTTATATCTTCAATATGAAACAAATTTACATGTAAACAAAACCCACCCAATTTCGACAATGTCTTATTTCTCGACACCATACTAATATCATGTAATGTGAAGGAAGGGCCTGCTGTAGGCTATTCCAACTTACTGCTGGTATCATCTAGTTGAGAAATTGCTATTTCTAAGCACCAGAAGAATATTTCAGGTCCGTGTGATTCAGCAAAAAAGAGGGAGGGTAGTGACAAAACAGGAGTTTTTATTGCATTAAATCTGGAAAAAATAACTTACAATTACAAATATGGTGGATTTCTCTCAAATTAGCTAAATTTAACTATGTAAACGACTAAAGAAAGAACTTGGAACAAATTTTTTCCTGACCGAATTTCACACTTTCTGGATAATCACCCATTACATAACAGAAAGCCTCTAAGGCTCGCTGATTGTCCAGACCAGAGGCGAACAGTTTTTTTTTCGTTTTTTAAGACAAGAAACAAGAAACCCACAAACGTTTGATTTTTTTTATTAATTTCCTATTCCATAGTAGAATTTATTTCAATAATATTGATTTAATGATCTGTAATTTCGAAAATTGCAATTGAAGTAAACTGAGTTTGGAGCTCTTGTTCGTGCCATTTTTTAATGGATTTTATGATCCGAAAATCTTGAAAACAAAATAACCAAAACAACAACAAGACCGAACTTTTCACACAGGCCTATCTGGACTGATCTCCCTGCTCCCAGTGCTTCTGAATCGTTGCATCGATTTCCTTTCGACTGTTTACGAACTATTGCACTTAAATCTCTGCTATTATTATTAGTATTATTATTACAAAAAACCATAAAACCAAAACAACGAAAAAAACAACTTTTCATCTTGAAAAAAACTAGATTTTTTGCACTTCTGGTCTCTGAAAAAACTTGGTTTTTTGCAACTCTGGTCCAGACCTCCATGCCCCCCCCCCAATATTTTGGACAAGTTTACGCCAGTGTTTAGATTACATTAGATAATTAGTCTAATTGAGGTACACAGTCGGCTGCTCATCGCTCTGACGCATCCTGTATCTGGGCGTTATTTACTATACGCGGACAATCAGTGGGTTATTATGAGCAGCAGAAAAATTTATTCTAGGCTTGGACTTTTGTGGTATGATGAATATCGACGCACATGTCACAAAAAATTTTTTGTCACATGAGTCATTTTCCGGTATTTGGCTAAAATGGAAATACGGCTGTCCCCGGTCATTTCTCAGAAAACAATACCTAATCTGATCATGCTAAGTGATTAGATTAAAACGTTATTGATCAGTCAACAATTTAAGACCTTTGAAAGTAATTCAGAGCAATAGAATAATTTATGAAAATTTAATTTGAATTTAAAATGTTCCACTCCGTTACCGTCCCTAGGCTATAGTACATATTGATTCGTCTACAATTTCAAAATAACTTGCATTAAACCAAAAAATGTGTATGTTTCTTTTATAATAAACATAATTGTATATTTCTAAAAACAACTTTGTGAACGGGATCTTCAGTATAATTTTTAAAAATATATTCTAACTTGTCCCCGGAAAATTATGTCCGCTCCGTTAACATGTAAAAATGATCTCGTATCTCACAACCCCTTCAGTTCTTTGGTCTCGCAACTTAACACATCTCTTCTGTGAAGATCTATGTAAGTAAGTATGTCTTAATACAGGATCTGAATGCTAAGACAAATTTCTTACAAATTTTCATTTATTACGTACCTGATGTGTTTTTTTAAATATACATCCACTCCGTTGCTGCATTTTTGCAATGATCATGAATAAATTTAATTAAAATAATATTTTTAATATAACATTTATAAGCTATATAATGAGTGTACCGACGACTAATGTGGACGCATGAGAGATAATAATTATAATATTTACCGTGCTGATACACAATTTGTCCACTCCGTTAAATGTCCACTCAATAACCATAAATGTGACCCTTGAGGTACTAAAATTTATTCCACTGTCAGGATACGTCTTCTACTTAAATTATCATTTCTAATACAACTTATATAACAATATATGACATTTGTAATACATTTTTGTTTCGGCAGACTGTTTTTTTTAAGTTCACTTTTCACATTCTGTGCTCAATTCTCGACAGATGGTAACGGAGCGGAACTTTTTATGGTAATTTTTTTAATGTAATTTTGATGTTATGAGCAGATTTTTAAGACATCATAAATATTTTAATGTTTTTTTGTTCATTTGATTACTGGTAATGATTGACTCAAGTGATTTTTATTTTGTTATTTGGCTCATAAAAATACAGTCAACTTTACATTAATTATATTCCCTATTTTTCTTTCGGTAACGGAGTGGAATTTCTTAAAAAAATTTAAAATGTGATGGAATTAAATAATCATATGTATTGTAATTTCTTTTATATTTATTTTATAAACATTAATACTAAAAACATATTGGCATGTCAAACTACGCAGTAGGAAGCTGTCTACTATATATAAATAGCTCATATGTGTTTTGGTAACGGAGTAACGGAGTGGACAAACATTTTCTTAGGGCTATTTTCTTTCTGCTAAAAACTTCATAATTTTACATATTAGTGCAAAACAAAATATATATTAGTGAAATAGAAACATTAAAGACTAGCTGGTTTACCCGGCGTTGCCCGGGGTTATAAGTTTCAATCCCTGTAGCGAATAAGCAACAAATTTCGGTATAAGTTTAAATGCGTGTAGCGAATAAGGAAGAAATTTAGGCGACCTGTGGGGGAGACTGCTTCGCAGTCTAGGCGTGGACTGACTGCTTCGCAGTCGCCCTGTGGCGACGACTGCTTCGCAGTCTCCCGTGGACTGACTGCTTCGCAGTCGCCCTGTGGCGACGAATGCTTCGCAGTCACCCGTGGACTGACTGCTTCGCAGTCGAAGAGGGTGAACCCGGCGTTGGCGGGTTCAAGAAAACGCCATAAATCTAGCCCTCACTGCCCTTAGTAAAGAAAAGTCTTTGAAGATACAATTTTGCTGTAAAACGACGAATATAGTTCGAATCGATCGTAATAAAATTTTGTGCGAAAGTAAACAACTTCGTTATGCGCATTATTAATGACGTTGTGGAATACCGGCGCCATAAATAGAACCGCTTTGCAGTGGAAGCGTGAGGGACGGTCGGTTGGGTAGAGTTTTTGGGGATTTTCACCATACTAGCGGTGAAAAGGGGGTAAGCGAACCCCTCCACTGGGTGTCCGATGCCGAGGCCGACACAGCAGTGAAGGTTTCAAGTGAAAAGGTGCAAAATTGTAGAAGTTAAGCCCGGTCAAACAGACAGAGGACAGAGAGACAGACAGACAGACACACAGACTTCTCGCTTTATTTATATAGATTTGCTTCCCCCCAAAATCAATGTAATTTGCAAAAAAATTTTTTTACTTCTTCAAATAGTGAATGTGACATATTACCGGAAAATGACTCACGGATGTGTTTTACCTATTTCTCAGACGCTGCTGGATGGGTCACTTGGTTATACACGCTATTTTGGGCGGACGAATTTTAGATTCCAGTCAGATTTCTTCCCATAAGTGAAATTTCACTGTAGGCCTACGTGCAAAGCAATGCCTTCGTCCCAACCGCTGATGATAAACAATGTTCCCTCTAATTTTTTTCCGCCGTGCGCGCATTGGCCTGCCGCGTGAGCAGCAACATTTTGTAATCTTTAAGGCCTACTAAATATTGTACGTGCAAGGTTGTACATCTGTTCAAGTTCTCTGCCCCTGGGCAGGCTCTAACTTCGAATGGCTAAATGCAATTCGAGAAGTTTAGAGAGGTGGTTTCTCGTCGCCTTTCCATCGGTGTTTTTACTGAGACACCATCTCCTGCGTTGATGTCCTCCATCGTCCTTCTTTCAGACTACTTATTTCGCGAGACTTGATTATACCGGCGAGGACTCGGTCGTCCACTGCGATCTTTGTTCCTAGTGGGGTTACCTCGTGAAGGTGGCGTGGGCGTGGTGGGCATTTGGGGTAGCAAAGGCGTTTAGAAAGGATTGTTCCTCCATTTTCACCATAAGACTTACATTAAAAACTTAGAAAATCGCATCATATAAAACGAAAGAGGCTTAAGTCAAGTTGAAGTAAGTAAGTAGCATTTATATAATAATTATTACGGAATTAGGCCTACATATATGCTGTAGACACATTTCAAATTGATGATTACATGAACAAATGTAATTGACAAGTACAACTTCTTCAAGTTGTGTGCCCTTATATGCCCGGTCAAACATCCGATGACGCCAATCAACATAGCAACTAATCGATTAATCGATTCACAATACTACTTTCTACGATTGCATTACCAATGTATACATCGTTCAAGTTGTTTCCTAAACAATTACTTCACGTCTATAAATGGCTATAAAATCCTTGTAGGGTAGGCTATAAAAAGGCCCAAAACTTAAGCTAAGATTTTCTCGCGTCTGTCTTTGTGAGATTGCTAAAGAGCATAGCCTACACGTGAACCAGTTCAATTTGTTTGACCAGAATAAAAATCTTAATTCTGATTACACAGTCCAGGCGGACAACCTGAAGTCCATTACGCATTTTGTCTTCTTTGCATTCATAAGGCTGAAGCCACGTTCACACTGCATGCTAGATGAATCGGTAAATATCTTGAAAATTCCTACCTTACAGTTTTCGATTGCAATGTATTTAAAGTCACGATACTGCTTGCAAGCCTGCTTCTCGTATTCGTCGCCAGTTTTGTCAAGTAGTTTACAGTATTTCACTGCTAATCTAGCAATCTCGGTTTGCCAAAAATCGTAACTTTCTGTGTCTGCCAACAGGCATAGCTCACTTCCATTTGAGTATTTCATCTTCTGGAAATCTGCGGTCATACGTAGTGTGTACAGGTCACATGGCTTTGTAGAGAGATACAGAGACAGACTGCTACAGAGACAGAGTGAGAGAAACCAGAGAGACGAACAAGGCAGCTATTATTTCGAACACCCTCGGTCATGGGTCAGAGATGAGTGATCTGCCGTTAAAGGGTTGCAGCTGTTGTAAGCTTCCGAATTATGCCTGGCTGCATATTAGTGTGTACAACTGAGTGTCGCTTCTTTTGGTCCACTACTCTGACACATCGGGTGACTTAGACAGACCCCACACATACGAATACATCTGTGGCCGTCTGCATCAATTAGGTCCTGTCATGAAGCGTCCGTCCTATACAGGCTATAGTGCAGAGAGGCCGACATCTACGCGGGGAGACATTTCTTAACACAAGCCTTGTTTGGCCCTTTGAACATCGTAGGCTAAATATGTCATCAGCTGGGAAAATGGGCAAAATTTAACATCGAAAATAAAAATTAGAGCTCACGAAATTTGTGCGCTAGGAGGAAATGTTGTGCGCGCTAGTTTGAAATGCCGTGCGCGCGCGCGCACGCGCGCAGCTTAGAGGGAACATTGATGATAAACATAAGTTTTGTTCAAAGAGCGACAAAACCACGCGTGTAGACAAGGAGAAGGTCTTGAAAATATTCGTCGTGAACAGGGTTACCTTGAATAGGTAGTACCGATAAATTTTCCAAACGTTTCAAACAGAAGCTCAATTTATAGGCTTCTGTTCTTCTTCGCCTGCAGTCAGAGCAACAAAGTATTTAGTCTGCAATAGTTTTCGCTTGCCCTATAGCATTAAATTGAATTAAATCGTTTACTAAAATTATTAACAGCAAAGTTTAGTAAACATGATTGAATGTAACCAAAGTCATGACAAGGCGAGTAAAATTGGATGGATTTTGGTGTGCCATCGGTTGATGCCTTGTACATTAGACATCGTAACGATAGAAGTTACTATTGCTGCTGCTGCTACTACTACTACTACTACTACTACTACTACTACTACTACTACTACTACTACTACTACTACTACTACTACTACTACTACTACTACTACTACTACTACTACTACTACTACTACTACTACTACTACTACTACTACTAGGCCTACTACTACTACTACTACTACTACTACTACTACTACTACTACTACTACTACTACTACTACTACTACTACTACTACTACTACTACTACTACTACTACTACTACTACTACTACTACTACTACTACTACTACTACTACAACTACTACAACAACAACAACTACTACCACTGCTGCTACTACTACTAGGGCCTACTACTACTGATAATAATAATAAATTCGGAGCGTTATGATGCAGGCTGAAGGACTATTTACGTAAACATTTAGGCCCATTCTTCTGTTAGGTTTTCTCATTTTCTTGGGGTCGAGAGTCCTGCTGCACCTTTTCCTAAACTTTCATATTTATCAAAGCCTGCACTGATATTTGTGACACGAAAAAGAATAAGAAAACGAAACGGATAAAAGATAAGAGATTAATGACAAGAGATATAAAATTAAGAGATAGAAGATCAGAGATAAAAATTAGGAGAATTATTAACCTATGAAGGAGATAAAAGATCATTAAGACGATAAAAGACTTCTAAAGCGTAGCTTGAAGATGATTCGATGGCACAATTCTCGGATCGTTTGATGAAGCGAACGCAATTATGATTTTCTTGTTGCCGTTGATTGACTATAGTCCATGTCTTGACTGATTATTTGCAGGATTGGACACTTTGTCTTTTGCTCTTCGTCGCGTTGACACGCCACCTGGTGTCCGGCGCCCCTCTGACGACGGAAGCATCTCTTTCGCCATCTGTCGACCTCAATGTCACGACGTCCGGCAATTACAGCGAAGGTCATTTGGAAGATGGACAGTCGATAACCACGGCTCCGGGTGATGACTTGGCCAGCGGTGAGCAGACAACGCAGTCAGAAGATGATGGAGAGATGGAAGTTTCAGAAGAAGTGCAACTTCAAACGGTAACCATGGCAACGCAGCCCTCCGGTGATGATGCACTGCAAACGTCAGAGCTTCCGGAAGCATCGAACGGTGCCAGTCAGCAGCCAGAAGTGAGTTACGACAGTCCAGTCGACGATCGGTGCATCTCGGCCAAACTGGTAGCGGCGATCGAAGGAGACACTCAGCTGCAGAACCTGGCCAAGAGAGACTCAGTCTGCAAGTGGAACTACGTGTACGACGTCAACCCAAGGCGAGTCCCTGAGTTGCTGATGAAGGCCGAATGCCAGACTCTGAATCAGCCACCGACCGCAACCGAGACGCGCAGATGTGAACCTGTCTACTTCTACGTAGCCGTGAAGAAGATGGACGCCAATGGGCAATGGACCGACTGCCAGGAGAGCCTTCCGGTCGCCTGTGTCCTCGCCAACAGCGCCGCTCCGCAGACACAAGAGGCTCTCAACCAAACCGATGGGGAAGAGGATTACAATCATCCAGGTGGAGTGACAACTTCACCGGATTCAGCCCGAGCTCGGGACCGAAATGAGGGCGAAGAGGACTACAGAGACTAAGAAGGACGGAATCCACCGGAAAGACAATTCGTCCACCGGTGCCGCCAACGCATTCTCATCAGGCGTCAGGAACATTTCCAGTCACTGATATCGAGTGCTAGCGCTCAACTGCAGAACCCCTGGCACTTTCGCAGGCCTCCGGTGGATGGCGAGCCTCTCCCAGCCTCAGCAAGCGAAGGGACTCAGCCTAAGATAACTGTTGGATCGTTTGCCTTAAAATCGTGTGAAACGAATTTAAAATATTCGTTGATTATATATCGCCTGATTCCGTTTTAGAGTTAAATAGCATTTTATATTAATTTATTTATTTAAGAATTTTTTGAATATTTATTTTCTTTAAAAGAAACACTGCCTTGAGTCGTAATTATATTGCAGACAATCATTCCTTGCGTATTTTAAAGACCAATCTGTGTTTTATTTGCCAATTTCTGTTATGTGTCTTTCTATTTGTCAAGTTTCAATCGGTTGTGACTCATTGTTAAAGGAGCTTCCTGTTGTGGTCGAGACTGGCTGGAGGGGGAGTAGCTGGAGTGACGGTGACAGGGAAGGAAGGACGGACTGAAGATCGAGAGAACAGAGGGATATCAAAGGAAAGGGAATGATGCGGAGATGGGTGGAGGGAGCCAAGGAAAATCGGATATTAGCTACGGGTCTCGAGTCTCTCGACCACAATTATTGCCTTCTCGTGTTATTTGTCTCCCAAATCAAGGGCGACTAGTTGTAGTCATTCCAATTGGCATTCCGTGTTTGCCATTCGCATGTGATAAAGTTAAACTTTAGTCTCAGTTGTTCGTTTCTTAATCGTTTTTGAATCTTATTTATGTCGATCTTGCAAAAAGATTTCGTGCATAGACCTGCGAACAGTATGTGTTTTGTTTGTACCTCAAGAGAAATATTTTCTTTGACGTTAAGATGTTAACTTTGCGCATGTAATCTACGTTTTGAAATTTTATGATACATGGTTATATAGGTGTGTGATGACTCTATATTGACATAATCAGCTAAAGAAATTCTACGTGAGAGCCACCATATTTATTCACAATGTGTATGGCATTTTACATCTGTTTAAATTATATTTATATCTATTATACATTTCGAAATCAACTCGGATTTGTTATTTTTTACAACGGGACATAAGCATGCAGTGCATAGAAGTAAGCAAGTATGTATGTATGCATGTACATGAATGCATGTTTATGTATACATATATCAAGGCAACTAATAGATCGCTTTTAGACCTCAAAAAGCGCTACACACATGCCTATCCAATAAGTGGATTTTAAAAGAATTTGAAACTGAATGCACAGTGTCAGTTGATGGTCAAATGGATCTGTTCTTGAAAGTACAATTGCAAAGCTTCCGTGGTGTAAAACGGCTTTGTCCGTTTGCACACTACTTAAAAGCACCACTGCGCGATGGTGTAGTGGTTAGCGTGCTGGGTTGTCAACCGAAGGGTCGGGGTTCAAATCCCCGGGGCAGAATTAGTGTTTCGAGATTTCTGCCTCACATGCGCCGCAAGTGAACTCAGCTTTGATGACTACACTGACTATGCGCCGTCAGTGGGAAGATGATACGGCTAGGGAGAGGACTGGCCATCCAACCTTATATGCCGAGGCTAAGTAAAATGAAGTCGATTACACTTCATTCCCGTAATTGCCTCTCAGGTTATAGGTTAAGGGGCTGCTCTTCTTTTCTACGAGCACCAGACACTATAATTATGCGATTATGAGATCCAGTTCAATGTAAACAGTTGTGTCTCTTGATTCTCCGTTTCTCAATGGGGCAACATTTTCAAATAGAGAATGCGGAAGGCCAAAGGAAGTGAGTCTAACGAAGTAACATGCATTCAGATTGTTTGGTAGGTTTTGGCCACATTAACTTCGGCCATTGCCATGCGGTGTGGCGGTTGCTTCAGACCTGAAACTTTTACCATTGTCTGAGAGAACATCAAAGAACAATGGTGATTATCAATCGAAAGTCTTCTAATGCGATTTTTATGGCATTGCGTATAATTTGTCTGACAATAACATGTAGGCCCTATACTTTGATTTTTAAGGTCCATTGGACTGCAGGTGGCTCGTCTGATTCAAATGCTGGTGTAGGCGTTGGTCCTACTTCTGGCAGTGGACATGTATGTAGGTATGTGTTTATGTATGTTTGATTTTGTGTGTATGTGTGTATATATGAATGTATGTATGTAGGCATGTATGTATGTATGCAGGAATGTATGTATGTATAATGGGTGTTAGTTCGTGTGTATGTATGCATATATGTATGTGTGCATTCATGCATGTATGCATGTCCTATATATGTGTGCATAAATGTATGCATATAGGTAATAACAATCATGTGTGAATGCAATCATACATGCATACAAACATACAGACATGTATGTATGCAAAAATATATTCAGACATTTTTTTCAGTAGTATTAGTAGTAGTAGCAGCAGCAGGAGCATCAGCAGCAGCAGCAGCAGCAGCAGCAGCAGCAGAAGCAGCAGTGGTAGCATAACTATTATTATTACGCGCTTACTAAGCGCCACTACCTAATGACCAAGCATCAATCGATGGCGCTGAGCAATTGTGAGTGAAGGACATGCTCAAGGTCATTCCAGAGTATCCACCTCAGACGAAGTTCGAACTCGTACTCTCCACCTTACGCGGTGAGCGTCTAACCAATGGGCTCTAGTGTCCCAATAAACGTCATACTGCATAATGTAATGTTCTGTAGAAATTTATTTAGCGCACCTACAGAAACTCTCACGTGTTGGAGCCGAACATGAACCGATCAATTAGGAAATCCATGGTAACGTTTCCCGTTGAATGTCGTTCTATTCATCGCCTACATTACAGAGGTGGGCAAACTACGGCCCGCGGGCCGGATACGGCACGCCAACACTTTTTATCCGACCCCCACAATTCTTCAGAAAAGTTAAACAAATTCAGACCGCGAGAAGTTTTCTTCGTTTTACCCACGTGGCGTTGCTCTCTTACTTACTATTCCGGTCTCGTCTTTAATAATAACTCTGTGCATTAACTCTGCCGATCTGTCCCACTTCCCTGCAGAGGTTTTGCAAATGATCTATATACGCAGAAGTGAAATCCGTTCAAGTAAAGCTAATGTTGCTTTCAAAGCAGATGAAAAAAACAAAAACTTTCCTACCCTGCAGTTGCAAACTGCAGGGAAGGGAAGGAAATACACAGCCTTCGGCTGTCAAGTTTGACTGAAGAGTTCTCCAGACGATTTGTGGATTTTAAATCAATTGAGACTGAATTCGCTGGGCTTAGTATATCGTTCACATTTGACATTGACAATTAGGCCTACCTCATATATGCCTACGGAACTTCAGCTGTAGTTAACCGACCCACAACGTGACATTGTTCTCAAAGAACAGCTCAAATGATCAGACCTGATAACACTCTTTTCTTCGCTCAGGAAGGAAAAATTCTAAAATATACAAACTTTTGCTTTAAAAATGTATGTTTTATTCGCTTCCATTGCACTTACATCTGTCAGCAAAGATTTTCAACTATGAGATGATAAACAAATCCAAGTACATGTCTCAGTTAAGTGATCTTTAACTCAAACTGTGAATTGCAACCAGCGCAATAACTCCGGATTATAATAATTATATTCTTTATTATTTCAAACCGACAGACGCAGTAAGATTACATTGAAACATGAAAGTACAATCAAGATCTTAATTAAACACACGGTTTGGCAGCCATGCAAGGCGCCCCCCAGAGGAGGGTTACGGGAATCGATCCGCGTACCTTATGCTCTCCTGGCCATGAGTGTTACCATTACTCTATCCCCCATCCCCAACTTGAAACTTGTTAAGAAACTTGTTAATTAAATGCATGCATGTTCACAGTCGCATACATCTCATTAGTAACAGACAAAGAGTATTTAATAATTATAAGTAAACTTCTTTTCATGTTAGTTGTTATTAAAAGTTAAAAATGTGTTATCCGGCCCTCCGAATTTGCAAAAAGCTTGCCCACCCCTGATATAGTATATAGCCTTATTTATAAACATTATACATAAGGCATATCCGCAATGTTAAGAACTGAACGTGTGTTCAAAGGCAGTTCACAATCACTGCCGTTAGCCCAAGCGAGAACATGGACCACAAAGACGCGCGCGTACATGTATACATACTTACTTACATACCAGCCTTAGCATTGGCATGGTGTAAGAGATAAGTGGTGGAAACACTGCCTATACTTGCTATGTAATATTTTTGACTAGACTTATTTGTATTCGGTAGGTGGCGCTGGGTAGCGCCAGTTGATCGACGTTGGACGTTGATTATAGGAATAAACAAGAATATTTGCCATTAATTTCATATTTACGAATTGAAAATAAATCGATATTTAGTTTATATTTTTCATATTTACGGATTGAAAATAAATCGATATTTAGTTTATACTTGCGTAACAATAATATATTGTTATTCAGTCTGGTTAGTTCCCGTTGTTATTGTTGTGGTTAATGAAAGAAATATATTTATTTATAATAAACACCATGGTTTGATGCATTTCTAATAATAATAATAATAATAATAATAATAATAATAATAATAATAATAATAATAATAATAATAATAATAATAATAATAATAATAATTATAATAATATAATAATGATAATGATTATGATAATGATAATGATAATAATAATAATAATGATCAGTGCTTTTTTTCAGCCGGAACGCACCGGAACGGCGTTCCGGCACCTTTTTTCAGTTACTAAAAAATTATTTATTTTAATAAGAAACAATAATTAAGTTATTTTAATTTAATTTCCGTGTTTTGAACTGTTTTCAGTGTTTATTGAGACCCCTACCAACCCCCAATCCCGTTTTTGTCGGGATTTTAGTCCGCCCATAATTGTTCCGTTCCGGAACCTATTGTTACGTTCCGGAACCTTTTTTTCTAGAAAAAAAGCACTGACAATGATAATAATAATAATAATAATAATAATAATAATAATAATAATAATAATAATAATAATAATAATAATAATAATAATAATAATAATAATAATAATAATAATAATAATAATAATAATAATAACAGGATTTAAGTGCCAATATTCGTAGACAGTCGAAGAGAAATCGATGTAGCCTAACCATTCAGAAGCATTTTGGTTGGCAATGGTTGCATGTCGCTTACGGCACCCTCTGTGTATCCCACTAAAGTACCGAAAGAAGAATACCCCGAGATGGTGTTCTGACAGCAAAACACTATCTTTGCGATATTCATTTTGAGTCGAGGTTTATCTTGAAAACTTATAAACAATGGTCAGGTTATAGAGACAGAACGTGGGAGGTGGGAGTTAACGAAAGATACAGAACCTACAATTTTTCCTAATATACCACCATATTTGAGTCGTAAGATTGCAAAACCCACGTCAGCCAAAAGTTCGTATTCCAACTAAACAAAATGAACCGACAAGTATTGATGAACTTCCATGCAGGTCCGATGAAATTGTGGACATCGATATGGACTGCGACGAGTTTAATTTAAGCTCGTCACACACACCTGGTAGGCCTAGCATCACAATCTGTTTAAAATGTAAAAAATTTGCCTAAGAAAGATATGTTAAAAATAGAATAATTCGGCGGCAGAAGACGAAAATCAAGGAACTCAAGGTTCAGTTTAGCCAGGCATTACTGAGAAATAAAAAGTTAGAGCAAGAATTAAAGGATTGTGAGGACTTCTCTCCGCAAATGAAGATGGTGTTATCTCAAGCTAAAAAGAACACGCAGGCAAAATCCCACACCGGTGTCAGATATGATCCAGAATGGATTTTGGATGCTCTGCTAATTCGGTGTAAATCCAAAGCTGCATACAAGATGTTGCGTGACAATGGCTACTTGCCTTTACCATCTATCGGAACACTGAATCGGAAAATTAAATCCATGCGCCCAGAATTCGGCATGTGAGGCAGACAAGCAACGTTTTGCGTGTAGCCTACAGTATTTGCCGAGGCAAATAGTGCCGGAAAGTGGGATATTCGGCCGAGGCAAATGTCCGAGGCGATTTCCCGTTATGCCCTAATGTTAAGTATTTTTAATTACTGATTTCTTAATTTCATATCTTAAACAATATCAGCTGTTGATATACTGTTTCAATTACTTCAGTTGTTTTAAATGTGATTGGCTGACTTAGTTTCAATCAAACCACCTGTTGATGAACTTTCAAAATATGAAAATGTAACATTGACTCGTGCTCAGTTTATTTTTTGGACTAATACTGGTAATAATCAGTATTGAAGAACAATAAGGTATATGATGAGTACAGGACATATTCCCCGGACATATTCCGCCTCCCCCCACACCCATGTGCCCCTCCGGACAAATTCCCCTCTGCAATTAGCAATCACACCACTTCCAGTAAATGATCAATGAGTCTTTGCTAATTCATGTTCCTTAAATCAATTCCTATGAAATTGTCAACCTTGAAAGTGGTGAGAGTCGTACAGATCCTGATGTTGGAGGGTAGTAGTTGTAGTAGGTAGTACTAGTACTAGTAGTAGTAGTAGTAGTAGTAGTAGTAGTAGTAGTAGTAGTAGTAGTAGTAGTAGTAGTAGTAGTAGTAGTAGTAGTAGTAGTAGTAGTAGTAGTAGTAGTAGTAGTAGTAGTAGTAGTAGTAGTAGTAGTAGTAGTAGTAGTAGTAGTAGTAGTAGAGATTTGTGTGCCATAGTTCGTAGACGGTCAAAGAGAAATCTATGCAACGATTCAGAAGCACTTGGAGCAGGGAAATCAGTCCAGATAGGCCTTTGTGAAAAGTTCAGTCTAGGTATTTTTTTAAATGGTGAGAGTCGTTCAGAGATCCTGATGTTGGAGGGGTGGATGAGATGAAAGATTTTGTTGCAGCTGTAGTGCGACACCAATAAAGGACAAGGGTTCGGGTTCCAGATGACCGCACATTTCTCGAGGGAATGTGGTTGTGAAGAAGGTCGGAGAGATATGAGGAGTTTTTGTTGTGATACAGTTATAGGCCCTCACTTTTACTTTACTTTACTTTACTTACTTATTTACTTCACTCCCTCACCTTTACTGAACATATCTCGACTCTGACTCGCTCCTGCTTCTTCCAACTGAGACAACAGAGCTATCAGGCGATCCACTGTACCTACTGTCTTTACCTCCATTGTGCATGCATTCATTTGCTCTTGGGTCGACTACTGTAACTCGCTCCTCCTCAGTCTCCCCATGCTGCGCCTCTCCCCCTCCAATCAGTCTTAAATGCTGCTGCTAGGCTCATAACACGTCTTCCTCGCTTTGCTCATATCTCCACATATGTATGACTGAAGTCTTACACTGGCTCCCGATTACTTCGCGTATCAAGTACCTTATAAGATCCTCCTGGTTTCCAAATCCCAGCTATGGCTTCCCCTAAATACCTATCTGACCTTATGAGGCAACCTCTCTCTGCAACTTCTGCTCGTCCTTTGCGCTCTACTGGCCGTCTTGATCTCTTTGTCCCTCGTACTAGGACAACTCTGGCCCAACGTCGAGCTTTTACTGTCACAGGTCCCTCTGTCTGGAATGGTCTTCCATCTCGACTTCGAACTAAACTCATGATGGGAATCTCCTCAGCATCTACTTGCTTGCTCAAGACGTTTCTGTTTCCACGGGGCTCATGCACTCTTAATTGCTTATACTGCGAGAGGCGCCTTATAAATTACTAGATACGATACAATACGATAGGCGGTGATGGAAAATTTGATCCCATCGCGACGCCATCGCCATCTAGCGAACTGTTTATTATTAGTCACATATTACAGGCGAGTGTACGCACCACTTATCTCTTACACCATGGCATTGGCAATGCGTCTAACGACATCTAGTGTTCCTCAATGTCTAAAGAACTCTAGACAGTCGTCATCTATGGGAAACGAAAACGTCAAGGTCAAACCATTATGTATCAGCAATCAATATGAGCATTATTATTTTTGCCCAGAGATACCCCCAATCCCTCAGGAATTTAAAAGTTATCTGAACAATACAAAAACATTCTGGGCCGGCTAGATCTGGGCAAGTTCTGAGAATAAATTACGCTTGTACCACAAATAAATGCAGAAGAATAATGAATTTTAAATTAAGTGCTTGGGATGAGGAGAAATCTGCGAACAGAGATTGAAGAGACTGAGTAGGAAAGTCCTTTAGATATTAGATGGAGTACATTGTGCTATAGAGAATTAAGCGTAAGCATCAGTAGGATCTTAACTTCAATGCTCTTCTGATTACTGAACTGGATCTCATAGTCGCATTTAGTGTCTGGTGCTCGTAGAAAAGAAGAGCAGCCCCTTAACCTATAACCTGAGAGGCAATTATGGGAATGAAGTGTAATCGACTTCATTTTACTTAGCCTCGGCATATAAGGTTGGATGGCCAGTCCTCTCCCTAGCCGTATCATCTTCCCACTGACAGCGCATAGTCAGTGTAGTCATCAAAGCTGAGTTCACTTGCGGCGCATGTGAGGCAGAAATCTCGAAACACTAATTCTGCCCTGGGGATTTGAACCCCGACCCTTCGGTTGACAACCCAGCACGCTAACCACTACACCATCGCGCAGTGGTGCTTTTAAGTAGTGTGCAAACGGACAAAGCCGTTTAATACCACGGAAGCTTTGCAATTGTACTTTCAAGAACAGATCCATTTGACCATCAACTGATCCTGAGGGATCATGTGGACCTTGGGAGGAAAGGCATTAATAGAAAGAATGATGATGATAATAAATATAACGATGATAACAATAATAGTGCCATTTCCTTGTGAATGTGCGCTACTTGCGTCATTTGCAATTAAAGATTTACTCTTAAACTACTCTACAGCAAGGTTGCTCACATTAGTTTCGTACAAGGATATAATTCATGTAAAATTAGATTTCATAACAGATCAATGTGAAGTATAAATTTTCAGTGTATTAAACAAACATATTCCATTCTGAGAAATATAAGTTTGTGCAATTTACGACATGCAGTTTTCTTATTTAGAGGCTACGAACAGAATTAAATGTATTATAAAAGACAACAAAACACCAAATATTCAGGCTACATGAGAATATCGATTACACATTTATCTTTCGTAGCGACCAAACATAACGTCCAACACTTAATCTAAATACAATAAGCCAATAAATTTTATCACTTAATACTTCATGAATGCGAGGACAATAGGCTAATTATCAAAAGTATCTAATAGTCTCACAAAATCATGTACAGCTAACCGCTCAGTTAAATACCTAGTCCAGCAGACATATTTTGTGCAGCTAAATTTAATACTTAGCAATAAAGTTGTCAAGTAGTGGAACCCAAAATCAATGACTTTACTGCGTCTTTCGTTACACGTACTACGCGTAAAATTTCATTGTGATGACCTACAGCAATTTTACAGTCTTACAAAAATGAGAAACCTCTGGATTCTCTACATCAAAATGACTACTTTCTAAGTATTCTGAAATGAAAGTGGCAACAAGTTACTATTCACATAGTATGTATCCCAGCACTTCTATAGCATCTTTTTATATCTAAAATTACAACAAAGAATGTTTCAACTGTAGGTATGTGGAATCATATTTCAGCACAGGTCAGCAACTAAGTCGTCAGGTGGAGAAAATCGATGGTTAGAACAATGCTCTAGAAATTCTTTCTCTATTTCAAGCAATTCATCACATATACCGCATCCAAAGGATTTTGACAAAGACGCTTCTGCACCCACAGGAGATTTCAATTTGCTAATATAAAGACATTCTCTATCTTTAATTTTTGGTAAAGGACTTGCAATTCCACTAGAATCCGGATATATGTTCCTTGAGAAACGTTCTCTTGGTTTATCATTGATGCCTGTACTACTAAATGTGATGGATTGATCAGGTAGGTTTGCAATTAATTCACTTCCCATTTTAAGATCCTGTGGCTGTGTTCCTGCATGGAGTTTAAACTGCTTTGCTGAAGAACTGCTCTTCATATGAGGTTTATTGCACGTGTGTTGCTCCTTGGTTTCATGAGTTCTTCTGTGTTTCTTTAGATGTCCAGTTTGTATGAATCCTTTATTACAAACGTCACATATGTATGGTTTTTCTCCTTTATGAATTCTCATATGACGCCTAAGAGCACCGACTACTGCAAATGATTTCTGACATAGCAGGCACCTGCAGGGTTTTTCTCCAGTATGAGTTCTCATGTGGGTTTTCAAATGACTACCTTGAGCAAATGTTTTCTTACATAACGAGCACCTGAATGGTGTTTCACCAGTATGAGTTCTAATGTGATGTTCAAGAGTATCACGTCGAGCAAATGATTTCTGACATAGCAAGCACCTGTGTGGTTTTTCTCCAGTATGCATTCTCATGTGGGTTTTCATTTGATTACATAGAGCAAATGTTTTCCGACATACCGAGCACCTGTATGGTTTTTTGCCAGTATGAGTTATCGTGTGGATTTTCAAATGACTACCTTGAGCAAATGTTTTCTTACATAACGAGCAACTGAATGGTGTTTCACCAGTATGAGTTCTAATGTGATGTTCAAGAGTATCACGTCGAGCAAATGATTTCTGACATAGCAAGCACCTGTATGGTTTTTCTCCAGTATGAATTCTCATATGGGTTTTCAGTTGATTACATTGAGCAAATGTTTTCCGACATACCGAGCACCTGTATGGTTTTTCACCAGTATGGATTCTTATGTGCTTTTTCAGATTACTACCGTTAGTAAATGATTTCTGACACAACTGGCACCTGTATGGTTTCTCGCTAGTATGGGTTCTCGTGTGCCTTTTCAGATAAGTACTTTGAGCAAATGTTTTCTCACATAACTGGCACCTGTATGGTTTTCCCCCAGTATGGGTTGTCATGTGTGTCTTCAGATGACCACATTGAGCAAATGTCTTCTGACATAACTGGCACCTGTATGGTTTTTCGCCAGTGTGGGTTCTCATGTGCATTTTCATTTCACCATGAGTAGCAAATGGTTTCTGGCATAACTTGCACCTGTATGGTTTTTCGCCAGTATGGGCTCTCATGTGCCTTTCCAGATGACTACTTCGAGCAAATGTCTTCTGACATAACTGGCACCTGTATGGTTTCTCGCCAGTATGGGTTCTCATGTGCGCAACCATGTTACCTGCTTCAGTACATGATTTCTCACAAAACTGACATTTGTATGGTTTCTCTCCAGTATGGGTTCTCATGTGCTTTTTCAGAGTACTATCCTGATCAAATGACTCCCGACATACCCTGCACCTGTATTGTTTTTCTGCCATATGGGTTTTCGTATTTGCCATCTGGCTTAGTACTCACTTCATTGAAAATTTAAATTTTTCTCTAGTATGGGTTCTTTGATGAGCTCTCAGGTGATCACGTTGAGCATATGGTTTCTGAAATAACTGACCAATGATTGTTGTTTCAGATCATTCGTTTGTGCTTCTCCGATCACCAGATACTAGATAAAGTAGGGATTTGCATGGCTTTTGATAAGCATGAATATTGGATTGTACTTCAAAACCATTGCCTCCAGTGGAAACTGTTTCTGCAATTGCTGTCATAACCTTCCCAGAACCTCCAGTTCCAGTTCCTCACGTTATCGACGATTTCATTTAAGTTTGCGATACAGACGCTTAACAGAAGGCTTTGTGTTTCATCTGTCAGTAGTAGTTACTTTTCGAGGAAAGTCAGAAATTAGTGACATAGAAAAACTTAATGACGAAATAGTGAAGCTATTCATCTTTGTACAATAGCATACCTTTATGATTTTAACCAACGGTGACTTAGTCGATTATTGCAAAAGTTGTAGTCAAATAAATCCACTGTAATGTTTTTGATAAAGATTACTGAGACGTAGACCTTGTCTTACAACTGCATTTTGAAGCTCTAACAGAATGTTGCTCACCTTTCTCGAGTACTTGCTAAAAAATAAAAGTAAAATCCCAATATCAATGTTTTCAAATATAGAACATAATTTCATTGCTTTTTATTACAATAGAATAACTGTTCTCCGTTCGTAGTTGAGTGACTAGTTAGTACTAATGGCAGGGCACAGTTCCAGGAATTCTTTAACGAAATTTCTGATAATCTTGAATGTCTTATTAAACTCTTCATTTTACAGCTCTTTCTCAAAACAGACTGCCCAATGACAGTTCGCGGGGTATTCTTCAATTTTGGACAGGAAAGCCAACTGAATGTTGAAACATTGTCAACGAATTTGTAAAATACAATTTTCTTCTGTAAATCTTAGAATTTATTTAATGAAATCGGTAATCCTGGGTTTTAGCATCCGAAATTATTTACAATGCATGAGCGATGAAAACACTTCTTAGTAAAAGTTAAACTAGAAGTTGGAAGATTGATGAAATTATTACTTAAACTAGAAGCTGGATCATCGATGAAAATATTACACATAATAAAATTCAAACTAGAAGTTGGAATTGCGATGAAAACATATCATTTTAGCGCCGATATCATTGCCGTGGATGAGAGATGAAAACATTCCATAGTAAAACTTAACTAGAAGTTGGAAGATTGATGAAAATATAGCTCAAACTAGAAGCTGGATGATCGATGAAAATGTAACTGAAATTAGAAGTTGGATGAACGATGATTATTTATTGTATTAATATTTATTGTATTATAACGTTTCAATGACAATAATTTCGGACGCTAAAACCCAGGATTACAATGAAATCTATGGGCTCGATCAAAAAGCCCCTGTATCCTTGGATATTATCGCTCGAGAAGTAACAAGAACTCGTCGATAATCATAGAAGTGATAGAACATTCGGGACTGTGCCTAACCGTCGTCTAGTTTAATGATCAACGGACTTTTCGAAAATGGCTGTCATCGAGGCCAGAGGGCAAATCTGTGACGGTTCTATAGCTCTAAAATTTTTATTCATCGTATGTTATTGTACGTTGTTACCATGTTCCAAATTTCATGCTTCTGTCTTCAATTTTTACACCAAGCTGACTGACTACATCTTGTTTTGGTTCATGGTCTTCTATGCTCTATGCTTCATCCATTTCTACACACTGGAAGGGAGAAAATCTGTCACAATGCTGCTGAGGTTCAGTGAGAACAAAAGTTCATAAGTGAAGTTGCCACTGGGTGGCTTGCAGTAATTAATCTTAATCATATAAAATAATAAAATCACTTCTGGAACGTTTAATACTCGTCAAGTTGCGGGTAAGCAAAAGTGCCACGGAAGGAAATGGCACTATTATTGTTATCATCGTTATATTTATTATCATCATCATTCTTTCTATTAATGCCTTTCCTCCCAAGGTCCACATGATCCCTCAGGATAACAGAAATCAGAGGAATGTTGTTCTGGAATGGCGAGTCTTCAAATAGGGTTTTATTGGCGAAGAAGTGACTGAATTTAATAAGCCTTTGATAGTCATCGATTAGCAATGATAGATTTGAGCAATGCAGTAGCAAAGAGATTAATCAGAGTAAGGCCATCTCGATTTATTGTTATTTTATCTTTATCAGGTGCCACTAATCGTGGCCAAGCATCAGTCTATGGCGCTGAGAAACTGCGAGTGAAGGACTTGCTGAAGATTCATACACTGTAACCGTCTCACAAAAGCGAACCCGTAGTCTGCGAGGTTACCGTATTCCATAATCATCCAGAGGCACGTTTACAGAAAACGGGGCCCTTAGGCGCAAACATTTTTGGGGACTCTTCTGAACTCGTAGACTGAAATTCTGAGACTCTGGTGGTGTTTAGCCGTTATGTGCAAAAAACCACAAAGTTGAACTTGAAACCGTTTTTGTGAGTGTCATTGGCACTGTAATTATGATTAGTTATAGAAGATATTTTCAAGAAATGTGAAGTTATTTGATATCATAATTTTAGTAAAAACACGCAAAATTTAGTTTTTTTATAATTGGACAAAAATAGATTTGGGGCCTTAGGCGCACTCCTAGTGCGCCTAATGGTAAACGCACCTCTGTAATCATCCGTCTCATAGGCCCGTCTTTTACGTTACAAATGTGTAAGGCTACCAAAATCAGGTAAAACTGTAGTTTACGTTGCTAAATTCTACATGTTTTCAGGCCCGTAGTTTACGTTGCTATATTAATGCCATGTCTTCACGTTGCTGATCATCCAACTTCTAGTTTGACCTTTAATATGAAATATTTTCATCGCTCATCCAACTTCTAGTTTCAGTCATATGTTCATCGATCATCCAGCTTCTAGTTTCAGTAGTATTTGCATCAATAATCCAACTTCAGTTTTACTATGAAACAGATTCCATACGCGGTAATAGACCTAACCCCAAAGAATTTAGCAACGTAAAATACGCATTTCCAACTACTATACATTTAGCAACGTAAACTACGGTTTTTACCCCAAAATCATATACAGTGATAAAAACTTACCAGTTTTGGCATTAGAAATCGAATTTCACACACAATAATTTCATATTCAAAGTCATCTGAATAACATGGCGGACGATGAAAACAGTTTTGTTTGGCCAAGTTAGGAACTGGATTCTGTTAAAGTCTTGGTGTCGCCTAGCGAATATACTTTCAACTATAATTAAAATAAAATTAACAGGTCTGTCCGAGCGCCGTTTTATTTGATACGAGGGACAATATAATTATACTTACGTAGAAAATCCCATTTAAAAAGCTAGTGCTAAAGTATTAAAGTTTATTGAGAACAAAAGGTTTAGCAACAAATAGAAACTAAAATTCAAAATAAACATTAAACAGCCAAACAAGGTTAAATTATGATCCTGACCAAAACCTTTATTGTAATTACCTGCAATAAGCAAGGTATACGTAGTTACATAACTTTAGGCATAGATGTTAAAACCGTTTTTTCTCGTTTTTTATTTTTTTCCAAAAAACGTCGTTTTTTGGTTTTTTATTTTTCTTGTCGTTTTTTTCCCGTTTTTTATGTAACTTTATTTATTGATTTATTTACTGTCTGTTAATGTTTTTCAGTTTCTGTTTAATTTTTGTCTGATGTCCCTTACGTTGTCTCCGTACTTTCAAGGATTCGGCTAATTTACCTCACTATTTACGTCATCATTTTGAGAAATAAATACTTTATGAAAGAGCACAGTACCAGAAATAAAATTTTATAAAGTTATTTCTAAGTTATCTAAAATACCAAAAGAAAAAAATGCGGAATGGATTCACGTTACTTTGATACACGAGAAAGACAAAAACTCAGCATTGGCTAAATTGAAATGCATAAATACTGTGAGAAAGTTTACACTACATAATCAATACCTAAAAAGTTTAGTTTTTAATTGTGTTAGTTTAGTCAGCATGATCGAATTTATGTGGACATATGTTTACAATTCAAATCTGAAAAAATTTATATATTTTTAATTTCTCAATTTCTTATTAGACCAAACCTATAAGAAATAAAATAATTGTTGTAGAATGATGTTATTTAGTGTTTACTAATAAAATTGTTATTTGCTGATTAAATTCTGTAAACAAGGTTTTTAATTTTAAATTGCAGTAGGGCCTACAAGATGCGAGAAAGTCAAATTATTTTCTTTTGTCGTTTTTTTCCCGTTTTTTTCCGTTTTTTATTTTTTCTAAACAAACGACTTTTTTTCCGTTTTTTATTTAGCTTCTATCGTTTTTTACAACTATGACTTTAGGCCTACACTTTTTCTACCTTTTTTGATAGGGGATTAAACATAATGATAATACTACTAATCTTATAAGTTTTGAAATCCTGAGGTATTATAATTATGTACCTCGGTTAAAATAATAATAGCAATAATAATAATTAATACTAAATACTAATATCCAGCTCTTCAATGCAATCGCTTCTTGCAGCACCTATTGCACCGATAGAACCATTTGTATTGTATATGGCCATCTGCGAGACTAGCCATTGCAGAAGAACGCTACCTTAATTTCTGCAATCCTCAGGGAATACTTCGGGTAAAAATAATAATTCCAATTAATTTGAATAATAGTAACAACAAAACAAGTACAGATCTTGATTAAAGGATTATCTCTGGTTGATTGAAATTGATTAAGCACTGGTTGAATAAACCAATCTTGTGGAATTGATTTGCTTAAGCTCGCGACGCCTACACAGTTTGTATGAGCGAAATCTCTTAGATTTACATTTGCATTAGAAATGTAGGCCTACTATTGGAGAATAGCATAAGACACATTAGGACCATTATGCTCGCTGATTGGTCATATATTAATAAAAAATGCATATACTAACTTACTATTGCTAAAAGCAAGACGACAGGTACCCAATTTTTCATTCAGTTCAGTATATCATGTGACTTGGATTAATACTCAAGACCTACGTGGTACCTCTTGCATAATAGGCTCTACAGCTCTGACTGTCCGTCTCTCTTGAATGAAAAATCAGTGGGTACCGTGACACAGTTGCTACGCCCTGCACTCATAAACGTTGGGCTCTAAACTCCCCTTTCTCTATTGTCCAAAGCTGTGGAATTCGCAGCTCATTCAGTTTCAGTGCTCGTGAATAAGCTGATGCCCTTCACTCAGCTCTACAGTAGCGCTTTATAAATTTGGAAATCATAATTTCGAATACGATTCAGTTCATTCTGTCGATTCTTTGACATCATTCAGACCTAAACTGTTAACCTCGACCTGAGTCAACCGTTACCAACCAAAATATCTTGAAATATCTTAATGAAATGTGGTAAAGCTCATGGTCTGGATCGCAGATCTGCTGTCAATGTTCCTTATAGAGATCAATGAAATAGGCCCACTAGCTTAGTTTCAAAACTTCCTTGTGAAGTACTAACAGAATACTATTCGTCTTCTTTGTCTGTTTTCTACATACATGTAGAACAGTAGCAGCAGCACTACTACAAGAATAATTATGTTTTAAACGGTTTCTAAAATATGTTGCTATCTTTGAGCTTACACCGCAGCCCGGCTTCTGGCTTCTCTTGTGGATTCTTTAAGGTAATCCAAATCTATCAATTTAATCAATGTAATCCAAATTAGAATGAGGTCAGATCGGGTGAAGCTCAGTGTTGGGCCTGTACATATGTAGCCTATCAAGAAACTTAATATAGAGCCTGGTTAGTACCTCACATTAGCGCTGCCTGTGGTGATGAAAAATGTTAGGTTTCAAATTCTACAGGATGGTTTAAAAGTGACGCTAAATGTCTGTGCAGAGGAAGCTACATATCAGTTCACGAAGGAAACGCTACACTTTGGTTTCCGTGAATCGCGTTGAAACTGTGTCCGAACCGAAACGATTTGCAATCATGAGTCTTGTATCGACGCAGTCATGAGTCGAAGGGAACACGTCATGAGTAGGACTGATGACGGCGCATGAGTCGTGCTGGGTCGTGCCGCAGGAGTCCTGAGTAAGGGCAGGTCGTTTGCAACTCGTCATTTGCAGGTTAGAAGCACAATATCCGGCCAGAGTATCCTCTGCTATCCGGTCGAAGCAGGCGAGGAGTCCGAGGAGTGCTGTGACGACAAGGCAGAGGTTGAGTGCAAAGAAGAGAGTGGCACTTATCGATGTCGAAGTTATGAAGTGCTGACGCAAATAATTCCTTTCCAACTTTAAGAATTCAGTTCCTGTCAAAGAGAAAAATCAATTTCAACGCCCAGTTTTCGATTCATTGAATATTTCATCGTAGAAGCCATTTAAGCAGAGATCATCGTAAATTATCCATATTGTTCACAGCAGTTATTGAAATTAATGTTTATTAATTAATAATTCTAAATAAAGCCTCTATAGTTTTACTGGTCATAACTGTGTAGGCCCCCTATTGTATTCCAATGTAAAACTTCGTTTGCTTCAAATTTAGCTACCACCGACACATTTTCTTTTCTCCTACACTAAAATGTAATATAAATCACAATTTACAAAGCCAATTTATCTTTTATGTGGCTTGAGCGCTCACAAGACTAGTGCTAGGTAAATGCTAGACAGCTTATCCTTCTTCAAGAGGGCTAATCTGACCTGGAAATATCCGAGGTTTGATTGGAAGGAAGTTGCAAGGAACAATCGGAAAGCTCCAGTCATGTGACGGATGGGACGCCAAATCCACTTTCCGGCAAAACGTCTGGTTATGAGGAGACGCGTATCGCTTTCTGCATTCTTCGGCGCTCCATACAGTGGACTTTTGGGGTCGGTCTAAAAGGTTAAGCATTTCGAGTTATGTATCATACGTTAAGGTTGAACAATGGCAAATAAAAGTTCAGTAGGATAAGTTAAACGAAGTAATGTACAGTCAGCCAGAGTACAAAAATTCACAGTACAGGAAGACATTAAAATATATACTACTACTGCTGCTGCTGCTGCTGCTGCTGCTGCTGCTGCTGCTGCTGCTGCTGCTGCTACTACTACTACTACTACTACTACTACTACTACTACTACTACTACTACTACTACTACAACTACCACTACTACTACTAATAATAATAATAACAACAACGACAACAATTATACTAATAAAAAAATAATAATAATATATTTGTGTTTATTGACAAGCTCACTGCCAAGCTGCAGTAACTTAGTAAGTAACGTTGAAACATGACAGTACAATAATTATCAAAATCTTATATACCATACGTCTTGGGAGCCTGTTAGGCGCCCGCTCATTTAACAGCTGCCCCATAGGGAGTGAAAGGCTGAGTCGACATATAGGGAGCTTACGAGTATCGAAGCGCGTCTTTCAAGATCTTATGTTCTTCGAGCAAGAATTACCATTCATCTATACCCCTCTCCTCCCAAGACAACACGTTATCAAGATCTTATCTCAGTTTAACCCTCTATTTGCTCCACATAATTGCTCCTCAGAGTTACATGCAGAGAGAGAGAAAGAGAGAGAGAGAGAGAGAGAGAGAGAGAGAGAGAGAGAGAGAGAGAGAGAGAGAGAGAGAGAGAGAGAGAGAGAGGGAGGGAGGGAGACAGAGAGAGAGGGAGAGAGAGACGGAGAGGGAGATACAGAGACAGACAGAGAGCGAGACAGAGATATAAAGAGAAGAAGAGAGGGATACAGAGATACAGAATGAGAAACAGAGAGAGAGATACAAAGAGAGAGATATATATACAAAGAGAGAGAGAGAGAGAGAGAGAGAGAGACAGAGAGAGATGCAAAGACAGAAAAAGCTGGATTGAGAGATTTAGTAGAAAGAAATAGAGGAGACACGCAGACAGAGAGAGGAGAGAGAGAGAGAGAGAGAGAGAGAGAGAGAGAGAGAGAGAGAGAGAGAGAGAGAGAGAGAGAGAGAGAGAGAGAGAGAGAGAGAGAGAGAGAGAGAGAGAAAGAGAGAGAGAGAGAGAGAGAGAGAGAGAGAAAGAGAGACAGAGAGACAGAGAGAGACAGACAGAGACAGACAGAGACAGAGACAGAGACAGACAGAGACAGACAGAGACAGACAGAGACACAGACAGAGACACAGACACAGACAGACAGAGATACAGACAGAGATACAGACAGACAGAGACAGACAGACAGACAAACAGAGTTCTTACGCGTCATGAAGAAGTGAAGGAAACGTTGCCAGTTCTCGAGTTCCATTGAGTTGAGCGATCTCGAGTGACCGGTGAGTAATTGCGTCTGTTGGTCTGCGCTTGAGCTGAGGTGTTCGTTTATTCGAGCGACCTCCGTCGTCCAGGACTCCACGAGACGAAAGAAGCCGCTGAGGTTCAGCGCCTGAACCTCCCTGGACAGCTGGATGATCCCTAACGAAAGGGTGAGACATAAGACGCAGGAGATCAAAATCCCAGACAGGAAGTCACCGGCGCAGACCTTCCGGATGTAAAGGCCCAGTCCGTAGAGGCACCAGGTCCTCCTTGGCAGTTGTTTTGAGCTGCCTCTGAAACCGGTAACAGGCCAAGATCTACAAGAGATTCTAGAAGCTTCTAAATGGTATAAGAACCTCAGTTTCCTTCGATCTACTAGAGGTTCTGTCCTTGACGAATCGCTGGCGTCACTTAAGCTGAGAGGCAGTGTCTTCGACGCGCAAAGTGCCTGCGTTGCGTTGATGTACAACGCTGAAGGAACTTGACCCAAGGAGACCACCCGAGGGTCAAGAAAGGTTAGCGAGTCAACCGGAAACCTCGTCCATCGGGAACGGCGACTAGATAAGAGGCGCTTGTTCGGGCACAGAACCTCGCGAAGGGTGAAGTAGAAACGACTGAAACGGTAGAGGATCAGAAGAACGTCTAAGGCGACGAAGACTATCACCAGAACATCGCATCGAATTTCCAGAAACAGTTCACCCCAAGAAATCATCTCGGCATCCTCGTAATCCTCTCGTAAATTCTTCCCCACCGTCTTCTCTTCCTTCTTCTCATTCTCCTCCTCATTCTTCTTCACCTCATCTTCCTCATCACCGACACGTGCGAGAAAATGCGAAGCGGAAGGAGTAGTCGATTCTCGGATTCGGTTACTGTAATCGGGGGAAAAGAATCGCGTAGAGTCAAGGCGTTGATAGGTTGGCGAGTCTTTGAAATCGAATTCCTTGGAACCGAGATGAAGCGAACGCTTGAGAATGCCGGCCAACGAAATGTTGAAGTCTCGATTCTGACAGGACTTTGAAGGGTGATGAATGACAGGATCGCCACTGATCTCCGACGCGAACACCAATCTGTCATATCTGGCAAAAACCAGGAGAATATATAAAAGACACTTTGAAAAATCTGGTATGACGTTTAGTGAACACCTAAAACTGGAATTATCATTCGAAAAATCAATGAAAAAATATATTATGTATTTACTAAGCGCCGCAATATAATGACCAAGCGATGGCGATGAGCAGATGTGAGCTAAGCGAGACTCTCAAGGTCTAACCACATAACCGTCTCAGAGGAGGAGGATCGAACCCGTACTCTACGCGTAATAAGGCGAGAGCTCTAACTAATCGGAAATACCGTGTCCCACACAGTCTGATATACTCAAGTATGGATATCTACATGTATGTGTGAATCATGAAATTAATTTTAACATAGCACGTTTTAAGTTCCTCACAAGTGCGCTGTACCTATGACTATTTATTTTTTATTTTATTTATTCCGGATATTTCTATAGCGCCTCTCGAAGTCCACTACTACTCAGAGGCGCTCCCGACTACAGCATTTGATACTGTGCCGGAATTTTCACGCCGAAGCGCCACGAGCAATTGCGAGTGAAGGACTTGCCCAAGGTCCGTACGCAGCGGCTAGAGCGGGATTCGAACCTGCAACCTTCCGGTCACAAGGCGCCGAACTTACCACTGAGCCACCACGCCCCACACTAGCTATCTAACAAGGGCGTTTGAGATAGTCTGCAGTTGTTTGCGGCTCAGTATCAAAGGCAACAGGACACAAGTAAAACAGATAACATCAAGATGGAAATTAAGAAGAGGTAATGGTAAATTTGATGTTGCGCTTCAATCTACCGTAGCCTCTGATGGTACACCCTCACCGCCTTGTTCAAGGTCTTCTGTTTTCAACATATTGCGTCATTGTTGGAGACAACTCATGTGCATTGCAATCAATCAATATACGAAAGACGAGTCTACCTTTCCCAGAACTTTCGTTCCCAGAACTGAACAACCTCCACTTCCTGGACATTCAGAAACAAGCCGAAGTTCACTTCGACGCCGCTGAACTTTGACCTCGATGGATCGGAGCTTAATCCGTCGAGGGTTCCACTTCCGGTGCGATTAAAGAGACTTTCCGGAAATAGGAGCCACGGATTCCGGAAGATCCTAACGAGATAGGAGTGGCATCGTCGAAACCATGGTCGGATAACGTCTTCGACCTTTGCTCGATACGCATGAGTGAAGTTCGTCACGGATGACTTGAATGTGGCCAGCGATGCGGAAAATCGAGCGATCGCCTGCCTCGATTCGTCAGAGTCCCTCCATAGCAGAGAGTTCCTTCTTGAATCGAATCCCACGATGTCCGGAGCGAGACGACGATGAATTATACCGATCAAGTCATGCATGTAGATCTCGCACGCGTTCTGAGACTCACGGACCTCCATGGCCTGCCTCAGAACCTCTTCTTCTATGTGTCGACCTGCCAGGCGATCCAGTCTTACGCCTCGTCCGAGATGCATCGAATGCAGCACATCTGGAAAGTCGTATTCGAATCCGTCCTCGAGATAGTAGTCGGCCAAAGATGCCGCCACCGTAAATGTAAGCGTAACAGCGCAAGTTACGCGTAACACAACGTAACACAAGAGTAAGACACGGGGCGGCACAGGCTGCTTTGATGTCAGCCTTTGTTTCGTCTTTGTCTCGTCTCTTTGATCAGCCGCAGCAACATCCATCGTTTCTGGATCGACGAAACCCGGCTGTTGCATCTCCGCCGACCGATCCTCCCTTTGTTTCTCGGTCTCGGTCGATCTGTTGGAATCGGAATGATTGTCCAGTGATCCGCCAGTGGTGGAGTTCCTCTCATCGACGGCCTGGTTCGTGAGGTCCCTCGGGAGACGAAGGTCCATCAAGTGGGGTCTGTCGTAGATGTTGAGTAGATTGGGGGAGCGGTTGGGGGAGTAGTTGGACTTTGCCAGCGGAATGTCGTCGCATTCACACAGACTTCCGCCGTCCACTTCCGATTGGCAGTTCTTTGGATCCAACGCCTCAGAGTCAACAGGAACCGGAACAATCGTAGACGGAACATTCCCCGGATCATCGGATCGCGCGAACTCGGTTTTACAGTAGTCATGGCGATGCTTTGCTAAGGCAGCGGCCCCTCCCAGGACGAGAGACACGCGAACAGCTGGATAGACGGCGCAGGTCAGGATGATTGCGGCGAAGAGTAGGCACAAGGTCAGCGTCAAGGTCAGGGATTCGGGAGTGGCAAGGTACTCGTGGTCCGCGCTGGATTTTCTGTGGGACGAGGCGGAGGGGCGGAAGTGGAGGTGGGTGAGGAAGACGCTGTGGCTTCGTTTTCCGTCGTTGAATGTGACCTCGAAGATGCGATCGTCAGACAAGGAGGCGACGGTTGACCATCCAGTGGGTAGGAAGAAGGAGAGGTTGAAAAAGGAGGGACAGGAGACGAGAACATCGAAGTTGAAGAGTTCCTCTCTCTCAGTACGATCGATGACCATCACCGAAAAGTACCCTGGACACGGAACTACGTACCCTGAACGTACCAACGACAAATGCAATCAGGTAAAGGTATATGCAATCGGGTAAAGGTGTCTTCGATCAGGTAAAGGTAGATGCAATCAGGTAAAACTATATGCAATCAGGTAAAGGTATATGCAATCAGGTAAAGGTATATGCAAGGAGATAAATGTATGCGCACTCAGGTAAAGGTATGTGCGATTAGGTAAAGGTATATGCAATCAGGTAAAGGTATATGCAATCAGGCAAAGTTATATGCAATCAGGTAAAGTTATATGCAATCAGGTAAAGTTATATGCAATCAGGTAAAGTTATATGCAATCAGGTAAAGTTATATGCAATCAGGTAAAGCTATGTGCAATCAGGTGAAGTTATAATTTTTAATGCAATCAGGTAAAGGTGTATGCATCGGACAGTGGTCTAAGAAACAATGGATTATATTACGTGCTAAATTTTGTGCCATTGAGATCTATTCCAAGTCAAATTGTAATTTGTAAATTTAATTATAGTATTAGATTTATATAGCGCCTCTCTTCAATGGACTCTTCAAAGGCGATCCCGAATTAAGAGTAGAAAACCAGGATAAAACAAAATAGTTTTCAAGCGCTTGAGGAATAAAGGTAGAGAAAGACTGAGGAGCTCATGTCGTACAGTACTAGGCAACCTATTCTAGAAACCTGGCAACTCTTGTCGTAATGACCGTGTCGGAGAAATCCTTAGAACAGAAAGGAATAGGGTGAATTAGAACGGGGTAGAACAGACTGGAATGGAAATCATAGAGCATCATTAGATAAGTTTTGTTCAGATTGAAAGTCTGAACACTTCCGATCACAAGGGATTCGATCTCAGCCTTTAAAATGTCTATTCTGGTGAGATTAACTGTGACCGAGTCTTTTGAGAGTCTCTGAAAAGAACGTCTCACCGGAAACAAGAATCTGCCAGAGTTTCGTTTCAGCGTTGAGAATGAGACTCGTTGAGAATGAATCGTCGAGCATAAGAGACGGTTCCTTATCCTCGAACCACCAACGCAACAGCGAAGCATTGGCTGTTAACATACGCACACACAACAGACACTCACAGATGAACGGTTCTCCAGAGGATCGGAACCATTCTCATACGAATCCGAACGGATCCTTTGTTACGCAGTCTCTCTTCACAGCAAGACATTAATTAAATGATCGATAAAGTGAAGCGGAACAAAAGAAAGGGTATCACAATAGAAAGCAGCATAATATGAAGAATTTATAAACAGCTGGTAAAGCAGAAAGAGAAAGAACAATAGAATATCAAAGAGAAAAACTAGAATATTACAATAAAACAGAAAATAGGATAAATCTAAATGTAGGGCTTACATGTTTATCTATACAGACAGTAAGGGTATGAAAGAAACGCAGATAGTTCATGTATTCATTTATTTAGATAATTTATATAGCGGCCGTTTGGAGCTACCAACCCTACCTTGGCTAAAGGGTAGAGTCTTCAAAGTCAGTGAAAAATGGACGGAGAATCAGAGGCCAGAAGAACATGCAGCTTCGCAGGGATGGTTCATCTACTAAAACTGTTGGACAGCCTAAGATGAATGCAAAACAAAGTAGAACACTGTAGCCCATTGGTTGAGCATTCGCCTCGTAGCACTGCGAGTACAGGTTCGAGCCTCTAGTTAAACGGTTACTGTGTAGGGACCTTGATCAAGTCCTTCACTTACGCCATTGACTGATGCATTGTCATTAGACAGTGACGCTTGATAAGTGGGTAATAATCAAAATAACATAACAGACTGGTATTAATAAAAATCGAACGCTCTACCAGGTACGGTGAACCTCATGAAGGGAGGGTTGGCGATCGACTTGAGAGCGAACTGGAAGTCGTCCTCATTGGACGTCTGGGAAACGATGTTGACGTTCTCAGCGGCAGAGGCCGAGGCAGAGGCCCAAGACCCCGCCGGTCGGAACCTCCAGACATCCTTCTCACAGCTGTTCTCGTCCACCCAAGTGGATGTGCTGTAGGCGAAAGGCTCGTCAAATTCAGTCGATAGGATGAAGACGCTGTTGGAGATACCATGAACGTTCGTCGGGTGAGGCAGGTCACTTCCGGTGGATGGACCGGAAGGACGCGTTGGACGAGTGGAGTAGTTCCAGGTGCCGGTGGGATGGTGGAAATGTCCGCTAAGGATGAGGTCATCGTCGCCGTGCAGTCCGCTGCTGTGTTCCACCGACAGGAAGTGGAACTGGAACCGACCGTGACGAAGACTGGCAACGTCTCTCTGACGGACCGTGACGAAGATCCGGGGCGTCTCGAAGTCGGACGCCGTGACCGTCACGTAGAACCAGAGTTGGTAGAGGACGTCGGACGCCACCTGGCGAATGTGGCAGCGGAACTCACGCTGGAGATTCAGGAAGACAGGTTGCAGGGTGAACCTGTACGCATCGCCTGAAACCATTCACGGAACTTATCACAACAATTGACTGTAGTAGGTATATTTAAAATTTCACTAGATAAATCCCTAGATATATATATATATATCACTGTGTATCACTAAATATATCACTAGATATATATGTCACTAGATATACATATATCACAATATATAGCTATCATTAGATATATCACTGGATATATTTGAGACTATCGTATTTTAATCATTCCATCATTAATCATTTCTGCCCTATTTCCTATCCTATCATATCTAATAATATCCTCTCCTATTTCCTATTCTATTGTACCTTACCCTACTCTATTCTATATTACGGTACCGTTCTCTATCGTTCTCTAAGGGTATCCTATCGTACGCTATCCTACGCTATGCCTATTCACTTTTAACCTATTTTCTATCGTAACCTATCTTATCATCTCCTAACCCATTCTATCATATTCTATCATGCCATGTCCATTTCCTATCCAATCTATTTTCCATCCGTTCTATTTTCTTTCCTATTTATTTGCTATCCAACTATATCTGATCCTATACAAATCTACCCTATCGTATCATCCTACCGTGCCGTATAGCCCGATACCATACCAAACTTTACCGAATCAAGCCATACATCGTATGTATTTGAAGATTTGTATAGCGCCACTCACAGCTGAGGCCATTCGGCAGCGCTCCCCGTTCGAAGGCTGCGAAAGAAAAAGGTTTTTAAGGACGGAAAGGGATCTCAGGGATGTAGAAAGATATCCCGAAAGTAAGGCTACCCGTAGAGGGAAAGGAAGGGCATTCCACAGAGAGGGCCCTATGTTGGCAAAAGATCTAGTTTGAGCTAGAGTAATTCTGGCACGCGGAACAAAGAGGACATGCCGTTCGCGAGAGCGGAGAGGTCGGTGAGAAGCTGCAGAAAGAGGGGGCAGAAGAGGTTCCTGAGATATTTGGGAGTAGTACCCAGTTTAGACTTAATACAAGAACAAGAACTTTAAATTGAATGCGAGCTAGGAGAGGGAGCCAGTGAAGTTGACTGACCATAAACAAAGAGATATGGAAAAATTTAGGAAGACGAGCAATCAGTACATGAGCATAACTTAATATGCTGAGCCGTTCTGTAGCTCACCCATGGCACATGTCGTTGGCGCACTGATGCATTCGTTGGCGGCACTTATCTTGCAATCCGGAGTGCTGAAGCAGTCCAGGTGACAGCAACCAATTCCTAAGCAACAGAAAGAAATCGTCTGAGAAAGCAGAACAGCAACAACACCGGGATACTGCGCACTGAAGTAAAAGAGTTTTAATGTTCTTTAGCATTTAGCTCAAGCAAAACAGTAATTTCTATGTACCCTCTTGTAAATCTCTCTGAAATGTGCCTGAAATCGCTTGAAAATCTGTGTAAATATCCCAGAAATCTCCGGAAATCTCTTGAAAATCTATCTGAAAGCTCTGAGATATGTCTAGAAAACCTCTTGGAAATCTCCCGGAAATCTCTTTAAAATATCTCCGAAATATCTTGGAAATCTCTTAGGAATCTCCGGAAAAGATCTCATGAAAATGTAATCAAAATCTAAAATATAACAGCGCTGATGATGTCGTTGACGAACTCACTGCCTTCAATCAGTTGAGAATGACGATGGCAATGGAGACAAAAAAAGAAAGACAACGACGACGATGATGATGACGATGACCAGGAACGATCGCGATAAAAATGAAGACGACGTGGATGATGATAATGCTAACTACAATGATTACGACGACGATTATCATCACGATGACTGTGATAATATGATTACGACAATATGAGATAATATGATTATGACAATACGAGATAACATGATTATGACAATGCGAGGTAATATGAGGTAACATGAGTATGACAGTTCTACGCCCAAAGAGAATCTATGCCCAAAAGTCTCATTGTTGATATTGCGTTCAGTCTAAGCTAAAAGCCAGACTCCTTCGTAGACGCACTCCTGATTAAGCAATCTTGAAGGGGAGCTGTATACAAAGCTGCTTTAATAATAGATTGCCACTTAAAGACAAAAATATGTGTAGGTATATTAGATGACGTCGCTTACTAATAATTATTACTATTAACTATTACTGACTATTAGGCCTACTAAGTACTATTACCACTATAATTAACGTCGGTACCTCTGCTTATAATATAATTGCTTGCTTCCTATAGTATTCAGTATTCATCGCTTCTCGTATACTAAGACTAGACATTATCATAAATTCCCACGAAGACGAAGAGCAGCCAATTAAGCAAGCCCCGAGAGGCAGCACTGAGCATGAAGTGTTAGCGACTTCCTTTTCTTGGTCTCAGCACACGAGGGCGGATAGACAGTCCTCCCCCTGCCGTCTGATCTTCCCACGGACCCCACTGGGGCACAGCCCTCTGACCCCCATGGTGGGGTATAATTTTCGAAATCAATTTCTGACCTGGCTGGAAATTTGAACCTCTGACCTTTCGATTGACAGTCCAGCAGGCTAACCACTAGGCCATCGCCCAACCTATTTATATAGCGCATGTTGTTTTAAATAGGCAAAGAAAGAACGTTCCCATGAATGCCTTTCTAAAATGGTAAATATCTATAAATACCTCTTTCCTTGTGTAGTACCTGGAGTCAGTCGCTAAGAAGTTACCGACTGACTTAATGAGTTAACGACTGACTCAGCGACTCAGTCGACTAAGTCACATGCTTATCAACTTACTAAGTCGCGTAGACCTGTCGATTGATTTACCGACTTGCTACCGACTTCTCAGGTAATCAAGTATGTCTACTGATTACCTAACAATATCATGCATTTTACCGAATACTGTACTGACCGTGCCGTCATTTCCGTGATTATTAGATGGGAACCATATGAGCTCTATATGGGTCCACTATGGGAAGTTGGGTCCTATATGGGCTCAACTCCATGTGGGCATGCTGACAGAGGACAGGTCGATAACTCAGGGCTTATTCTAAGGATTTTTCTCAACTGCACAAGATGGGCGAATTAGGGGGGTCAGAGGGCTGTGCCCCAGTGGGGTCCAGGGGCAAAGCCCTTTGTCAACGGGTTTGCTCCCTGAAGTTAATAAGATATGACATTTCAAACAGTGAATTCGCCTCATTTTTGGCAATTTTTAGTGCATATTATTATTTCAATGTTATGGTTTCCGGGTGGACATAATTAATTAAGGCTGTTCAAAGACGATTCATAAAACGGCATCCTGGCCTAAACCTTAAGTTGTGTGTCATCACTGTCATGTGCGTGTTCATCTGTTTCTGATGATAGGCTATACAACGAGGAAACACAATCCCGTGAATATCAAAGCTTGCGTTGTAGTAAGTTGACGCACAGTCTCATGGGCGGCGATCCTGGGGGAGGTTGAGGGGGAAAAGACTCCCAACTTTGAGAGTGGGGACACACACCATACATTTGCCTCCCCGCATTTTGAAGAAACGCCAATAAAAGGTAAGAAAATGTTTGACCAGGTCAGTTCAAAACTCTTTTTTGATCAGATCAGTTCAAAAGAGTCCCCCCCCCCACCTGTGAAACAAGATCGCTGCCAGTGCACAGTCGGTACATTTAAAAGGATGCATGTATGTTGCACATAGCCTGATCGACTGACAGTTCAAACCCAACAGCGAACAAAAGATTTGTTCCCGTTTATTATTGCTACCTCAGGGTGTGCACTGGTGGTTCAGCACCGATAGAGGACGCTGAGATGGAGCTCAATGGAAGATCAAAGGCAAATTAAAAACTGAGTCCGTTAATAATTACGACGGGCGGGCTTCCAAGACAGCGGCTTCTCTGTTCTAACCCATCTGACAGCATTACGTAGACGTTCAATAGCATCTGCAACTCATCCACCATTTCTCCAGCTTCTTTTCATTAATCTGATACTCCTACTTCAGCTTTTTTCGTTTCTTATTCTCCTCCTTCTATTCATTCAACTGATCTTCCTACTTCGGCAATTTTTTTTCTCTTTTTAATTCTCGTTCTCTTTCTTCAACTCCTCCTTTTCCTCCTGTTCCTCCTCCTTCTGCCATTTGGTTTGCTACTTCTTCTTCTTCGTCTTCTTTTTCTGCCACTCCTTCTTCTTTTCTTTTTTATTCTGCTTCTTCATTTTCTACTTCTCTTTCTCAGTTTTCTTCTCCTCCTCGTTCTCCTGCTCCTTCTGCTTCTACTTCCGTGCTTGTGTGGCTGCAAAAACGATCGCATAGAACGAAAGACACACCAAAGCAGCAAAACAAAGTTGCTTTATGGGAATATTTACAGTTTCTGGAAGCGAATAGGCAGAATGCGACGAAAATGTTTTGCTCAAGATAACACCGCCACTGTTGCAGAATCAAAAGCATTTTGATCTCTGAAGTTAATTCATGCCCGCCTCGGTGTGGAATAGCTAGGGAAGTTGGGAGACGCTCTACGCATTTGCGATCTTTCTTGTAGATGCCTTGCCAAGTTGCAGCCACAAAAGCAAGGAAGCCCTATACTATGCTCCGACTTACTCGCAACTGTTTCGTTTTAAACTTTTTTATGTTACAAGCGGCCAACTGCAATTACTGCTTGCGTTTAATCTCGTTTGACTAATCGTTATTTTACTTCTTTCTGACTCGGCGAACCAACAGCTTGGTTTAAATATTCCATTATTAACTAATTTCTTTAGTTTATAATACAATTAGGTCTACAAAATGTAACTGAACAACATCTTAATTTTAACTGCACACATTTCTTTCCCAACTACACACTTTGTGTCCAGCTGCACGTTAGAATAAGCCCTGCATCGGATAACTGAAATGTTAATTTGAATTCACGGAAGGTGAGACGCATTCGAGTGCTTACAAAAGGAGTAAAGCATAGGGTATACGACTAAGGTCCCTATCAAGGCAGGATTTCTCTTGGGAAAGCAAATGGCCGCCTATTTTCTATAAATACCTCTTTCCTTGAAGGAACAAGTCGCAAGTTGCATGGTCGCCTGTTTCAGGCGACCATGCAACTTGCGACTTGTTCCTTCTTTCTTTATTTCGACCATTCTATTACCACATGGCCGTGAGTTGTCAGGTTTCTTGAGAGCATCAGAGTTTCAAGGGGCCATGTATAAACGTTTACTTCCCGACAACCACATGTTACTACTGTTACTACAGCGCAAGGTTAACAACTTCGCCTTTCTACAATAAGTTTGGATTTAGAATCCTGATTCTTGTAACCACGCGGCCCTCAACGGACGAGTGTGCGTTGGTGGATTGACCCCAAGACTAAGGGGACGACGGACCTCTGGCGATTGATGCCAGCGGGAAAAGTTTATACTGCCTCATCTGTTACTTCAGTGAACCAATCATAACATACCACTTCATCACGTCACCAATCACTTCACGATTCTGTCAATGCACAGTCTTCGGGTTTTTACCACTCTGGTTAGTGTTCTTGACTGTCAACTGAAATTTCAGGGGTTCAAAGCTTAGCCACGTCGAAAAGAGTGAACAAACTCAACTACAAAAGCAGTATACTGAATTACTGATACTGGGAAAATCATGCTGCGAGAGTGAAGACTGGCCACACGCCATCATATGCCGAGGCTAGGAAAATGAAGTGGCTAACATTTCGCATATTTTCAACTTATTCAGCCAACCCACCTCCTTCCGGCTGACCCTTAGTGACCAGGAACCGAAACTAAGACAAAAACCTGAGTCTTGCGGAAGTGATTTGATAAAGCGCCGGAGCTTGAGCTGGTCTTCCTTATACGCATCTTCTGCGTCGATATGATAAATTTCGGAGATTTGCATTTTCATTCCACTATGGGCCATTTCCATTTCTCTTAACATAAACACAAAAAACGTAACAGTTCCTCGGTCTCATTCTTCCACGATCTCCCGACAGCCCGAACTTTTTCTTCACACGGTACCTCTCGACTCTCACTCTGAATTGACTCAACGCTCGTGAATAATCTGATGCTCTACGCTTAGCTTTAGAATATTATTTGAATTTACGGTTGTTATTATTTGCAACTTCAAGTTCAGCACAACAGGGATGAAAACTCTCGTCTACATGCCAAGATATCAAACGAACCAAATACATTCTGCAGGATCTCTTCCACCCTCACACCTCTTCAATTCTGACTGAACATCGGATCTTGACCTCGACCTGAGTCTGACCTTACCTGCCTATCGACGTCGCTTTGACTGAGCGCCTTTGATTTAGCCGGTAACAACGATTTAGGTTTTCGGGCGCTGTAGAAATTCTAATATTACGATTGGCAGCACTGCATAATGTGCCATGGTAGAACCATCTATTTAGAAGTTACAGCATTTCATAAAAGTCAATTACATGCGGAGTTTCTTATCAAGCAAAAGAGATTATATAGAAAATATTACACAGAAAATAAAGCGCCAACTGAAAATATGTTAATTAATTGTTCGTTAAATGTGAGCGACATTTTAATACACGATCGTTCACGCGTTTCATTGAAATAAAGGAAACAAATTCAACAATACTAAAATTGGTTCCCAAATTAATGACTGCAGATGTTTTGCAGATCGATCGACCCATTAATTTTCATCTATTTTAAACGACAACATCAAAAGGCGAACAGCGTCGCAAATGTTGAACGCCTCTCGGCTGTCGTGTCATCTGGGTAAGGCTATTGAGAGTCTAGATTCTACGACTGACTACATTGCTACTTGGACTGGCTTTCCAGACAGGAATAAGTGTTACGCATTGGTGAAGACCCAGATGAATGAATTAGGATTCAGTTGCGCTGGGCGGATCCTCTTGGATGGCGCTCAGCTGAACCACTTCCTCATCGCGATCCAGCGATGGAAACAGTCGGCGACAACAACGGATGCTTCGCAGCTGAGAACGGAATTCCTCACGTAACGCCTTCAGAATGACGAAACACAGGACTGGCTGTACTCCGATAGACAGACCGAATACCAGTTCCATAATTACAATCGGGCCCAAGGAATAAATCCCAAAGAATGTGTAAACGATCACCAATACGAACTGTGAAAAGAGAGTCATTGACGACAGAGTAACAGCCATGACTCGCATCTGCTCATCAGAATCCGATCTGTCCTCGATCTGTGAGAATCCGAAGACGCTGCCTTCTCTCTTCGTACAAAGCGTGATGAGTAGAATAATGGGCAGGAAAAGTACAAACGGTAGGACCCACATCACGATCGATTCGACGAGAAGAGCTATCCTTACCCCATGAAATGATGGGAAACATCGGCTTCCGGTATGAAGCCCGAAACCCATCGGATGAAACTCGAAACCAGCCAGATACGGCACACCGAGCACAAAAAGAACGCCGAATATAACACCAACGATGATCTTGCTTGCGAACAGCGTACAGTATTTAGCCGCAAACATCGGGCATCCACACCTTCTCCTGTGTATCAGATGTTCACGCAAGTAAACGCTAAACAGGAGTGCAACAGACAGCCAACCGGACGCAAAGAATATACTCATTAAGAAGTGCCACACCTTGCACATGAAATTCGAAGTATTCGGTGGATAGTAAGCTCCCCTTCCATAGACGGACGTGTACCAAAACGAGCTTGTACAGAACAGCAGAATTCCGACGTTGGCGCAGAAATTGGCGGCCAGATAAACGTAGCCTTCGTGTTTCAACCACAGACGACTTCTCACGAGAACAGCTAAAGCCAAGATGTTCATAAAAATGCCGCCAATTATCGCAATCGGACATCCAATACTGGCGGCATAGAAGAATTTGATTGTTTGCCCGCTGTGAATCTCAAACGGGTCGAATTCATCATAATCGTAATGGGAGCTAAGATTATACCAGTACGTCATATTATTATCGTTAACATATTTTGCTTCGTCCGCCATATTCCTCGTGTAACTTTCTCACAGATCGGCTAAGCAGTACAACACGCTGCGAGACTTCGGCTGTTTGCGAAACTATGAAAATAGTCTGTGCGTACACGGATACAGACAGCAAACCCGCAGCTTTACGCCGGGTCACAAGGGTTAAACGTGTTGCTGCTCTCACGCTTTGCGTAGGAGTCCGATCTAGGTTACACAGCATTTCGTTTTGGCTCAGCCCGTGTGGAAGGGGCGCAGGACGCCATTAGTTGCGTCTACTTGGCCTGAGCCGGTGTGTTTTGCCAGTAATCTAGTTGGCCCTCAAGTCTACCGATAAAAACTATCCGAGCTCCTGCAGCTAAGTAGACTTCACTCTACGATGGTAATTGTATGTGGAAAAAGTGTTCATCATTTGCTGGGATGCATTTCGTTCACTCAATTAGATTCTATCAATCAGATGCATCGATCCTTGTGGGGCGGAGGATCATACGACACCCCATCTTTAGCTTAAACAAAACAAAATGATTATGTATATTAATATCGTTGTATTTTGCACGTATACCAGTGTTTTCCGTTCACAACTTAATTAGGCCTGCTGTGACGATGACGAGGATGATGATGATAATAATATTATTATTCCTACTAATAATATTAATAACACTCATAATAATAATAGTAGCAGTAGTAATGGTGATCATTATAATAATAATAATAATAATAATAATAATAATAATAATAATAATAATAATAATAGTAATAGTAATAATAATAATAATAATAATAATAATAATAATAATAATAATAATAATAATAATAATAATAATAATAATAATAATAATAATAATAATAATAATAGAAGAATAATAATAATATTTATTATTTTTATTAAAACTAAAAATAATAATAATAACAACAATAATTATTATTATCGTTATTATTATTATAACAAAGAATAATAGTGGCAGCACTAATTGTTTTAGTAGAAGCAGCATTAGTTATAGTAGTATCACAGTGGTCCTTTCTTTGACAGTGCTATGACCTGCCCGCTGAGAAGAGCAAACAGTACTGGACTACGAACAGGAAACGAATGGTTTCTTAAGCTTTAATTGTCATTGTCTTCTTGATTACGACAGCAACAAGGAATCGTGATCTACTCTCATCTGCCTAACACTAGTGTCGCTAGTTATTAGACATAGTCAACAGAGACATCTGCCATCGTTGCCTGATGTTAATTAGCAGGCATCCGAGAGGCTGCTCCAGCCGCGTCTCACTCTCACTGTCTGTCTCTTTCTGACTAACTACCACTAGTAACAAAGAGTATTAAGCTAGTTGTTGCTACAGCCTAAATGGTGCACGGTGCATTCCAATTGGTTGATACCTCGGCCTGTTTGACATTCATTCCCTAGGAACGAAAACGATGGTAAATGTAAATGTAAATCTCCGAAATTTCTCAGCGCCACACAAAAACCACGTAGTAGTAGTAGTACTGGTAGTGGTTGTAATTGTAATTGTAATCGAGAATTTATATAGCGCCACTCATAATCAGAGGCGCTCCCGACCCGGGTCAGTGTCTTCACTGACAAAGAGAAATGTTTTCAGGCGCTTGCGGAACTGGATAGGAGAGAGAGGGGGAGAGAGAGAGAGAGAGAGAGAGAGACAGACAGACAGACAGACAGACAGACAGAGAGAGAGAGAAAGAGAGAAGAGAGAGAGAGAGAGAGAGAGAGAGAGAGAGAGAGAGAGAGAGAGAGAGAGAGAGAGAGAGAGAGAGAGAGAGAGAGAGAGAGAGAGGAGCTTGTAGTAGTAGTGCGGTGGTAGTTGTAGCAACACCAACATGATAGTACGATGATCATGATGGTAATGATGACAATGGCGATGCGTGGTTATATGATGATAATGATAAGCTGACAATATCATGATAACGACGACGACGACGGTGATGGTGATGATGATGATGATGATGATAATGATGATGATATTTACCTGTGTTGCGGCACTGGTTGAGGTCTATGCATTGTTTGCAGGAGAGAGCAGCGTCGCGACAGTGTTTCGGAGGGAAGGTGATGGGACGGACGAGCGCTGGAGTCGTATTGAAGAGGTGGCGCAACAGGTCGTTGTCCTCCGAGCAGACGATGCTGTTGGCCGCCGGACGAAGGGCGTCTGGAAAGCTGCCCTGCACACAGACAGCCAGACACACATGCATGCAGACAGACAGACAGACACGCAGACAGACAGACAGACAGAATATATATAAATGATATATGAAAGATGTATATAATTGAAACTACCATCATCATCATCACCACCACTACCATCATAATCGTCATCATCATAATCCTCACCACAACAACGTCATCATCGTCGTCGTCGTCACCGTCGTCATCATCATCATCATCATCATCATCATCAATACCACTCCTACCACCACCATCATCATCGTCCTGTCAAACACTACCATGAACGTATGTATAATTATGTCTGCTGATGATAATGCTTACCATGTCATGACAGGGTTCGTTAAGTGATCGTTGAATGAACCTCTCTCCGACCGACGCGCCCTCTGGGCAGCCGCCTCGACTCAACATCTCGGCGCTGCAGACCTCACTTCGAACCTGAGTCGTTCGGTCCTTCGAGATTTCCAGCGTCAGACTGTAGAAGTCGGGCATAGGATGCCTACAGCACAACCACACACGACCTACATGCAGCACTTCATGGTCTGATCGACTATTCTATTCTATTCTGATTTGATTCTTGTCTATTCTATCTAATTCTATTTGACTCTATTCTATTATAGTCTAGTCTTCCTGAAGTACGACAATGACGTATAAGAGTGAATTTCAAATGTTCTTGAAAGGTGCCGTGTTTGTATGACTCCTTGTTTTTCTAATTCAGAAAGTAGTTGAGTCTTGTACATTATACTGGGAATAGCACAACACAGCAGAGCGGAGGGTCATAGCAAAATAGAAACATAACAAAGGAAATAGAACATAACGAAGTGAAACAGAACGTAACGAAGCGAAACAAAACAGAACGAAGCGAAACAGAACATAACGAAGCGAAACAGAACATAACGAAGTGAAACAGAACAGAACAAAGCGAACCAGAACATAACGAATCGAAGCAGAGCATAACAAAGCGAAACTGAACATAACAAAGCGAAACTGAACATAACGAAGCGAAACAGAACACAATGAAGCGAAACAGAACAGAGCAAAGCGAAATAGCACAGAACGAAGCGAAGCAGAACATAACGAAGCGAACCAGAACATAACGAAGCGAAACAGAACATAACGAAGTGAAACAGAACAGAACAAAGCGAACCAGAACATAACGAATCGAAGCAGAGCATAACAAAGCGAAACTGAACATAACGAAGCGAAACAGAACAGAATGAAGCGAAACAGAACAGAGCAAAGCGAAATAGCACAGAACGAAGCGAAGCAGAACATAACGAAGCGAGGCAGAACATAACGAAGCGAACCAGAACATAACGAAGCGAAACAGAACATAACGAAGTGAAACAGAACAGAACAAAGCGAACCAGAACATAACGAATCGAAGCAGAGCATAACAAAGCGAAACTGAACATAACGAAGCGAAACAGAACAGAATGAAGCGAAACAGAACAGAGCAAAGCGAAATAGCACAGAACGAAGCGAAGCAGAACATAACGAAGCGAGGCAGAACATAACGAAGCGAACCAGAACATAACGAAGCGAAACAGAACATAACGAAGTGAAACAGAACAGAACAAAGCGAACCAGAACATAACGAATCGAAGCAGAGCATAACAAAGCGAAACTGAACATAACGAAGCGAAACAGAACAGAATGAAGCGAAACAGAACAGAGCAAAGCGAAATAGCACAGAACGAAGCGAAGCAGAACATAACGAAGCGAGGCAGAACATAACGAAGCGAACCAGAACATAACGAAGCGAAACAGAACAGAACGAAGCGAAACAGAACAGAACGAAACAGAAAAGAATAGAACAAAACAGAACAGAACGAAGCGAAACACAACAAAGCACAGTAAAGTGGCACAGAGTATGCATACAGATGCAATCAGAGTCACCTGCAGTGTGTCTGTGTAATGGTTCTCAGTTGTTCCTTTTCTTCGATGGTGTTGGGATTTCCGAGGACGAAATTGTTGTCGCTGAGATGGTCGACATCTTCGTAGACCGGAATGACGTTGATGTTCTGGAGTCCGATGTTCACCCGAATGCCAGACTCACGGAACCAAAAGAAATCCGTCAACTGTTTGTGATCAGTGACGTAGAAAGTCGTCTCCAGTTTCTTTGTTCCATGAAGGTTTTCCAGGAATACGTTGGAAGACGATTCGGCTCGCATTCCTGAATAAATAGCAAAATTGTGTGACTGTGGTGACTTATCTGAGTAGCGTGTATTTACTGTCTCTGTCTGTCTCTCTGTCTGTCTCTCTGTCTGTCTCTGTCTGTCTCTGTCTGTCTCTCTGTCTGTCTCTCTGTCTATCTGTCTCTGTCTGCCTTTGTCTCTCTCTGCATATCTTCGATCTGCTCAGTCGCTTATATCATATAGTTCTCTACATGAAACGCATCCTTTTCAATTCTTTTTTCAAATGCTTATCCACCCTCTGGATTTTATCATTTGTGTAGTACTTAGTAGTATAATTATTATTATTATTATTATTATTATTATTATTTTTTTTTTTTTGGCCCCGAGGTATACAGGATCCCTCAGGGACTTCAATATTAATTAATGTAACTTATAAAAAGTCCGGAATGGCCCTATTATTATTATTATTATTATTATTATTATTATTATTATTATTATTATTAAAAAAATAATAATATCAACTGACTTTTTCTTCTCTTTGTTATCGGAAGCTGAACTGTCGAGAAAGCTGAAAAGTACACGGAGAATATTTCTTACTTGTTTAGTATGAAACAAAAGCGACCGCTACTGAAATAAATGCAAGAATTTTAATACATCGACGAAATTGAGGATCATGACTGTTAATACGGTGATGGAAATCGTAAATGCACATTTATATAGCACCTCAAGAAGAAAACTGCTCTAAGCCTATCATAACCTGATGGCATAAGACCATCATAAGACAAAATGGTCTTTAAACCCTGGTGAAGTAGCGTAATTGAAAGGGTAGGAAGCTCATGTCGAAGGTTGTATGGCGGTCTCTTCAAGAGTGAAGGTCCAATCACTGCGAAACTATCATGCTCATCAACTCATTCATTCATTCATTCTGAGAATTTATATAGCGCCTCTTCAAGATACCTACTCAGGAGCGCTCGCCGCTCCCAGCCCAGCCACGGCTAAAAAAAAGGCTTAAGTGATTTATGAAAGGCAGGAAGATTGCTTAGAGGTAGTTGGCGCAGTTCCAGCGGGAGCCCATTCCAAGTGTATTGCTGTATAGCGGATATATGGACAGACAGACAACTAGTTTACCCCGGGCTGCAAAGCCAAGAGAAATTCGACCAGAGACAGATGACACTGATATTTTTACACAAAGCTGCCTTAGATAGGATTGTAAACAACCGTTTAGCTCCGATAGGATGTCATGGGGCTTTGCTGGACTCTTCTAGACATCCATTCCAGGATCCAGAAATCAGTCTGCGCAATCGTAATCTCCAAATTTATAAAGCGCAACTCTAAAGCTAAGCGCAGGGCACCAGCTTATTCACGAGCGTTGCGTCGTATCAGAGGGGTTATAGAAGGAAGTCTGCGATTGTTTAGAATTGCTAAGACAAGACACATTGGTGTAACGTGTTGGGAAAAGTAATTCTTTTTACACTTTAAAGCTTTTGGTTAGTAAATGAAACTGGTAGGCGCCTAGAAGTCCGAGGAAGCTTGGAGTCCAAAGAAATGCGGGGAATGTTCGATATTAAGAGCGACGAAGAGCATTAATGAGGAAACCAGCGAAGACTTAGTCTACATTTCCAGTTCATCTTAAGACGCACGTTTTAAGATCAGATCTACTACATAGCCGTGTTACAGCGCCTTTGTTGGTTCTTAAAAAGCGCGATTCAAGTGTTCAGATGCATCAAAGAGATTTGAAAATAGAGTCTAGATAGCTCTAGTAACGTTTGAACGCATTAAGTAGGCTAATATAAAATGATGGAAAGCCAGGTTCTACTTTCGACGGAAAATGCTTGTTCATCGTGTGTCTTGGTGTAAGTGTAATAATTATATCTAAAATGTAAAGTGATCTGGTTCTGTGTCAACTCATTTCCTTTCTGAATAAATGAGTATTGAATGGTTGATTGATTCTTAATTATTTGAATTGGCTTACTTGCTCAATTAATTAAATTACAGATAGTATGTAGTATGGAGATTCCCAACATAGAATTCAATTAATTAATTAATTAATTAATCAGTAAATAAATAAGTAACTAAGTAAGTAAGTTAATAAGTAAGTTAGTTAATTAATTAATTGTCTTTAAGTAAGTAGGTAAGTAAGTATGGACTTTAATGCTCCGCATGCAAACGCACTGCGGCTAACAAACGGGTTATACAAGTGCAAGAAACAAAACAAGACAAGTACAGGCACAAACAATCTAGAAAGTAAGAGAATATGAAAAGAGAAAATTAAATTAAATTAAATTAAGCTAAATTAAATTAAATTAGATTAAATTGAATTAAATTAAATCCGCTACCTTCGATTACGTCATTGAGGCTGTGATTGGCTGAAACGAGCGACGGATAAGCGACATCTATTGAATAACAACACCATATTTATCATATTTATCGTCATAACCATCATTATAATTTGCGTAGGCCTATAGTTATCGTTTTAACTGCTATAATGTCGTGATGATGGTAATCGCAGCAGACTATAGTTGATACCTTCACGATGATGATCATAATGATGCTGTCGATGTTGAATATGTTCTTGTTGTTGTTGTTTTTGATGATGATGACGACGACGATGATGATAATGACGATAGTGATGAGAAACAATAAGTAGCTTATTTGGAGTGGTACCTATGACGCTCCGCAATTGCGCTTCTAACTATATTCGCGCTAATGCAATAATATTAGTTGGGAAAATCAGCGAAATCCGCATGAAAAGCAGAAGAAAGCTTCTACAATGCAGCGCTCACAAACAGGGAGACACTAACGAAAAATAACGGCAGTGGTCCATTATGGAACTAGGATGGCCATCCTCCAGTGTAGTCCATCGCTGGTGCATAGAAGAAGAAGATGAGCAGTGCCTTAAGCAATAACCCAGAGGCAGTCATGGGTATGAAGTGTAAATGACTTCAGTTTTCTCAGCCTCAGCATATGATGGCAGTTGGCCAGTCCTCCCCTCGCAGTCCCATCTTCCCACTTACAGTGTGCGGTCAACGTACTCATCACAGTCTTAAACTCTCTTCGGCCTGTGCTGCGGGGAGATTTCGTACTACTGAACCGCGGCCTTCTGTGCGCAAGTGCCATTCCAAGGTGCTTCAACCTTAACTAAACAATATCATGAATAGTCATAGACAGCTTCTAACGCAAGCTCGAGTACCGTTCGATCAAAGGAAAACACGACAATGATGATGAAAATTATGATGACAACGACGACGAATGTGATGATGATGACGACGATTATGATAATGCTGTGCCGCAGAACTAGCTGACTGGCCGAGTTAATCCCCTGTCGATATATAAATATTCATTAACGTCGACTATAAATTTTCTCCAAATACGAAGGAAACGGAAAATGCCGCATAAACCTACGTTTCAAGACTTTCGGCGCTCCATTAGGACCGCGATTGTGGCCCGAGACACAATCAGCCTAAATTATTCACAAGTAATCCTATGGAACGCCGAAAGGCCATAACTTTCACCAATAGCATCTACGGAGCGCCGACAACGCCAAACCTATGATCACTATCACACAACATCCCAGATGTCGTAAAAACAGCCGAGTTTACTTATGGGAAGCTGGAGAGGAATTACTGTGAACATTGCAAGAAAGAGCAGCTATGGAATGCCGATAACTGTGTAACAATTGCGAATAACCAGCACCCGTGTTTTATACAGAAAAGAGAACTGCCGGAATTAAAGTATGGAACGCCGAACAGCCATAGCTTCAGTGTCTATGGCATGGTTGCATTGCAGCGCATTTGATATCTAATACGGAAGGCTGTGGTTATCTCAAGGGAATGAAAACGGGGAAAACACGTTCCCAGTGGACCAGCATTCAGAATTGCTGAACATAAACTTTCTGCAGATACCTCAAGATAATCTCCTTCCGCCAAATAAACTATATTTTGTGAAGCATATATGTATACATTGTTCTATGAAGTAGGCCTATGTATGTATATATGAAAAAGTCTATGTGCATTCCGCATATGTATTAACCAACAGTGGTATAAATAAAGGCAATTTAGTCCAACATCATCGGATGCTCAGAAGAGAGAAAACTGACCGCAGCAGAAAAAATTGCGCAATGCAACCATGGGCGTCCGGAGGTGGGGCAAGGGGGCATTTCCCAGGAGTTTGCAAATATTTAAAAAAAATCTGTTGATAATTATGATTATTACAGCAGTCTCAACACGATTTTCAAATGCCAAAAAATTTAACTATTTGAATAAATTATTGAACTAAATAAGTCCTTGACCATTATTTATTTTTAAAGTTGTCACATGTTCTGTGTTTATGAATAAGCTATTCAATACAAAAACGTCATTTTGCTACACCCTAGAAAAATTTTGCCCCCCCCCATAGAAAATTCCTCCATGAATGTAACACGACAGCAAAGAAATATGTAGCTCATTTTCTAGGGCACTTCACAATATATATGTATATATATATATATGCATGAAGTTCCATAGAAATTCACATAAATTTGTGATTATATATATATATATATATATATATATATATATTTATTTATATATATATATATGTATATATGTATACCTTACTTGACAACATTATTTGTGTTGCTCTATTATCAGAGTATATTATTATTTTATTATATAATAATTATTATTAATCTACATTTTCATGGAGTGCGTAAATTATAATTTTTTGACTTTCTATTAAGTTCAGATGTAATAAACAGAGGCAAAAATCGGCCGCAAATGGAAAGCCAGAGAAAGGCCGATCAACGAACGCTTTGTTCTTTCTACCTGTTTTGTCTTCCATTTGGTCATTCGTCATCGACTTTCCATTACCTGGAAATGTGAACAGAAACAGGAACACAGTTAAATGCGACATAGAACTACTTTCTTTGTGTAACACGGTAGCCGATTGGTTAGAGAGTTTACCTTGTCTCGTGGAGTTTACGGGTTCGAGTCCTCTCCCCTAAGATGGTTACCGTGTAAAGGGCGCTTCACTCACTGTTGCTCAGAGCAATCGATTGATGCTTCGTCATTACATAGTGGCGCTTAATAAATGTAAAATAGTAATCATTTATGAATCTGGAGAATGTAAATTACTACAGAAATGAATGCAAATGTAAACGTTTTTCTATTCAGCCTTTAAAGCCTCGATGGTCCTAAGTTTATTCAATGAATTGATCGGCTGAGATCCTTCACCACTGTTGTCCGTTTGAATTGGTGCCACACCAAGTAAGGTCCATGGATAGTGTTGCCCCATCTTCAAACCTCTTAAATAATCAGCCATCTGTATGGGAACCAGCTCCTTGGTCTCCTTATCTTGCTAGTCTCCTGGCAACCAGACTTAGACCTTCACCTTGGCTTCTCTGGACAACCCCTCTGATATGACCCAGCGCTCGTGAATAAACTCTCTGCGCTTAGCTTTTATGTAGCGCTTTAGTATCTTGAGATTACGATTATGATTATAAAAAAGTTAGAAAATGTAACTAATAACCAAGTTGAATGGTTGTCTTACTCGAGTGACATGTGTCGTCATGCATGTCATACCCTCGCGGGCAGAAGCATGACGCTGGGCTGACGCGGCAGACGAGAACTAAACGCTGGTTCTCTGCACTCGACGTAACAGTGCGCTGGTTCCCCGCTGACACAGAGGGACACTGGTTCTCCTTTCTACAACCTTCGACTCCCTTTAGCATCGACGATGGCAAATCTGAAGTAAATTATTCATTGGTCAGGTCGTATTGTATCAACAGTTTAAAGAGCGTGTTAAATAAATAAATAGGACCTAAATGTATTGATTAATTAATTTATGTCCTCTCTCTCTCTCTCTTCTCTGTCTGTCTGTCTGTCTCTGTCTGTCTGTTTCTGTCTGTCTGTCCGTCTGTCCGTCTGTCTGTCTGTCTGTCTGTCCCTCTCTCTCTCTGGTCTTAGCAACTACTCTGCCTCCTCTCTCTCTGGTCTCTCTTGCAACCGGACTCGGAACTCCATTGCATGGACATCTTTTGACACAACGCAGCACTCGTGAATAAGCTGGTGCCCCGAGTTATTATTAACCACTTTCTGTATCACTGATTTCGCATAGTTGAGTATAAAATTATTCAAAATTATTCCGCACCTCAGATTCAGTTTTTAAGTGGTTTAATAAACAAAGCAAAAGATACGATATAACCAAGAGCATTAAAGCAGCTATACGATTTATATAGCTCCTTATTTACATAAGATGAGATCTTCTCCTTCGTTGTCTATGTCCAGAAGTCATTGTGGAGGGCGTCTTCTTGCCAATAATATCTCGGAATAAACTGGAGGAACGCCGAGATAATTCAGTGTTCTTGGATGTATATTACAATCGGGAGATGAATTCCTTCATCAGTGGACGTCGGCGATTGACTGAGATCGCCGCTGCCTCGGTGGGATTTTTCCCATGGGACTCAGTCCCTATGGGCAGCGTTCCCCGTCGCTTCACGGATCGTTAATCGTCTTAACAGACAATCGGACAGCGCCAGCACGATTGGACAACTCATGGCACCGTCAGACTGGCCAATTCCCACCCCGACTGTTGTCGATGTTTTCGATGCGCCTCATCTATAGCCTACTCCACTGCAGTGCTACTCAAACTGTGGTCCGCGACCCGGAACCGGTGCGCGAGTGATCGGTTACCGGTCCGCGAGTGATTGGGTACCGGGCAGTGGGAATAGGCCTAATGGCAGGAAACGTAGTTTTGATCGTACTCAAATAAAATGTTAAATTCACAATATTTTTTATGTTAACTTAAACAATATTATTCAGTAATGCTTAATACACAATAATCATTTTCATTGTACCAATTTAAAAATAAGTAAAAAGTATATTTATCAACTGCTCTATAACTGTAAATATCAACTGTTCCTGTAACATGTTAATTAACTTTAGACAAGTGGCTAAGAGCCGGTTATGTACTGCTTTGTTAGATTGTAAACTATTTCTAGTCAAAATGTTAGGTGATGGTTATGTGCTGTCTTATTATGGAAGTTGTGCAAACTTGTGTAGGACCAACAGCCATACCTAATTGTTGGTAATGTTAGAGGCTGGCTATGTGTTGGGTGTGCTAAGCCATTAAACGTTTTGAAGTCAGAGGTTTGCAGCTGGGTCTGTTGGGCTGTGTCTATAATTGCTTATGGATACAATTCTACTGGTTGAATGGATCATAAAATAATGCTAGGGTTGGTCTGAAGCGGTGTGCTATTATATACTTATATGATTGTAACTTTTCTCTCGGGGTCTCTCGCACTGGGAATGGCCCTCCCGCTAGAAGCGCTTTATGAATATCTAAATACAATACAATACAATACAATACAATACAATACAATGCAATACAATACACTGTTAAGGCACATAACGCTAGACAATTTGGGTTGATATGTTTTTTTTTGTCTCGTTGATGCTATAAATAACATGCCACTAATGAACTGCTCCACTGGTGTAATGATTGATTGTAACTTGTGTGACCTTATTAGCGGAACGATTCGTTCCTTTGTCACTGTATGTAACATGCAGGGACGTCATTTCAGCTTTTATCAAAGGGGGGGGGGCAGGGACGTCATTTCAGCTTTTATCAAAGGGGGGGGGGGACATCACTTGAGTATTTTCCCGGAGAACTTCGCCAGTTTGATAAATTTTGTATTTAGTCTACATGTGCAAAACTGTAAGCCAATGCTGTATGATGTGTGCTGCAGTGTGCATATTGTCACTAATTACCCCTTTTTTCTTCCTCCTTTTCTTGTTACATCCTTTTCCCTTTTTTTCAAAAATCAAGGGGATGACGTCCCTGGTAACATGTACATGTTATTTTCGTGTCTATATGCTTACGGTGAACCATAAAAGCATATGATGATGATGATGATGATGATGATGATGATGATGATGATGATGACGACGACGACGACGATGATGATAATGATGATGATGGTGGTGGTGGTGGTGGTGGTGGTGGTGGTGATGATGATGATGATGATGATGATGATGATGATGATGATGATGATGATGATGATGATGATGATGATGATGATGATGATGATGATGATAAATATGCAACAGTAGCACAATTATATCTGTATTAACAGTGAAAATATCATGAAATTTGAATTTTTATGCAACTTGTCATATATGCAAACTGATGTTGAAAAGCACCGATCCACGCTGGTAAAACAATTATCCGTCCACAGTATCAGAAGGTTTGATAAGCACTGCTGCACCGTACGATATAGAACGCGATGAACCTTTGACAGTGTTGGGTACTATTTAAATAGTAAATACTATTTAAATAGTATTTAAATAATTTATGACTACTGATGCTACTATTTAAAATAGTCGTGCAAAAGGTCCTATTGAAATAGTATTGAAATAGTATGTGACTATTATTTTACTATTTATTAAAAAGTAACTAGTCAACCACCAATCTGAAAAAATAAATTTAAAAAGTAGGCCCTAACTTCTGTTTTTAATTATTATTATTATTAACTTTAAACTCATTGGCTAAAGCTTCAGCTATATGGAACACGACTATTTGCAGCACCAAAGCAGCTGATGCTGCATTTGATATTGTTGGACACAGATTTAGCATGCCTAGTGCAACCTGTTGGAATTCATATTATGACTCTGTGAGAAATCTACTCTGTGCTGAGTCTAAGCTGAATTTCGTGTGCACTGCATTATCACTACCTGCTTTTCTGCAGCACGAAGTAGCATTTCTGCAAGAATATGTGGCACTTATGGGACCAATTGCAGCTGCATTAGATGTCCTCCAAGGTGACATGGAGTCGTGTCTTGGGTTTCTGCTGTACACTGCAGAAGCAAACCTCTTCATGGTGGTGCACTGTTGGCTGGAATCAATAAACGATTTGCATGCCTTTTTGACGACAGTGAATTCCTCATTGCAGCCGTTTGTCATCAATACAATCATATTCCGTCCAGTGCTCCAGTGGAGAGACTGTTTTCTTATGCGCATCACCAATTCTCACCAAGAAAAGGAATCGCTTATCCGATGAAACTTTGGAACTATTACTTTTACTTAAAGTTAACATGAACTACATTAGAAAATATCAAGCTAAATAGTTTTTAAATAGTCATGTGGTATTTGCAATAGTCTGCAGCTATTGACTATTTTAAATACTATTTCAATACTTTTCTACAGGTAGTATTTACTATTCTATTTAAATAGTTAACCTGACTATTTATCCCAACACTGACCTTTGAGCTCACCTAAGCTCACCAGCCAACAAAGTTTTAAACATAATTTTAATAACTCCCTTCTTGTCTGCGGGAATATTGGTTAAACTGATCGGTCTATAGCTGTACCGTTTTCTCGCATTTCCCTTTCTCATTATAACAATGGCACATTGAGTGCAGCTCTCAATTCCCGCGGCACCTCTCGAGTCTGCATTGATGCATTGGAGATCTGACCTAAAACCTCTCCGATTTCTGCTCTCGCTTTGTGTAAAAATGTAGGATGTAATTTATCTAAACCTGGACTCTTCTAAGTTTTTCCACCAGCTGTTCCACTACATTTCTCTTAGTAAATAGCATACTGCCTACAAATGTAGGCCCTACTGTTGGCTTACGGGTGTTTCCTAATTCTTACAAAGTAAACATTGAGCTGAAATATTTATTCAGCACTTCAGTAGCGTCCACTTCGTCTACAATGACATCTCCATTTTCCTCCTCCTCCTCCTCGTCCTCCTCGTCCTCCTCGTCCTCCTCGTCCTCCTCCTCCTCCTCCTGTTTCCATGGTCCTACCCTTTCTTTCCGTTTCTGTTTGCTTCTAACATAGTTTTGTAGAAATTTATGCGTTCCTGCCTTACTATACTTGAAAATGTCTGCTGAAAACGTTCGCTTCCTTTCTTGGTTGCATTATTTCAGATATTCACTTTTATTCACATACTTGTTTCAATATTTCCCAAGCATCGTAGTTTTTTCGGGATTCAGTTCAGTTTTGTTTCTTTCCATAACTTATGAAAAGTCTTTCATGCTTTATTATCCACCCTCCCTCTTGTTGAAACTCTCGTGTTACCCAGAGCCACTTAATTCATACTGTTTCTGTTGGCTTATGTGTTTTAAAATAATCTTTCTTATGACTTCTGTAAACTTTCTTCGTGCCTCATTTACTTCCTGTAACTTGTAATGTCACTAATCAACTCTTTTTCCTTCCACATTTTCCTTAACAATTCACAGTCTGCTTTGAAGATGTATTGTCTTCTCTCATAAGCTTGTGAGACACAGCAGCCTTTAGGAGCGCCAGAGCGCTCGCACTGTAACGCGGAAAGTATTATGTGTTCGAGCCTTTTTTCCTGAGACGGTTACTGCATAGGGACCTTGAGCAAGTCCTTCACTCACAATTGCTCAGCTCCATCGACTATGCTTTGTCGATATATAGTGACGCAAAATAACTACACAACAATAATAATGCTTGGACTTTGTTGATCTCTTCTCCAAAACCAATTCGCATCTGACAAGCTGATAATCACTAGCACTAAATGCTCTTCCGCGCTCACGCCTAGACGCTATCTGCTACATTGTCCGTACAATCCTAAATAGCTTCATAAATATAATCAATATCTCCAATATTATGATCCCTATCTTGCAGACTCTTTACGAGGTACTTGAAGCGCGTTATATTAATTGTCTCCACACACACATACACAGAGACACGTACATTTTTGCATAAAAGATACAATCATACATACACACATTCATACATACATTCATACACACATACATACATGCATAACAGATGCACGTACGTTCATAAGTTCATACATACATACATACATACATACATACATACATACATACATACATACATACATACATACATACATACATACATACATACATACATACATACATACATACATACATACATACATACATACATGCATACATACATACATACATACATATACCCATATGTATGTGCATATGGTTATGTTTATGCATAAATACATACATACATACATACATACATACATAAATACATAAATACATACATACATACATACATACATACATACATACATACATACATACATACATACATACATACATACATACATACATACATGCATACATACATACATACATACATACATACATATACCCATATGTATGTGCATATGGTTATGTTTATGCATAAATACATACATACATACATACATACATACATAAATACATAAATACATACATACATACATACATACATACATACATACGTACATACATACATACATACATAAATACATCCATACATACATACAGACATGCATACATACAAACGTACGTACGTACATGCATAAATACATACATACACAAATATAAACAGTAACATCTTTGACACGAGCAATGTATCCAATTACGCGTAATTATAATCGTATCTATGAGCACAAATTTACATAGCGCATGACAGACTCATCAGCAGATGAACTATGGAGCTTATGTCGTAAGGTGCAAACTTTCCAGAGTTGGACCGACCATAGCGAAGCTTCTGTGCTGTACTGTGGATGTTCTGACCGGGGTAACAACCAGGTCACTCTGTGCAGCAGAGCGAAGAAATCTACGGCCAGGAATCGATGAGACCGTCACAGAAAAATCACAAAAGGTCATTTACCGTTTGTCTACGTTCTCTGGAAAGGTTGAGCATTGTGAACGCCTCATTAGGTTCCGTTATTACCCATCGTCCAGTCTTTCAATAACCCAAAGAAGTCGTTCTGAATAAACCCTGTTAAGCCAGCGGCTGTGTGAACGTGCCATTATGCTGCGATATTAATATTCGTCGTCGCATCGATCTTTCAGAGTAGTCGATCGATTGGAATCGAACATGGAGATTTATTGCCCCGTCCAGCAGCCGTCCAGTTACCGGCCAGCTCTGAGGACGGACCTCCCCAGCGGACAAGGACAGCAGCGCCTCCAACGGGGCGAGGATAAACACGCGGCGTAGAGCAGCGCCTCTGGTGGTCGAGGAAATAAATTCTTCTAATTGCTGATTGGAGTGATATCCAATTCCCAAAATGACTGATCGCGAACGTGAAGTTATATCGTGCCACTGGAATGATATTAGGAAGTCGAGCAGAATTATTATAACGTCTCCAGCGCCTCAAAACAAATAACGGCGACAACAAAAAGCAATCAGTTATACGAAATTCAATCTCCACGTCTCTCCATCACCTCGTATTTCTCACCAGGGCTCCATACGTTAACCACGTCACAGCCACTCAGTACCTATATTATTACAACTCACAGTGTTTCAGAGAGAGTATCACGGTTACCTATAAAGGCGTCACAGTTATGAAGGTCATGCTCGTATCTGGTATACAACTGTTATTTCCTGTGGCTAAATAAAACTGGTCTGGTCAAAGAATAGCCTGGCCTGTTTCGTGTTTCGCTGATCAACGACAGAATCTCTGATGTTGAATTCGCACGGCAATGGTCAATGGTCATTCATGTGTCCATTTTTACATGAATGGCACTCAGCAGGGGCGTCTGTTTCTCATGCCCCAGTCACTCTCATGGCCACCACAAGTGAATCTTAACTGTAGTTATTCAGTCTATGTAGTTAGTCTTGCGGTCTGCCTGAGAATCTGTGAAAAATCGGACGTATTTGTAAGCAAACTTAGACTGAGTAGACAGCCAGCCACAGAGACAGACTGGCATTCATTGTGCCACAGTTACTAACAGGTATCGCTACATAGGCCTACAGCAAGTAGAGGATGGCTAAAGCGCATGGCCTAGCTACACTAGGTGCAGTACAGATATTGCCATGGCAGACTATAAGGCAGTCAGAAAGCTAC